>VWZO01001398.1:37613-169794 GCA_013396975.1 Bucco capensis | reverse complement strand
CAGGCTGCCCAGGAGGGCTGTGGAGTCTCCTTCTCTGGAGACATTCAAGAGCCACACAAGACGCATTCCTGTGTGAGCTCATCTAGGTGATCCTGCTCTGGCAGGGGGGTTGGACTAGATGATCTTTCTAGGTCCCTTCCAACCCCTAACATTCTATGATTCTATGAGCTGGAATGTTGTAAGAGGGCTTCACCAGGCTCACCATCTCCTCTAGCCCACATCTGTTGCAGGGTGCTGATGTGACAAAGGGAGGCCCTGGGAGAGGATCAGGACTGGGTCTGCAGGGGGATGCTCCCTGTGTACGTGCTACAGACCAGCAATCATAGCAATGGGAGAAGAGAGCAGCTGCTCTGCATGACACCCAGCTTGTCCTATAGGGCTACAGTTCTCTCTGCAGAGGCAAGAAATTTCAGAGAAATGTACATTTTTAAGGCCAGAAGAAACCATCCTTATCACCTAACATGGTCTTCCAAAGACCTTGGGAATGGCACTTCAACCAGTAATTCCTTCTCCAGATTTATTTGGGTATTTTCAGGTGAGGTTGACCTTGATACTATATTGCAATCTGCATGTGACAAGCAACATATAGTTCCATATTTATAAAATTTTACCCTGTAGTATCAATCAATGTATTTATAACTAATACATTCACATTTCATTCACAGATATCTCAAATTTTAATTAACAGCCACCAATGGTTTTATTTAAAATACAAGAAATATCCTGTCTTATGCAACTACGACAATTAAAAAAACAACCCAAACCACAAACCAACCAAAAACTAAAAATAAGGTCCATTTGTTTGCTGTCCTGCTGCAATTTGCAAAGCAGATGATCCGTTTTTTCTTACAATTGTTTTAAGAGTATAGCTCTGTCAGCCAGATTCCTGATCCAAGCCAATTTTTCTAGTGGATTTGCAGACCCCTTAAAATGGGTGTTCCTAATCCTGTTGTAAACACAGACACAACTAATACTATCCTGGCAGATCCCTCTTTAGCAACAGCATCTATTGCAGCTGTGAGGGGTGGGCTGGAGCAAGGCTCATCTCCCTCATCCCACAGCATAATCCCAAGTTTTCACACACAGTAAAATGTTTTGTATCCTAGCCCAGACCTCACTTTCCTAAGCTCTCTTGCATTCTTGTTACTTGGCCATCTCTGATAAATGTTGGTTCACTACTAGTTGCCCTTGTCTCCCCTGTCCCACACCCAAGTTCCCTCACCAAGAACCACCATGCAGGAGCTTTCAGGCCCTTAACTGGTCTGGTTTAGCATGGGTAGCAATTAATTTTAGTAGGAAAAACAGGGAGCCATAATCTACTGATGCAGACATTGAGATTTCCAGTGTGGAAACAACGAACTTGCCTTGTTCCCTTTGAAGTCCAATTCCTGGCATGTTTAATTTAAAACAAATATATCTCCTGCTGAGTGGATAGTCAGCTTGAAATTTGGACTGAAGTGGTGTCAAGCTGCTCAGTGGTAGTAAGCGGCACATTTGCCTCAGCTTCCTTTCAAAAGGTATTTATTTTTGGTCTGAGAACTCTGAAGTTAATTTGGCTGCTAGTCCAATGAAATCTCACTCACGTAAAGGTTTTCTTGTTTGAAAAACATGTAGAATAGAGATATTTATGAATAAGCAGAAATGGAGCACAGTCAGTATAGCACTTTAAATGGTGCAGCATTTTGCTCCTCTTTCAAGCTGAAAAATACTTCAGGTTTTGGTAGTTTTCCTCTCAAACTCACCCTGTACTTTATTTCTTCATGAAGACAAAACACATTGAGATCATCTGGCATTGTTTTTGAGAAGAGTACCAGACATTGTCCAGGATAAAGAAATAGCATTTTTTTAGTAAAGAAGAAAAAGCCTAATGAGATATTTCTCAGCTTCAACCTTGACAAGAAACATATGACCTGTTTATTTCGTATTCACTAGGCTTTCCCACCAGGCTCATTATCGAGGTATAAAGAGTACTTACCAAGAATAAAAACAAACATATGGAGTGGTCAGTTCATTTGGAATATTCAGGCCTATAGAGATGCCTCAAATAGACTGCCAGAAAAATTACAAGTAAGTTTTGACAGAAGCATTTGCATTAATAGTTAATAAAAAAAAGTCACTTACTAAACTTTCATACCTCCAACAATGACAAAATGACAATTCAAAGTGACCTAAAGGTATGAATATTTAATTAGGTGTAATAAAATGTTTAGTCAAGGCCAATACCAATAACTAATTTCAGGGACTGACTTCCTTTTTCTGTGGTTTAAAACTATTTTGTTTGGTCACCAAAAGGAAAAAGAAAAAAACAAAACTGTTTTACAACTCACTGCTGAAAAGAAAATGGAGCTGGCTACCTCTTTGCAGGAAAGCCACACTGCTAGATTAGAATACAAAACTTATTATTGAGGAGTTTTAATATTTTTTTTTCCTGAGGAATATTAAAATCACCTGGATAAATATATTCACTTACCAAGGTGCAGCACTGAGCTACACATACAGGGAAGCAGAATGCCTTTTTTTTTTCCCACTTGTCATTATGTGTTGCCCTGCCCAATCCAGTTTTGCAGCCTAATCAGGAAATTTTTCACAGGTCATCAGCCTGTGGTTTATTTTTCCTGAAGATCCCATGGCACTACGGAAATAATGGTATTTTTTTGTCAGCCCTCACCCCTGTGGTGTTGAGCTATTGCAGAATAGAAATCAGCAGAGAAAGTATACCTCCGTTATAAGTGAGAGAGGAGGGAGCCCACATTGCCACAGCCCAGACTGTGAGCTCCCTGGTCGCTGAGGGCTGAGCTAGGAGCTGCTCGTCAGTGCTGATGGGTAAGAGGACAGCCAGAGCTAACCCAGTGCTCAAGTCCCATCTCTACCTCTACTTAGTAGGTCATGAGAAGTTTGGAGACACTGCTCACCCATCTCTTGCATCCCTTTTCAAGCTGTATTCAGATGTTGGTAAGTTGGAGGGGTGAGATGTCATCCAGAAGGACCTGGACAAGCTGGAGAGGTGGGCCCAGGTGAACCTCATGGGCTTCAACAACATCAAGTGCAANAGAGTAGATTTAGACTTGATATTAGAAAAAACTTCCTTACCACAAGGGTGGTGGAACACTGGAACAGGTTGCCCAGGGAGGTGGTTGAGGCCCCATCCCTGGAGGCATTCAAGGTAAGGCTTGGTGGGGCCCTGGGCAACCTGATCTAGTTGGAGATGTCCCTGCCCAGTGCAGGAGGGTTGGACTAGATGTCCTCCAGAGGTCCCTTCCAACCCAAACCGTTCTATGATTCTATGATATGGCTGTGTGCCTGTAGAATCTGGATCTACTTGTGAGTGAAGTCTCCTGGTTGGCTGAATTGTCCCACCAAAGCTGTCAGATCACTCATTTCCTTAGTTTGGTTCTGTTGCCTTTGGCAGGGTGGAGGTCCAGGAGGCTGCAGCTTGTAGAATAGCAATGGTGAGGAAGTGTCAAAGGGCCACACATCTGTGAACTCATAGCTCATGCAATTACCACCCCCAGTGAGATCTGGGACCCTGACACAAAGCCAGCTCTTTCTTCTAGTTTTTGGCTGAGGCCTGTTTGTAGAGGGAGAAGAATGGCAGCACCAAATGAGAAGGAATACTGAGGAAAAAAACATAGCAACAGCACAGTCTTGTCACTTAGTAACAAGGTAGAATTATGATGAAGACAGAGTGAACGCATATAAATAAAATATTTAGGAATATACATATTTATTAAAATGATACCCAGAAAACAGAGAGAAGAAAGGCAATAACGAAGCATCTAAAAATGTTCTGTAACAAAAAAGAATTTTGAAAATCTGTCTCCTCTTTTCAGAGGTATTCTCTTCCCATATGAAGCTATGGTATTTCAGGTTCTCCTGAGTTCCTCCACCCATCCTTTCATCTAAAGTGCTGGAGAAGTCTGATAGATGAACTTGCAAGGGTTGCTTTATGTTCCTCAACATGGGTTGCCAGTTTATTATCCCAACCACGTCTATGTGAGTAATGTTCCTTATGTGTGGTCATGTCCAGTGCTGATGAATACACAGTGATATATTTCAGCTCTAAACAGCATCCCAATTAATTTGCCTGCTATGCTCTTTTGCCTCGGGTCCAAGAGCATGTTTCTCATTGTAATGACTGGTTTCCTTACCTCACGGACCAGGCAAAGAGGGGGAGAAAATGGAGAAACTATGCTACTTAGTAAGTAAACCTCCACACTTCTACCCCTAAATTAATTCCGAAGATATCAGCTTTAATTTAGAAAAAAACCCTCCAAAACCAAAACTTTAATAATCTGAAATTCAAATCACTTTCGTGGAAGAAAGAGTGAGAGCTTGGAAGCAGTTGCAAAACAAGATTTTACATTATTAGATGTTGTTCTCCTACCTTGGGTGTTTAATCAAATGCCCAAGTCTGTTCCCACATAAAGTGAAAGATTAATCACTGCACTTATAAATCATTCTCCTCATCTCCCTCTCATTTGCACTGACGCCTTCCTCTTCTAGTGCTGTACAAGCTACTACCCCTTATCTCCAGGTACCCGCTTTCTAAGGGCTTAATTTGGGATTGTAAGTAAATGTTAGGCAGTAACCTTTATTGCCTATTTTATGTATAACAAACTGATTAGGGATGAACTTTTCTCTTCAATCCACTGTTTTCAATAAATATTTCACCTTCCACTACTGAAACACTTGCTATGAATTTTCATGAGCAACCTCATATAAATCTTCTTAACAACTCTTCACGTAATCAAGGGCTTCAAAAGCACTATGCCTGGCTAGGCAAGGGTCATGGTGTATTTGGTTTCACTTTCTCCTGTTGAGTGCTTTCAGGGATTGAATGGCACACTTAACACAAAAAAGGTGCTGTTCTAGGTTCCATTCATCTCAGTCAAAAGCAAAGGTTTGATGTGACTAGAGGCTACACAATGTGCTTGTGGGCTGTTTATCAGTGAATTTTGGTAGATCCCTAAGATAAAAATTGCTCCTGTTTGGGAAATACTCAAAAGAATCCACATTTGTGTTTGGATGTGTACCAAGATCACAGTTGGTGTTTTCTGTCTGAAATGTTCATAGTAAACTTAGCAGCATGTATTTGAGGTATAAATGCTTTTAACATCTATCGATGTATAAATATTAACAGGATCAATTTGGCTGTGCAGCACCAGTCCACGGTCTATAGAGACAATCAGGAGCTGGTGGGGCAAATAAATGACCCTCATATGAAAATATTTGCTGGCAGACAGCAAGGACATTGCAGAAATGCTGAATAAATTTTTTGCATTGACATTCGCTATGATGGAGACACAGTGAATGGGGAACTACCTCAAATGGAGGTGTTGGGAAA
Organism: Bucco capensis; assembly: GCA_013396975.1. Classification (NCBI taxonomy): domain Eukaryota; kingdom Metazoa; phylum Chordata; class Aves; order Piciformes; family Bucconidae; genus Bucco; species Bucco capensis. The sequence goes on along the minus strand of VWZO01001398.1, from coordinate 164,450 downwards.
AGGCATGTTAGAATAAATTGATAAACTAAACATTAACAAATTCACAGCACCAGATGGTGTTTACCCAAGAGTCCTGAAAAAACACACACCACAAATAAGAAATCTCTGAATTACTAGCTGTGTGTAATCTGACACTACAATCAGCTCTAGGTTTAGAGGGATGGATGAGGGAATGCAATGCCAGGCTTTGAACAGGGCTGCAGGAGTGATCTGGGAGCTAGTGATCGGTCAAGGATTTCACTTGTAGCAGTCATAGATTTGGCTGGAGGTTTGAGAAGAAACATGAGTGTGGAGATGAAGATCAGGCCTGACAGCCACAGGAGCACTTGGAATGGTTTCATGAGCATACAGATTGCCTTTGCCTGGGCTATGTAGCTTTCAACACAGCCTCAGGGAAACAAGAAAGGCTCCTAACAAATTACATTTATTATGGAATAGGAGAACTTACCCCTTGGGCAAACCCAGAAGAGGTTACCCCTGGCTAAACCTGAGAAAAGAGAGGATTGGAAGAAATGGTTACCATGTACAAGGTCCTACAGACACCAGTCCTGGGCCTCATGTTCAGCATATTCCTGAGTGACTTGGAGAAATGTATACGGACAAACAGTGACAACACTTAGAACAGATGAAAAGTTATTCAGGGTAATCAAAGCTAGTGCTGACTCTGAAACAATGCTGAAATAGTTCATTGCAGTAAAATGAAATTCTGTGTTGGGGCTGTCAGGGGAAAAGTGACTACATATATGAAATTATGATCTCTTAGTTCAGGGGAAAAAAATATGAAAGACAGCTTGAGTCATTGTGGAGAGTTTGCTGAAAGCATCCAAGTGGTGCTCAGTGGGCAAGCTGGTCATCAGATTTGAAGTAGAGACAGGGGAGTGTTTTTTTCATGCAGTGAAGAATTGCACTGTTACTCCTGCTTATTGGGGATGCCAGAGCATCAATGGGTGCAGGGAGGGGTAAGTAAACTGAAGGAGGATGAGTGCAGGGGACAAGTCAGACCAGGCAGTGTGGCTACAACCAGGTCCTAAACTGGGGGCAGCATGGGAGCAAGGGAGAGGTACTGGACCGGTTTCATACACCCTTCCAAAGCCCCCACTGCTGGCCTTCGCTAGCTGCTGTTTGTGATCTAAATGGGGCTTTGGTGTGATATTTCTCACACAGTCCCAAATTACCAGGCTGTCAAGGATGTGAGATGTGTTGTTATTACACCCAGGTAAAGAGAAGCAAATTGATGGTGAAGTAATGGGGTATCTGTCACAGCTTACACCTGTAGCTGAGCAGCCGTGGTTGAGGGATTGTGAGATATACCTAACCAGCTCCTGGACAGGTTTTTGGGTTTTTTCTGGCACTTGTTTTACATGCTGGCTCTTGAACCTGGATTAGGTGCACTTCAGGGTGTCCTGTCTTCCTTCCTTCCCTATCTGAAAATAGCACTTCATTTCTCCCTGGAGATGTGAGACTAGGCTTTCTGCTGTCCTTGTGTTACCCATATGGAGAAAAAAAGAAAACTAAAATGAACAATGAATGTAGCTGCTTTTCCCAATTATTCTGTCTGTGATTTATTGCCTCATTTTTGAGTCATGAAGAATGATGCTAATGAGAGTATATTGGTTGCAACAGCTTATTGTTTTTATCCTGGTGACTTCTTATCATGAGAGAGAGCACCGGATTTGCATCTATTTGACATTTGAAATGTTTTTGCCTTTGGTTGATCTGCAGCTCTGTATAGCATGATCCAGACTAAGAAAACCCATTTCAATTCTTAGGACAGGTGCAAGATTAAGCATCAAGCATCTCTCTTCTAAAATTGCACATGATTGTTTTCTCCTCCACAGACGTCTGTGTAGCTAGCAATTAACTGCATCTAGAGATCAAAAGTTACGTTGGCTCAAACAGGAATTGTTATATCAGAGCCTTGTGCTACTTGTAGAGAACTTCAAGCAACCAGGCACTTCCACTGATCTTCCTTTGCTGAAGGTGAAGCAGCAGGCTGGGCTTGTGCTGCAAGCAGAGACAATAGGAAGAGAAAGAACTGCATGGCAAGGTGGGAAGAAGCACGTATTTTACGATGCTGGGATTAGTAGCACCATGAGAAAACAACAACATTCTACTGGCCAAGTTAGAGAGCTATGGATTTGATGGGTGGACTGTTCAGTGGATAAGGAACTGGCTGGATGGTCGCATCCAGAGGGTGGTAGTTAATGGCTCAAAGTCCAGCTGGAGATCAGTGACAAGTGGTATCTCTCAAGGCTCTGTACTGGCGCCTGTACTGTTTAATATTTTTGTAAATGATATCAACAGCAGCATTGAGTGCACCATCAGCAAGTCTATCATCACCAAGCTATGGGGTGCTGTTGATAAGTTGGAGGTGTGGGATGTCATCCAGAAGGACCTGGACAAGCTGGAGAGGTGGGCCCAGGTGAACCTCATGAGCTTCAACAACATCAAGTGCAGGGTCCTTCACCTGGGTTGGAACAACCCCCACTATCAAGGGGGCTGGGGGATGAGATGATAGAGAGCAGCCCTGCAGAAAAGGACTTGGGAGTGCTGGTGGATGAGAAGCTGGACATGAGCAAACAGTGCATGCTGGCAGCCNAACTTCCTCACCACAAGGGTGGTGGAATACTGGAACAGGTTGCCCAGGGAGGTGGTTGAGGCCGCATCCCTGGAGTTATTCAAGGCGAGGCTTGGTGGGGCTCTGGGCAACCTGATCTAGTTGGAGATGTCCCTGCCCAGTGCAGGAGGGTTGGACTAGATGAGCTCCAGAGGTCCCTTTCAACCCAAATTCTGTGATTCTGTGGTTCTGTGAAAAAGTTGCTGTTTCTTCCATGGGTCTAGAAGAGTGAGAAGGGGCCCCTGGCTAGAAACACAGACTGTGACGTTAGCATAAATGCCATGGATGCCCTCTGGATGACGGTGGGGGTAAGCTTTGTACTGGCTCTCCTGTGGTACAGTGCAGTGCCCAAGGCTCTACACCTCCTTGGAAGACAGGCAGGCACAAGGGAGGTGACCATTCAATCTGTCCAGCTGAGGGCAAACTGGCCCCAGCAGGGAGAGGAGGTCTGAGCATGCCTTCACCCCTCATGATGCAGGAAATATGGGCTCAGGGAAGCAAAGGGCTCGGTGCCTTGGCAACTCTCTCACTGTGATTTGGAGGGAAACCCCTGGTGCCTTTGTCCTTAATTGCCTTAATTAGTCCATTACCCTGCTCTAGGGGAATTTTCTCCAGAAAGAGAAGACGTCATCCCTTGAAATGTTTGACTGGTAGACCAGAAATTCCACTGTCAGCTTTTCTTTTTTTTTTAATATATTCTGAATTGAACTATCATATTGACAAATTAGTATCTAATTCTATTGCTCTAATTCAATCATTTGCCTGTGCATTAGGATAAGAATGATTTGCATAATAGTTTTCAGTCTGCTGTTTAGAAACAAAATGTTTTGATATTTGCTTGCACTAAGTGGGATTAAACTGTGAACAGGCTGGTGAGTAATCCCCAGAGATCTGCCCTGACTCCGGCACTGCTGGGCAGCTGTGGCTGCTCCCCTTCCCTTGTAGGGAGCTGGGGCCTGCTGGTAAATGTCTTTCCTTGGTAAATTTGAAGAAAAAAAAAAGAGGAAAACTAAATGTCTTAGCTGCCTGAGTCAGGAGTGGTTAGAATCCACTTGCCTGCATTTATCACAAGCTTCACCTCTGATAATGGTATCTTAGCAAGTCAGCCTTTATGCACAATGTTTTCCTTCCACAGAGCAGAATAGGTCTGTTAATGAGTTGTAAACCCCTTGCTGGACCAACAGGACTGACAGTTTTTCACTTCCATGGAGAGAGTGACCAAAGAGACCACTGTGCCAGATATACCTGAGGAGACCTGGAAGTGTTTAGTCCCTGTCTGATGACTGGAGACCTTGGCACGGGTCAGAGTTGCTGCATGTCCTCCATGAAACCCGTTACTGAGCTGTGGGTGCCCCTGCCCTGTTGCCCAAGGAAGCCTTCTTCCACAAACTTCATTAAACAGTAAGCTAAGGAATGTCTCTCACTACACCTTCCCCATAAATTGCTTTGAAGTTCTGCAGATATAATTTTTCCACTTCACCCACCTTTCCAGTTTCTTCTGATTTTTGGTATTTTTGGTTTGTTTAGTAGCTAAATTTTATATATAGCATGGAGCACTCCATAGAAATTCACATCTGTTTCCTATGACTGGTGGATAACATGTTCTCAACTGTTAAAGTATCCAGAGTCTTACAAAGGTAGAGCTGCTATGTCACATGCCGTATATGACTAGGCATCTGCAAAGTTGTGGCCCCTTGTGGCAGAGAAGTAAATTCAGAACAAGAAGAAAATCACTGTTTCTTTTCTCTTTGTGTTACATTTTTTTTTCTAGTGTCCAGATGCTTCTCAAGAGAGATATTTATCAGACTGCTGTCATTCCTCTAACATAAACTTGTATTATCAAAGTAGTTCTGCAGGTAGTGCTATGACAATACTGGAATGAAATGCAAATTTAGGCATTGAACACTATTTCCCTAATAACTGGTGGTAGGTTTCTTCAAACTTTTGGTTGTTAAGTTGTACTTCTTTTTCTAGAAAAGAATATGGAGATAAAGGATGGTTTCTATGAAGATCCTGCTTTTGCAACCATCCCCCAACTTTGGTACATCTCCTTCTAGGAAGGATCAGTGAGATCACATCATTTGGAGGTGTCCACACTGTGTGATGTTCCATTGTATTTTAGTATACTTGTCTTTTTACTAGGATGAGTTCTATGTATTTAATTCAAATTAATACTCTGTGAGAGAAAAACCTCCAGAGGCTGTCAATAGCTTGGGGATTGCTTCTTGGAAGAATGCATTTCAGTATTTTCTCCTCTCTGCTACTATATTGTATGTAAATACTCCTTCTGCAGCTAAGTAAACTCCATTTCTCATTTGAATATAGTAATGGGATGTCTCTGTCTGTATGCCATCCCTTTCACAAACTCCTCCCTGCTAGTATTTCAACATCTTCCCCAGGGCTGGTCGGTCCTGGAGAAGGAAAGTTGGCTCGGGGGCTCAGGGCCTGGTCCTCATATGGTTTGAGGGGTTCAGGACCTCACTACGCCACCCTCTATTTTTCTGAGTGAGGGGAAGAGGAGAGAAGGTGACAGGTGTCTTCTGAAGTCCTGGGTCTTTCAAACAGATAAAGTGTAATTTAACACCCCTGTCTTTCATTTAATACCTCTGGTACTTTGAGCTGTGGGAACCACCATGTCCAGATGGGTGGGCAAGTCTTTTCTGCAGCAGGCTCTGGCTGTTCACTGCACTCATCCCGCTCATTGCACTACTGCTGCTGATAGCACGTGTTAATACATTGCACTGTCTTGGCTGGATGCAGCCAGCTTCCCACCATGTCTCAGGCTCAGACATTTAGCTACATGATGTAAGTTAATCCTTGGCCATGGAAAACATCGTTTTCCTTCTGTGCTAGCAACCACACAGAAACACGAAGTTGTCCCTCTGGCTCATAAAGGGTTAATATTTTCAGTCCCAAGCCCTTTATTTTATTTTCCTAGCTTTAGTCAATACTATAAACTCCCCAAAATCACTGGCAGTCTTTACTGAGATAACCAACGCAATGAACTATCTGCACATCAGGTAAAGCCGACAGTAAATTTACAAGTACTCTGTGGACATGGGGCCTCATTGCTGATAACCAGCTTTGGCACTGAATAGGAGCTGCACATTTATGTCTGCTTTGTTCTGCTTTTTTTTTCCCCCCTGCAGATAGCAGCTTGTTGTGGGAAAAGGCAGGGGGATTGCTGCTGGAGTGCGCTCGGCACCCTTGAAAACACATCTGGACTCTCTCTCAACTCTCCTGCCTAGTTTTGTCTGCACTGGTGTGTTTGTTCTCTCTCTTTTTGTGCCTCTCCTCCCTTGTCTCAGCTAACCCATTTCACAGCTTCTCTCTATCTCATGGGTCAGAGATAATTTCTGTTGAAACTGGTTGAGTTGCAAGATGTTTTTCTGTTGTGCCCTGTGTTTAATCTGCATTGATATTAAGATCCTTGATCCTGAAGGTTGGCTGGGTGTGAAGTGCCTGTTTAGCTGTTGTGTAAAGAAATACATATTAAGGTGGTTAGTGTAATCACATAATTTTGACAGACACTGGTGGCACAGTCACAGTTCCATATTTTGTGAAGACGGAGGATATGTAAACAGGCAGGCAGCAGAGGGAAGGCAGGCACATTCCTGCTGCTGTGGGACATGTTGTCAGGACTGTTTTCCAAAGCCAATTTTTGGAAATAAGCATATGCGTGTTAGCTGTCTGTGAGCCTAATGATCAGGATGGGATATAATGGTTCTTTGTCCAGTGCTTCCCAGCTGAAGGAGCACAGGGCAGCTTTGCAGGTGATGCAGTGAGCAGGGCAGGGACAGGGCTGGTGGGGTGGAAGAAGTTGCCAAGGACCCTCCACCCTCTGAGCTGTTGGGAGGTGGTGGTGTCCGTGCAGGGGGCAGGAACCACCCTGCAGCATGGCCAAAGCAGGATGAAGTTTCACTGGGGGAGCAGGGAACTCCCAACACAATGCAGGGAGGAGGGTGGAAAGGAGTTTTGGAGCATCCTCGATGTTCTTGGCACTGGTGACGAGCTGGCTGCCTGAATTGGTCAGTGCCCTTAAACGGAAAGGAAAAGTTTCAAGACCTCATGCTGCTCAATCTGCAGCAAAGTTGATCCCAAACGTACATGTTTCATAGAGAGATGGATGCAGGAGCAGGCACCTGGGCAGATGAATGCATATAGGGAGCCCCTTGCAGATGTATCCTTTCCAGAAGTCCCTCTGCCTGCACTGCCCAGCACTGCTGAGTGCTGGGGCCTGCCACTAATCTCTTCGCAAAGAAATCAGAGGGATTTGAGCTAATTGTGCTCACTTGCCTGAAGGGGAGTACTGTCCTCAAATCCTCTCAGTGCAGAGAGCTAGCTAAGGCCAGAGGATTTCTTTTTTTTCCCCTCTACGTGCAGGGGCCAGGTGCTGGCACCCCCAGCTCTCTGGATTTGCTTTACCCACAGAGATGCCAGCCCAGTAATAATTTGCATCTGTGGGAGTGGTGCAGGCTAGAAATCTCTTTAAGCATTTTAGTCATGCAAAACTGCCACCTTTGATTTTTAGAAAGCTGCTACCCCCTTACCATCTGCTCTTGGTGCCAATTCCCTCCCTGGAGAAAACCAAGAAAATAATAATATGGATTTTTTGCATGTGAGGGTAGAGATGATCAATAGCAATACTTCTCATAGCAGCAGCACAGTATGAGAAGCACAGCCTGTAATGTTAGAGTACTGGAGGCTCAAGAGAGGCAGGAACAATGCCCTGAACTTATTTGCTGCCCTGCTTGTCCTAAAATAAATCCCAGCAGGCCAGGAACCTAGAAGCTCTACACTTGCAGTGTTGTTTCCCCTGATGCAAAACAAGAGCAGAAAAGTCTGACCTACCAACCTGCTCTAAGGAAAATGTTTACTTACATTGAATAAGCTAGAAAAGATTTTTCTTTTTGTTCCTTCTATTTCTTAATGACCTCTGTTCTACTGTCAAGGTCTGCAGTGATTTGCTATCTGAGTGCCAGTGAGGCTAGCTAAAGCTATTGACTGCTTCAGGCATCCAGGATGTCGTCCACCCGCAGAGGATGTAGGCAATTTGTGTAATGCAAGTACGAGAAACCTCTTGGAGCCAATTCCTTTATTGAGGTATTTATATCTCACCTGAACTCCCAGTGTACATTTCCAACATTTCTGAGATTTCTGGAAGGGATGGCATCAGCATTGAGTAATTACAGTGAAAAGCCCAGCATGTCTGCATTTTTTTGTCTAAATTATTCAAGAATGCAAGGGTGTTTCGTGCAGCCTGAGCAAGCGCTGGGTGCTGTATGTGTGTGAGCTTGCTGGAGTGATGGATTAATGGTGCTCAGAGCTTTTGGAAGAGTTGCTTCTATTTTTCTTAAACTGTCACTGTTGGTAATGAGAAGGCAAAAAAATTTCTGATTTCTTTTACACTTTGCTGGTGGTATAAAACAAGCCAACCCACCACCCCAAGATGGTTTTTCTGTGCTCCCTTGTCACAACAGAGGAATGAAACTGGAATACCTCAAACAGTTGTATGAAATAGTCTCTCCTGTCAGAGGGTAGTCAGAAATGGCATCCAATTTTTTCCTCACACATCGTATTAAGCCCTTTTTACGTTTGGAATTAATTGTGATAAGTTGACAGAGCTTCAGAGATTTCTGAAAAACAAATCAAACATGTTGTCAGTTTGCTCTGTATTTACCACACCTCTCCAGTGCATGTTGAAGCGAAGACCTTTTAAATATGTTGTAATCTGGTATCAGACATTCCTCAAATTAGCTTTTTCTGTAGCATCCCGTATGAATTAGAATTCTCTGTGTACTTCATTTTTAACTAAGCCTGTTATATGTTACATTTAGACGTATGCCACTGTGTCCATTTGTGTGGATTTATTTTCAGCAAGTAAGATGTATGGACTTTGAAGGATATTACTAGCTGGTGATGTTCACTTTGGTATGCATGGATGCATGGTGGAGAAGATGTCTACTCACTTTAATGTATTACCTTTTGGATAGGTCTTAATTTGCTTCACTCTGTATACAGGCTTTAAATACAACTCAAAGTAATTCTTTTGCCAATCAAATCCTCTTCACAGCACAGAACCACATAATGAAATAATGACAGTTCCAGTGAATTTATGTTAAAATTCATGTTAGCATTTCTGGAATGCCCTAATATTTCTGCAGTGCTTAGGCGTCACACTTCATGCCCTTATTTTCCATATCATCACTTCCACCTTACCAATAAAGTGTCAGACTTTACAGACATGTCACAAGAGGATTTGTACTCTCTCTTCACCTACCACATGCTGGGTAATAACATCAAAACAGCCTATGCTTGTGGAAATAAATTGACTTTCTGTATAGAACAATATTTACAGAGATGTGAAAAGTGCAGTCAGCGCTCTCACCAGGTGGATGAGGATGGGCTTTCTGCTGCCTCTAGGTTCTCCCCTGTGGCATTTTCTGCTCTGCCTTCCAAATTTTATCCAGTGCTCCAGCAAGAAGGCGGCTTTTCTGGTCTTTGAGCCTTGAGCATAGTTACACTGCAGAGGCACAAATATTCATTCATCCTGTTGCCTCGGTTTGACCAGGAGAAAGCTGCTGTGGGAGGGTAAGCTCAAGTTGCTGATTACAGCTGCAGCCAGCTGTGGCCAGCTGCAAGACAGCATTGTGCTCTATATGTCTATCTCACACAGATATTGATGTTTAAGTACATTTGCAGACAAACAGACTTGTTTCAAATTTAAGGTGCAAGTGGGAAGAGATGCCTCAAGCTGTGAGAGGAATGCTTTGGGAGCCAGGGAATGCCGCCGTCTTTACCTGTGGGAGTAGCTGAGTAACTGGTCAAGTCCAGGAGACAACACTTAGCATTGCAAAACTGTATGCATCTCTGAAGGGCTGAACATTTTTTGATTTGATTAGATGTTGGCAGAACTCTCTCAGGAACAGGGAGAGGAGAAAAGAGGCACAGATCAAAGGGAAGGTTAGACCCTTTGGTCTAACCTTTGGAAGAGATATTCTGTAGGAGTTCTGAATCCAAGGTTGGGTGCACTCCAGCCAGCTCTGGAGAAAGGCCAGTAAAGACTGAGAAAAAGAGAGACCTTTCATATTTTACCTGCTGTATGTTAAGCATGTTTCCCCTTCCTTTCTTTATCTATATCTTCAGAAGAATAAACTGTTCCATCTATTTTGAAGGATGGGATTAAATATTTCAGTATTAATGCAACTTGATTTAAGGGTGGTGTGAGAGCAATTGGACAACAAGCTGTCTTCCACCAAAAGGCTGCCAAATCCATACTGAGTGGACAGTACCAAGTGTCCATCTCCCCTCTATCTCTGGCTTTTGCTTGATATCTTTCATGCTAGCAGTGCTCAGGAGAGAGGAGAGCCCCTCTTGAGTGTGGTGCCCAGGAATGCTTTGAGGCACATCTCCAGGATGAGTGCACTTCTCCTGAGTGAGTGACTCTGCTTTTCACGTATGTGAATGTATGAAGTGTGAGTGCTAGCTATGGGAGTCAGACCATGGTAAAGGGGTCACCTCCCCAGCTGAGATGCTGCATGTTTCCTTGAGAACTTGTGTGTGTCTGTGCATGAGGGGCTCCGAATGCTAGGTGCTGGAGTGGGGCTGTGCCTTATAAAGCAGCCAGGGAGGCTGGACCAGCTACGGCAGAGACCACGTCTCTAAGGGCACTTACCAGAAGGCGAGAAGGACCACAATCAGGATATCTGTGTGCTTCCCATTCAGATGAGTGTTTCGTGCCTGTTGGGAATACATGCTCAGCCTTGCTGCAGAGTGAATATGGGGATGCAGAATGGCAGCAACCTGTTTAGCAGCTCTGAACACTGGGATTATTCAGTAATTCACTGATTATCTGAATATTGCAGTGGAGATTGTGCTTATCAGTGCTGCTGAAAAAAGGTTGAAAGGCTGGGTTAATGTCCCATATAATGTTGACAAATTAGAGATATGGACTGAAAAAAAACAGGATATAACTCAACAGGGATGAATCTAAAGTATAACACATAAGGAACAAACTAGCTGCCCAAATAACAGTGTGGGAAAATATGGTTCACAATGGAAATAGACAGTAGTACACAGACACAGTATTAAGTGACAAGCCACATGCATATGGTACATGAACAGAATTGTAAGGAGGCAAAACACGTAATACACATCTTCCTTACACAGAAAATAGTTCCTTGAACTATTAGGTCCAGTTTTGGACACTGCATCTCAAAACCAGGGCACCTTACTTCATTAGAGCAAAGAGAACAGTGGGAGTAGTATAGGAGACTGGAAAACATCAACGAAGTACATCTCTAACTGGAGAAGAAAAACCCAACTGGAGATAGGATAGCCTTGAATCCAAAACAAGCTGTGCTGAAGGAACTTTTTGTACTAGACTTTAATGGATGGGTAATAGGAACTTGATTGCCACAAGACTAAGTCTTAGAAGGAACAGGAGGATGGATGAAGCTGTGGGGCATGCTGATGGGCTCTCCAGTGTCCCATGGCTGATGCCAATAGACAGGCATTTCCCAGCTGTGGCCCTGGAATGCAGCATCCCTCACAGTCTGTTGTCCTCTGCGGACATCTTGAGGAGGTCACATCCCCCATGTCATTGCTGGAAACACAAGCCAAGTCTCCCTGCCTTCACCTGCAGAAACATACAGACCACAGCAATAATAGTACAGGAAAGCACCAGACCATCCAGACTCACACAGGTCTGGGCTCACTGTCAGCTGAAAGGCATACCTTCTCTCAAACATTGCCACCCTAATGCCTTGTGGGAAAGAGAGGGCTTTTGGAAAACAGCTGCTAGCAAGAGATGAAAGCATTAAAGTGTTTGTCGCCTCCAGGCTTAGTACATACATTGGGTACAAAGTACAGAGTTACTAACCCTTTGTAAATAAGTAATTAGGGCACTTAATGTAATTCAATAGGATAATGAATAGTAGCAATAGAAATGAATTGCAAAATATTTCTGTCCTTCAGAGAAATGCATAGGTACGCAAAATGTTGGTTTATGTTACCACGTTAGTGAGTAAAAGTAGTTATCAGAGAGATAGAAAGAAATCTTAAGTTTTCCACTCTGGTGTCCTGCTGGGGCAGATTTTGTTCCAGCAATGCACTTTACAGTATCTTGTTACAAGAACTATCAAAGGTAGATGAAATATATACTTTTTAGACACAGGTCCAAGAGCTGTGGTGAGTATAGGCTGACAGAGCTCCACTGAATCCAGCAGAGGTGTGCCAAGTTATGGGACTTGAATTAGCTAATGCACACATAGGTCAGATCCTGCTGCATCCTCCATGCCTCTGCCAGCTCAGCAGATTTCGTAGGAAAAGCCAGTGGCAGGTTAGGGTCATGTCCTGCCTCCAGCTTCCCCCCCTCCCAGCACTGACTTTCCTTTCACTTTCTCCCCAGCTCACTCCTCTGGCTCTGTAAGGGGGTAGCATTTTCCATCCTCAAAGGCTGTTGTTAAGGGTCAGTCCATTAAAGGATTATGAAGTGATCTGGTATGATAAGGAAGGAAACAACTTAATTATTTAACGTGAACCTGCTGGAAGTTGTTGCTGGGCATCAGAGGCTTAGTTATGACTTAAATTCTGTAGGATGAACTGTAAGGATATGGCACCTGGTACATAATTAATGTTTATAGAAGTTTCTGTGTGTATACATAGCTCCCAAATTGCTATGGGAGCTAAATATTCATGAAGTCTAACCCTAAAGAAAGTAGAATGCCTGGATAGTTAGCCACTCCACCTTTTTCTTTAATTAAAATTTATGCTTTTTCTCAGTAATGTTTTGTCTCTTGTGTTTGCTGAAGGCCTAATTCATCCACTCTTCAGCTGTATACCATGCTGCTTGTACTTGGCTGTGAACAGTTCAGTGTAAGTAAGGATGGGGAATTTGGTCCCAAAGGTATCTTTCTGGCGGAAAACCAGAAGACGGTCTTTTTACCTGCAGAGAGATCCTAGCTGGAGTTACCCTTCAAGCCCAGGACCAGCTTTTTTTGCACTCCCCTGAGCTGCTCACCAAGCACACACATACACTAGGAGTCCAAGACGTTGCACCCCACAAGGACTAAGAATACCGCAAATGAGTTGTCTGTGTAGTATATTTGGAGCTGTATTTTATATTTAATATAGTTCCCTAAGGTAACATATACAATACTGGTTTATTTTATGTATAATCTTCTCTGCAAATTACAATTACAGATTTCTGTACCATTACATAATGCAGTTGTAAAGCAGAACAATAAATAATATCTGAGTGACTGAGAAATTAAGAGGTATAGGTGAAGGAGAAAATGTATGTTTTCAGATGAGATTTGAAAAGAGATGGCGAGTCAATGGAGCACGTAAATGTATTCTTCAATCTTCATAAAGGAACTTATGCTGCAAAAGAATTTTACCAGTTACTAGAGTTTCTCCTTTAGGCTATAGAGGATCAAAACCACCTAGTGTCCTGGGCTGTAGCCAGGCTGCAAGCAGTCATCCCACAACACCATACACCCTGGGGTTGGGCAAGATCAGAAGCAGCTTAGTTGATTTCAGAGCAGGGTACGATATAAAACATATTCCTTGAATAAGAGATGCAATTTACGGCAGAAAACCTCCTCCTGCTGAGTCTCTCCTTTCCCCAGGGTGCAGTATCATTGTTGGGAGTGGTCCCCAGAAAAGCATCACTTGCTCTGTTCTCTCTCTACTCAGGTCTCTAACATCTTAGCAGGTGATGTGGATGCAGCAGCTCAAGCTGCAAAGATGGAGCAACACTTGAACCAGTGTTGGGAGCGTGCACACAAGTCTTGAAGCATTCATTGAACTGCAGAAGATCAAGGAATGTATTTCTCAATCGAAATAATGACATATTTTTTTTTAAAAAATCCAGGTTAGCTGAGGTTTATTTGGACTATGCCTGAGAGCCAAAATAAAATAAAATTACGAAATAAATTTAAGACTGCTGAACACAATAGCATTTGGCAAATAGTTTGTTTTGTAAAATGAAGGGGTGGATAATTCCTGTCTGACCCATAATTTTGGTCTAACAGGAAAGACTCAGTTCATTGAACAAAGAGCTAATTCAAGATAGTTTTGAAGTATAACAAAGTAGGAATAAATGTAGGGCTATTTCATAGAATATTTCAAAGGAATTAGTGTTTTTTCTTCCTTCAACTTTTATCTGAATGTTGGTTAAAGTATTTGAGGACTAGGTTAAACATTGTTTAAAATGTCCGTTTTTAAAGCTCTCCATCCCTTAGGTTATTACTGTCATGTCTTTGAATGAATGCAGTTTCTGTTTCTAAGGAAATGAGTTGTCTTTGAACTTCTCTAGTTGTGTGGTCTGTTTATGTGCTTTTATAGGTTACAAGCTGCCTGCATTCACATCTAACTATCCTAGAAATATATTATTTTCCTTGAAATAAACTTAGACAAATGCTTTCTGTCCTCCCAGGCCTAGTGTCCCTCAGGTATTTTTGTCCTTTAAATAATCATTCGCAGTGGATTATAAATGCCTTGTAGCTTCCTGGCCAGGAGGACTGGTGAGATCACCTGGTGAGACCCACACACAGCAGTTTCCCCTCAACCTGCACACCATCCCCACCACCCTTGGATTCCCAAAGTGTGTCCCAGCACTTTGTACAAGCCACTGCCAATATCATGGGGCTTTGAGCATTGCCACCATGTGTGGTTAGACATCCTCCTCCTGCCCATCCTCCGCTTTGTTTTTCTCCTTACCCTGGGACATGCCAAAAGGCAGATGATGAGCCTTCTCATGAGCCTGGCTGTCTGACATGCAGTTCCCCACGGGCTTTGCAGTCCCTGACTTCTGCTGTCCCTCCAGTGCTCACAGCAATCAGCCATACAAAGGGTTTCCCTCTGGCACAGCCTGCAAGGAGAAAGCAGGCTCCAAGCCTGTTTGGGCAGGTGGCAAAATACACCCAGCAAAATGCATTCAAGCCCTGTGGGGACCAGAGCTCTGGTTACAAGAACCACATAAATCCCCGGGTTTTCTTATCAAGAGCCTGGCTGCAGCTGCCTGTGCCTGCTCTTGCCATTGCCCCTCTCCCCATGGGACATGGGAAGGGGTGAAATGAAGTGGGGCAGGGGAGGGGGCTGCTAGCCTGCGTGTGTCTGTCTGTGTGTGTGATGGTGGGGGCAGTGCAGGGACAAGACACATTAATAGCACAGCCTCTGTGCAGAGGGCTTTGCTTTCCCAGTGACTTAGCTCAGACAGTATGATTCCACACAGAAAGCTGTGCCTCATCTAGCTGATGCTTTATTAGGCACTTTCCCAGCTCAGCTTTGCATGGTTAAACAGACTCTGAACCCTATTACATGACCTCTTGGGTCCTTGCCTGTCAATTGAATTGCTTCCCACATGCTGCTTTCCCCGTTTACAGCTAGCACCAGACCTTGCCCTCTTCAAAAAGCATCATGTGAGTGTGACCCACTGCTATTTGAAGTGAAACTTGTCTGTTACCAGCTATTCCTACTCATACACCTCATTTACTGAGACAGCAGGCAAAACCAGATGTGATTACAACCTGGCTTTTCACTCCCTTCCCCAAACTGGCCTGAAACCCTAACTTTGGATTTATTTCCATATCTATATACATACTAAGAAATCGAGATTAATATTTCCAAATTGGTCCTACCCTGCTTAGCTTGGCTTGCACAAGTGTGCAGCACTCGGTCGAGTGCTATCTAAATTCAAAGCCAGCTATGCAGGCTCTCTGGGAGAGAAAAGCCACAGGGACAATTTTGCCTGGGATATTGAGGCCAGAAGGATTTTGCTTCCAATGTGCAAAGGTGTGGAAAGAAGAAAGAAATTGACTAGGAGACTGCTGAGCCCCCTCCTCCTCTCCTCGGTTAGTCACCCCTCACTGCCGTGGTCCCCAGTGTCCTTGTACAGGGTATCACGTACTGATTGTATGCTTTGCATTTCTGAAGGGCTGAAGTTTGCATTATAAGGTTCTTCATGCCCTACTGCGATTTACATGTTAAGTAGTATTAAGATAATGAATTAATTATGCTTATTCTTCCTATTACATGCAATACAAATTCAAAAAACCCCTAAGCAAATAATGCTCTTTAATGTGAGAATATAATGGCATGAACATTTGAAGTGAATTGTGCTCTTTTCAGTGAGTCTGAGAATATTTTAGATACATAAAAGTTTTACCCCAAAATGTAAAATGAATAAGATCCAAAGCCACATATATTGAATTTTTTGTTGTTTGTTGTTTTGTTGTTTATTGTTTTTTTTAACACAGCTATAAGATGTTAATGATAAGTGAAAATACTGTTGATTTGACAACAAACAGGAACATTTTTTCTGTTGTGATAACTGGTTCATTTGAGATGGACAACAAATGCTGAAAGAAAGTAATTTTTCATCAAGAAAATTCCTGTTGAGGAATCTGCAGGATCTAATCGTCTGACCAGAATCACTGTTTGTATTCATACACAATACAAAATAAAGTCAAGAGCACTTTCACCTATTGCTCTGACATATATTATTGCTTGTTCACCTCACAAAATGTTTTGTGTGTCAGAATGATGCAGCTGTCCCACTCTGAGATCCCATCAGTGTGGTTCCCTGTGAAGGAAAGACCACGTGGTGAAAGCAGAGGAGACAGTTGTTTGCATTGCTGTGCAATTCATTGCATTATGTTCATGTGATGAAACGAAGTCCAGGGTTAACTGTGTGTCGGGGCTGTCAAAAACACCTTCTTAAGGATGGCACTTCCTTTTCTTTCCTTCCTTTTTTTTTTTTCTCCTTTTTCAGTTAGAGGTTTTGGGAATGGGGAATATGAATAACACGGCTCCTTTGAGTCTGAAATGCCCTGATGCCCTCCCAGCCCCTTTCATTCAGGAAACAAAGCTGCAGCTTTCTGTGTTTGGAGGAGCCCTTCCTGTCCAAGGCAGAAGGTTGTGGGTCTCTGCCTTATTTTGAATAAGTTGGCACAGTAGGCTTGTGTGCATGAAGACACCGCAAATTTAAAGCTTTCCCTATAAAAAAGTAGAAAATATTAACAGCCACCCTCTTAATGGCAAAGGTAACCTTGACTAGCAAATGAAAAATTGCTTTTTAAGTTGCTGAAAACTACTGTTGCATTTAAGAAGCCCACTTGATTCTATAAACTTAAAAGCTGGTTTTCTATTTCAGTGTTTCTGCTGCAAGAGCAAGGTCAAACGCTCAGCCTGGCTGTAAGCCTGGGGGCAGGAGAAGTGTGTCGTGCTCTTGACCAGGCCATTAATGCCACATAAAACCTAAACTAAGTCCCCCTGTCTCTGTTTTGCCTTCCACCTCCTGAGATTTCCAACCTTGGTGGGTGCAGCTTTGATGCAAGCAACAGCATCTCAGCAGAGCCCAGCAGAGTTTAAGTAATGAGCATTAAGTAATCTCAGCCTGGTACCTGGCAAATCATAGGCTCTTAAGTTGTCTGGTGGTCTCCCCTGCACATCCTACCGGTAGAGGTTTTAACTGGGCTGAGACACTGCAAGCCCTAAAGGCCATATACCAGCAGCCAAACAGCACACATCCCAGGTTTTGCAGGATGCAGAGGCATTGGGATGCTGCTGTGATATCTCTGGAAGTTGGACCATGTTCTTCGCAAAGACCCAAAATCACCATGGTCCATCTCCTACATGCACTGACAATGACAACTGCTCCAGAGACACAGCTCTTATCACCTCTCTGCAAGGTGAGACACACACTGAGCCTGCATTGCATGTGGGAGCCAGCCTTTCCCTGCATCCCACCTGAACTATCCCACTGGGATGTTAGGTTCCTGCATATGCCAAAAATTACTGAATGTGACATTCAGCTCAGCTCTCTGAGCAGCCGCTGCTTGCTGCTCAGTGCTGGACAACCAGCAGGCACTGCTGTTGAAGATTTTATATGATCTTTTGGAATATTGATTAAAAATAAATTAAATAATGTTGGTCCAAGACACAGTCCTGTGAAAATCCTGCTGGATTTAGCCCCATTGGTAACCATACTTTAGGATGTACCAGAGAGCCAGTTTGCATTTTATCTTCATGCATAATTAATGCAATATTGCTTTGGAACCAAGATGTCCACGTCTAGACTTTACTGGTGTTTAAAATCCTTGAGGGCAACACCCGCAGATGGGAACTTCAGCATAAATCAGAGCTTGGTCTCAAGGCAAGACCTCCTTTCCTGCTCTTATCAGTCTGACAAAGATATGTGAAAGCAAACACACTATATCAGTCCTGCTAATAGTCACAATAGTCTGGGCTGTGGTTAAACGAAGGCTAGCTAACAGAGGGGAAAGTTTGCTGTTTGTAACATTTTCCCCCAAACACACAAGAATTTTCTTTCAGGCTGTTCTTTGATGTCTTGGTCTGACCTAAGAGGTGCTGAAGTCTTGAATGATACTGATATAAGTCCTACCATAGACATTCAAGAGCCAAAATGTGTTGCCCATATTTGCGGACAGGGCAAGCAAGTCAGCAAAGCTAGTTGTGATGGTCAGTGGAAGCTGTGTAGGATGCACGGGGCAGTGGGGGGACATGTGGAGGTGGTGGTGGTGGGGAGAGGCACGGGAAGGCAGGAGCCTGCAGATGGTGTGAAAGCAATGCAGGAAGAGGAGTGTGAACCTTCCCTGCCTGTCTCACGTTTACAGTGTAATTAGGATCACATAAATGCCAGTGCTGTTAACAACCTTGGTGATGACTGTTGTACCAGAACCCCCCTCGCCACTTTCCTCCCAGGTGTTTGCACTTACATATCACTTCCCATTAAAATGGTCGGCAGCAAGTGCCGGGGGTGTCAGAGCTGGGTGATGGAATTGAATTAGTTTGAATAACTGAATAAGTTTTAGATCTTGGTCTGACAGCTTGTTCATATACATTTTAAATGCCCAGCAGCAGCTGCATAATTTGCTTCACCCAGGCGCGGCTGTTCACAGCAGCACGGCAGGGTTGTACATGGCTGCTGCTTACTTCTAACCTTGCTGCCCTTGGGGTCCCTTCCTTGCAGGGATGCTCTGAAAGACAGAGACTCAAATGGTGTAACCAGAAATAATATCTTTTTTTTAATTAATCTGAAAGAACTGAGAGGCCTGTAAATTTTCTCAAGTACAGGGTGGCTTCAGGTCTCCTGGAAAGTCTCTCTGGCACACCTTGCACAACACAGCATATATTATGATTTATTCTAATTCTGCCCCGTCCTGCAGAGCAGAGGCATGATGGTGAGGAAAGGGAAATTTCATAAAGGCCTTTTGTGTATCTTGCTCTGAAATCTGGTAGCAGTAGATGAAACAAAGAACGAGCAAGCAGATTTTGAAGAAACAATAATTTATGACATGCTTGGCACTTCTATAGCACCTTTCATCCATGGTTCTTAAATGATTTCAGAGATGTCAATAAAAGATATAAACATAATAAAGCCCTGATTATAATAAAGCCAGTTTGCATGTCCATAAACAGGAAGGAAATACATTCCTAGCAATATGAATTATTTTATCTATAACCACAAAAGGGAATCTACAAGAAAGTGGGACATAAAAGCAGAAATCTTTATTTCCATCTCTTTCTTGTAAACTTTGAGTAAATTCATAGCTTTAGGCAGAAAAATTATTTCATACTTTACCAAAAATACCTGCCTGACTGGCATTTATTATCCTTGGTGCCACATGGTAGATGTTTGCCCTCTTGCTTGGTAGCCTGCCAGCAGAAAGGGATTTATCTCTGTATAAAGCAGCGATGTGAAGCTTTTGTCTCTCTGATTAGGCTCATCTGCAAATGTTTTCTTTTATATGCTACCAATAAATTGGATATTGTCTGTAAAGCCATTTCCCCCCAAAATAGAATACAGATGATGGATGGCTGTGAAAATCAGAGCCACGGTAACCTCAGTTTCCTCTGGAGTTTCTGTTCATTATTTTCTTCCATCTTCTAAAGTGTATACAGGCAAGTGATTGAGGTTTTGAAGCCAAAACTTCCAACAGGTTTTCCAGCTTACAGACAGGGGTTTAGGCTTTAACAAGGCATAAAGCAAAATGAAGGGAAGAAGGGTGAGGCTTCGGTCCAGCAGCATGCATTACCCAGAGCAACTGGTCCCGTTCTCCCGGTGCTGCTGTATCCTATAGAAATGTCCTTTAGCTGATAGCAAGTATAACAGCAGTTCATCAAGTTGCAATGTGGTGAATGTAGCTATGGAGGTGGGTTCAGAGAAGGCCTTAAAAAATCCAAAGGCCTTCAGCAAGATTTTGAGGTTGTTTTACCATAAGTGTTTACTCTAAGCAGAAAATAATAAAACCAGCTGTCTCTGGCTTGTGTGTATTTCCAATGCACATCAAATTAAATGAAAATGCAGAAATTAAATGGAACCATTCAGAAGGAAAAGTCCTTAATGCGCAAAGGTCTTCAAGTGAGAATGTTACATGCAGTACTTAACCATTAAAACAGTGTTACTCACCAGTGCTCACCACATAGTGGCATCTGAGATGTTATTCTGATAAGCTATTCTAAATAGATGGGTTAACTGTGGTTTCTTGGAAAATGCATGGTTTTTAATTGCAGTAACATTATCTGCATTAATGGACATGGTAGGATGTGGGTGAATGTGTACTTGTGCATAAACCTGTCCAATATTTTCCACTGCAAGAAGCTATTTGCTGCTGTTTATAGAAACACCAGGCTTCGTCCGGCAGGAACTCAGGGGTCTCGGCTGAGGTGGGTGTTTTGAACTGATGTTGCTTCTGAAGTGCAACATCAGTAGTGCCAAGAGTAGTGGTTTCTCCAGCCACAGTGAGGCAGCTTCTCCCTGTCCCGTCTGAAAGCCTCTGACGCCTTCTCATTTTCGACTTTCAGACATGTCTTACAGCAGTGCAAGCTTTTGAAATGTAGTAGGGGATTAGGGTGGTGTTAGCCCAGTGAAATCCTTTTCACTCTAAATGAAACACACACTTTAGGAGATATGTAAATATATGGTCTGAGGAAGTTTGTTAGCATCTAACAACAAATCTTCTTGGTGCTCTCATATGCAGACAGAGAAGCTAACTATATAGTTTACCATGTAGCTTTGTATTCCACTTTTCTTTCCTGGCAGTTTGCCTCTCTTCCTTTATGTATTTTTTGGCTTCTTGCTTCGGTTACAGAAACCCCTTTTCACTTTTCTATTAAATATGGAGTATTTAAAAATACACATAAATACCTAACTGGAGGGAGCAAGGCTTTTCTCAGTAGTGTGCAGTGACAGACAGGACAAGCAGCAGTAGGCACATACTGAAATACAAGAAATTCTGGTTTGTGGGGGGAGTTTTTTTTTGTTTTTTTTTTTTTTTTGTTGGTTTTTTTTTTACTGCAGACGTGATCTAACACTGGAACAGGCTGTGATATCTCCATCTGTGGAAAAATTCAAAACCCAACTGGACACAAACCTGGGAAGCCTATTCTAGCTGACACTGCTTGAGCAGAGTGCTTGGATAGGATGGGCACTGGAGGTGCCTGACAGCCTCAGCTATTCTGTGAGCCATAATCCAGAATACATCTGGATTCTCTAACAGACACTAATATACATTAAAAGTAATGACTTCATGGTGCAGTCCAGGAACCTGGGCTTATCTCTGCCAGCCCACACCACTGCCCAGCAGAGCTTGCCCAGACTGTTGGGGTGTCACATCTCTCCAGCATTTCCTGTCTGGCACAGCCAGGGTCGCAGTGGGGACCAAAAACATCCTGAGATGGAGAGGAAGTAGGAAAAGGATGTGGTCCAGCTCCAAGTTGCTGGGACTGAAGATCTTCCAGGCCTCCTTGGCAGAGCTGCCTTTTGGGGATGGCAGGCAGCCTCCTCCCTTGCCCTGGCGCCAAGGCACGAGGCTCACCACCACACATGGCAGCAAAAGAGAGCAGGAGAAGAAAGGCTTTGCCATGTGCATTGTGCCAGTCATGCAGACAGCCGGCTGGCACTTCATTGGCAGGACCACCCCAGCCCTCCCTAGCTGGGAGTACAGAGTAGCCCTGGGAAAGGGACAGCAGCTGAAATAGCTGTGCATGGTAGGTAGCACCAGCTTCCACTGAAAATGAAAATAAACCCATACAAAGCCTCCATAAAAAAAACAGAGAGAAAGGCTAAGTGAAGACCTTCCAAGCTACTTTGACAGCAGCAGAACAGCTGATGACTGATTAGAGAAGTAGCTCACCGAAGCCCAATTACAGTCTAGTGTTTAATTGCTCCTGGCTAGTGCCAGCTCCCTGGTCCGGAGGCAGCTGGCTGCCTGCAGTCCTCACACCCCAGAGAGGAAGGGGAAAAAACTTTACTGGCTCTGTGAGCTTTTTGTCTTTGGCACAACCTGGAAAAATATCACTCATCATTATTATTGCTGTAAATATTATACTTTTTTTTTCTTTATGTGGGGCAACTTTTAATTAGCTGCATGAGTAAGACCACACCATCACCACCTCCCCTAAATGACTTCAATTCTAGGCTCGTAAGGTTATTTTTTTTTATGAGAAGCTAGAAGGTTTTTCAGCCCCATCTACTCCTACCTTCCTCATGGAAAAACCTGCAGCTCCTCGCTGCCTCATCCCCAACATTACTTCTTCCTGCAACCATGACATTCTCATACCATTTGAGGGAGAGCTGAAAGTCTCTGAGACCCCTGGGCACCTTGCCTTGCCTCACGCCACCAGCAATACTGCTCCCTGGGGAGGGAGCCTACTCCTTGCACCCACCACCCCCACGCTGCAGCACTGGGGCAGCTTGCTGCCACCCCTCAAACAGCCCTTTGCTTTCTGGGTAGAGATGTGTGAAGCTAAAAAAAAAGATGCAAAGGGTTACTTTCTGCCAGATTTCCTACAAACCTCACTCTTGAAGGGCTGAGGAGAGAAGGGAGAAAGGGCTGGTGATTGTAAGCTCTTGAAAAATAAACTTCACAAACCACCACTGCTGCAAACAAGTTGCTGTACCAAGAACTGAATATTAGCAGTTAATTTGTTGTATACTATCAAGCTGATTATTGGGGTTTTTATATATATTTAAAATGTATGTAATAGAGATGTACTATGTCTAAATTACATAAATGTGTCTGTATTATTATATAGATATATTCAGACATATCACTAAAGTTGAATTCTTATGGTCAAATTGCTGCAGGACCATTTCTGACAGCAGAAATCTCATGATGCTGGAAGCATCCCCTTTTGCTTGCCTGTCCCTTGGCATCTAGCTGTGTCATGAGCATCACAGGGCAGTGCTGAGGGCAAGGCAGGAGCTTCAGAGCACATGGGGGCTGGTACAAGCTGATGGTTCAGCTGGTACCCAGCCCATTACATAGAGGTGGAAACACACCTCTCCAGGTAAGGCAGTGAGGTACTCTGCAGAGATCCCCACATACACACACTCCCCAAGCAAACTGTGTCCCTCATCCTCATCAGAGCAGCATGCTGGTTTCCTTCCCTGCTCTCACAGCAGCAGTTTCCCTTTTGATTCTTCTTCCACTCTGCAGGAAGGAACACTTTTTTTTTGTTTTGTTCCTGTCTTCTTTTGCTTGAAACAGAAGTTCCTGCATGCCTGCCCTATTTGGAAAATCTTGACAAAACAGAACACTTTTCCTTTCAAACCTCCTTCCTTTTCCCTTTGTTTCTGCCACCTGGCTCTCTAGCCTCTGGAGTTGTGCCTTTCCTCAAAACTGCCACTTAAACTGGGCAGTTCTGAGAAGAATATGGATAAGACCAACCTGGGGCCTTTTTATTGTCCCTTGTCCCTGCTGCTATTTTGCAGGTAGTCTGGGACAAACTGGCTTCAGTCCTCATTTTCCTTATAAAATGGGTCATCCAGCCTGGTTTGCATCAAAGTAGTCCCTGTACTTAGGTACCCTGTCCCTTGTACCTGGGCAGGTGGCAAGACAAGGGGGAAAGGAGAGCAAAGAAGGATTTTAAAATGGAAGGTCTGTTTTGAACTCCTTTTGGACTACATGAAGGTTCTTTGCATTATCCTAATCAGATTGAAAACACCTGTGGACATCCACAGAATTCCAGGCTGGAAGGAGGCAAGAGCCACTTTTGTGTAACCACCACAGCACGCTGTGAGCGTACTTGCTGGTGGCTGATCCCTGCATCTACAGCCTTTCCAATTCCTGCAGCACTCACAATATCTATATTTTGCAATGCCAGTCACGGGAGCAGTGGTGACTCTCAGGCCTTCCCTATATCATGGAGTGAAGGTCCCACAGACATGCCAAATCCTGTTGGTCACGATTGCAGTGCTGGCATGCATAGAAGTCAGGAAAGATGCCACATTAGAGCACTGCCTCGTTGATCAGTGCTAATGGGACAGCTTCCCATTTCTATTTTTAAAGCAACTAGGAAGGGCCTCATACATCTTTATCTAGATTGAAGAGTAGAATTTTTCCTTTCTTTTTTATGGTATAGTCACAGAATCCAAAGACAGTGTATTGGTTTTTACTGCTCTTAGGCCCGCTCTAGTTATGAATAAAGCCCTTCCCATCACTGTGGGAGCTAGTAGTTCAGCCTTTAGGTACACTTGTTTTTTGTCACTGAAAAATTGAGATGAACAAAAAAACCTACTGAGTAGTATTTGTTATATAAAATGGTGTGTTCATTCAAAACCAAATACTCTGGAGACTATTTAGGTTTCAGCCAGTCAGCCTAATGCATTTCATGTGCTGTGTTTGATTATCGAATAAGACCTTGTATCATCTGTGATTGTGGGTGAGACTAGCTTCTGGACAATCTAAATGGACTGTGTGGTGAGCTGCTTGCACTGGGAGACAGATCCCAAGCCCTGGCATCACTGACTAACTCATGTTTCTTCTCCATCTCAGAAAGCCTCTACTGAAAGCCAGGTTTTCCTGCACTGACTAATATTTAGTATGACTTACATCAATAAAAGTGTTAGTCTGCATTAGGTTTTTTTATCTGAATGTACAAGTTATACTAAAAGAGAGTTGTTTTAATGTATGGGTGAATTATTTAAATCTTCAGTAACTGGGCGTCCAGAATAAACAGTTTAGGACAGTGGGGAAGTGGGATGCATTTCTACTCAAAAAGATTTTATCTAGCCATAGCGCATCTCTGAGGGCTTGATTACCTGCTGATATAAAAGCTGAAATCTCATTTAAATGCATTTTAGCCCTATTAGCACAGTAGAGGATGTTACAATCTTCAAACAGTGTTACAATCTTCAACAGCCAAGCCCTATTCCTCTCTACCTTGGTGTTTCCAATAACCCCATGAGGACAGCCAGCAAGTACCACACAGGATAACCAATACATCCACACAGAGTTAGTGACACAGAGTTAGTGAGACATAAGCAAGGAGAATGGAAGTAAGTCCCAAGTTTGCAATTAACCTTGGCATAGCACCTCTGTAACTCTGGTTCAGCTCTGTCAGGCAGCTCCTTGAAGTTCCTGGCTTGAAGGGCAGTTGTTCTTAATGAAGGATGCATGCTTTCTTCAGGAGGGGCTCTGGTGCCCTGGGGCCCTGCCCAGAAAAGTGGTCATTCAGTCTTAGCTTTAAAACTGAGAGATCACTGGATGAAATCATGCTTAAAGTTAATGGTTTCCCTGGGTCACCACTCCAGCTCTTCTAGGTTGCACATCTGGATCCAAACACTGCTTTCTTTTTACTCCTCGGTCACCCTGCCTCATGCAGCAGTCCCCCAAAGCTCACATTTCTGCACCGACTGTAAAAGTCAGATGTTAGTATACCTGCTGCTTGGGCTCTGCTGTTCTTAGAAAGATGAGCTAACATCTCAAGACTTTGTTCCACGATTTTTAAATTCTCTTTGTCTGTTGCCTTTAGCACAAAAATGCCCCAGTGACATCTCCCTGGACCAGATCCAAACACATGACCATGCATGCTCTAGCTTGCCACTGTCCCAGGCTGTGTCTGAGGCATGAAGGGCCATCGGCTGCAACAGGGTGGTAAAATTTAGCAACTGAGGTGGGAAGGCAGCACTGGGGATCATGGCTAGGTTGTGTGCTTCTCAAAGACACAGTCCCATTAACTCAGGTAGGTTAGTGGCTGAGTGTGCTTTGGACAGCTGGTGCTGCCCCATCATCTATGAAAGATACTAATTTTACTGCTTAAACTAAATGCCATTATCTCTGAAATACTGCATTACCCTTTCTCCAAACCAGGCAAAGCGAGTCCTAAAATCTATCTCTGATCTCCAGCCCTTTTAAAATCTTTTATCCAGTGATGTGGTGTATTACAAAGCTACTTCTAAAATACCTTGCAAGAAATAAGGCATGCCCTCATTGCTAGCCATGCCGAGGCCATGTATGCACTGTCGTAGCACTTCTGCAATTGGGCCAGCACACTTTTGTAATTGGATGTAATGCTGGGCACAACTGCATGAATCTGGTTGCCCAGGTCGCAGCTGGGTGGATGAAGGATGTATTAGCCCCACTGCATAGGGTTATGTAGTGTCTACCTAAGGAGTTCAGCGTATTAAGGTCTTGAGAATAGTCAGGCGTGAAGGAAAGGGTTTTATACATCAATATTTCTGCAGTCTTTTAACATGTATAGGAAATTAACCTAAGGTTATGTCACTGCTATCAACCAAGAGAGCAGTACAACTACTGAAAGAAGGATACAGTCAGGTATATTCAGAAATAGTTGTTCTTGTTTGGATAAACAGCTGAGTTGTCCAGGTTAGACACTTTGCATTTTTGGGGACACGCTGTTTGCACATAGGGAAGGGCAAAGTGATGGGTACAACATTAGACTTCAATTAAAAGGAAGATCTGGACATGTGTCTGATCTTCCTATAAGGAACATGTCCAGACCTCTAATTAGCATAGCAGGGTATTAGTTTCTGATTTACAGCCACTAATTTATATTGTGTACTCCAGGTTCCACAAACATGATATAACACACTACGTCAGGCATGAGGAATTACTGGAACCTGAAATTTGTCTCTGAGAATTTTCAGTCATTGTTTTTTCCTTATTCTGAAACCATGGTACTAGATACGGAAAGACTTGGTTTTGATCAAGATATTTCTGTTTAGAGAAGACACTAGATTATCAAAGAGAAAAATGTCCTTTGGGTTGTGGGTTGCTATGGTGCAGGCATGTTCTGTTCTTGTGACACCATTAGAAGGTAAAATTGGCCAGTGATACCACACATCCACACATCACACCAGAAAACAAACAAAAAAAAAAGAAAAAAAAAGGTCAGGAGAAACACACACTCGCACACACAAGTCCTTGAACTTCCACAAAGAGATATAACATTACATTTGGCAGTGTTTCCTAGGAAACCATTTTAGTGTAAAAGGAACTCTTTGTTTCCTGCTTTTTGCAAAATTGTTTCAACTACCATATCTCATAAAAGGTTTGTTCAGAGGCAATGTATGCAACATTAAAAAAAGCTCTATCTGCAGTTTGCTGCACCATCAGAGGCAATACCTTTATCAGCAGATTGGAAACTGAAGATTGTGTTTGTTGAGAATTGATAAGATTGTCATCATTTCTAAAAGTCAGAGAAATAAAATCTTGGTGGTTTTTTTTTTCTTTTTCTTTTCCTACATGGAGTCCCTTTCTCTACACAGCAAGGCAGTATTAAAAAAAAAAACACAACAAAAAACAAAGAGGAAAAATTGTTTTGGGAAACTCCTAACAGCACATTTATACTAGCATGTTGTTGGCTGAGGCAAAGGTTCATTTTCTTTTCTTTTCCTTTGACCACAGAGGAGGCTAGAACAGGTTTTTTGCATGCATGGCTCTTACTCCCCCGTGTTATCTACTGCGTGGCTGTGCCCATGTGCTGATGGGTGCCACCTGCCAGCCTGAATCCAGCAAATCAGAACAAAGACTCATCCACCTTAAATTGCCTGTGCCTTTCACTCTTGAAGGCTGAGCCCCTGATTATGCAAGGTGCTGCTCCAAACAGGACAGATTCTCAGCTGATGCTCATGCTAAGGCCCTGGAGGGTGCAGCTGTCCTAGTCCTGGGCTGCAGAGAGGGGAAAATACTCTCTGGGGCTGAATACTAAGGCAGAGCTTACAGGCCAGAGAAAGAGTTAGGTTTCCACTGAGTTCTTTGCTAGGTACCTTATGTTATTTATCATCTTCCTTTAAATCCAGCACTAGATGTCTGGTATTTCATCTTAAGGAGGATGAATGTGAGGGCATAGTGCCTCCACTCCTGCCAGCAGGCTGGTCTGTGCTTCCCCCGCACTTTGCTTAAAGAGCTGACCTAATAAGTTTTGTTCCCTCTGTAGTCCCTGTCATTTATAGTTGTTATGATTTCCTGTCATAGCTACTTTTCTCCTCCCCCCCCACCCCACCTTGTGATATTGCAGGTTTCAGCTATATGGCTGATGTGCTCTGACTGCAGCCTGCTAGATTCATCTTCATCTTAATATATTATTTATGATGCTATTATTCCTTGTAGCGGACTGCCAGCCATGCTCTGCGTTCAGTTGCTGGTCTTCCAAATGCATCATGGCTAGCAAAGGAACACACTGATCTAATTGAATTAACAGTGGTGCTGTTAGCCTTAATAGAGTTTGTCGTGAAACACTAAGCAGATGTGACAATGATCTTAGTTAGTCATATTTTTGTCCCTACTCTCAGACATGGTAACTTAGCCAGATCAGTGGAGAGGATAATTCTCCTTTGCTGATCAGTAATTGTGCTTACCTAGACATGTGGCAATTGCTTTGGACTGACAGTTGAAATAAGCCAAGGACTTGAATAGCAGAAAGTTTTATATTCTGATAATAAACTTGGCTAATTATAACAAGATGCAGATGGTGCTGCCGCCTAGCAATTTTCACCTCACTTACTCTGACTCCAATTATAGCCTTTCCCTACTGACTTACACTGTTTAAATTATAAAGTTAGGGGATAGATATTTACCTGTTTCTATTCATACAAAGATGTCTGACACATCACGTTCTCCTGCACAAGGTGTGTGATGGTGGTCTTGGTGCTTATTCTGAAAAGTATCTCCACTCTTTAAAAAAAAAAAATAGGGAAAAAGTAATAAAAAGACTACCTGGAGACTTACTAGCAGACACACATTAGCAAGAAGCATATGAATATTACACATAGTGTGTTTCTGTAACACTTGTTGGTTGGAGCAGCTGCCATACTTCTGGGAAATTAACTTTAATTGGATAAATAGAAAATTGGCCCTAACTAAGCCAGTCCAACCCACTTTCTTAGCTTATTATTTTCTTTAGACACTCTGAAACTCTTGATGATCCTTTGGGCAATATTCGTTTCTTCTGAGAGTTAAGACACATTTGTAAGGTGAAGTTAGACAATCAGCCATCAAGAATGGGTTAGGTTTGCTTGATCCTGCCTTAGTGCAGTGGGGTAAATGAGACTACCACTTGAAGTCCTCCAGATTGCTTTAAACAAGCTTTATAAGCAAGCTTTAGGAAGCAAGAATCCATGTCCACCCAGCCCTGGGAGATGGCATAGAGTAATCCTGCTGATTCTGTGACAGAAGAATGATCTGGAGTTGGGTCCTAAAAATTATTCTGGCTATCAGCTGGACCACAGTGTTGTTCCTAGTGTTGATGCATTACCGTTCTGGCACTTTATTCTGGCCCCTCCTTTCACGCAAAATCATCCCTGTGTATTGCCAGCCTGCTGGCAGTAAAGTGCACTGAACTGCCCATGCTATTCCTGATTGCCTACCTTTTTTTTGCCCATGTGAGGAGCTTTTAGGTGCAGAATATTCCCTGCTGTAGAAGCTACAATGGGACTGGATTTGCAGTTATCTTTGAAGCAACTCGTGTGTATTCTGAAAAGGTATGGCTATTGAAGGGAAAGTGGAGGAACAGGGTGATTTATTTATGGAGACCTATTGTTTTGAGTTAACCAGCTGGGTTCCATTTTGTGTAAAAATATATATGCAAGTAACTGTTTGATTGGAAATGAATTTCCATGTGTCCTCAATGACATGCTAAATGAGGTCAATGTGAGTACCATTAATACAATGAATAAGGTGACACTAACTTGGCTGAAGTGCTGAAAGCACTCCCCTGCTTTCTCCTGGGTATTTTCTTTGCCCTGTTCAACCCCAGGGAGTTTCTGGAGTTTGGCACCAGTGGTCCCTGCAGGGGACAGATATCATGATTCAAACAGACAGTGGGAAGCTCAGAGGTCTCCTATTCCTGTCAAAGCCACTCTCAATAATATTTGAGAAATCCTGGCAGTCAGGTGAAGTTCCTAGTGACTGGAAGAAGGGGCATGTTACACCCATTTTCAAAAAGGGTGTAAAGGAGGACCCTGGAAACTACCGACCTGTTAGCCTCACCTCTGTGCCTGGGAAAATCATGGAGCAGATTCTCCTAGAAGGTCTGATAAGGCACATGGAGGAGAGGGAGGTGATCAGAGACAGTCAGCATGGCTTCACTAAGGGCAGATTCTGTCTGACAAACCTAGAGGCTTTCTACGATACTGTGACTACCTCAGTGGACAAGGGACAACCTGTGGATGTGATCTATCTGGACTTCTGCAAGGCCTTTGACACGGTCTCCCACAACATTCTACTGGCCAAGTTAGAGAGCTATGGATTTGATAGGTGGACTGTTCAGTGGATAAGGAACTGGCTGGCTGACCGCATCCAGAGGGTAGTGGTTAATGGCTCAAAGTCCAGCTGGAGATCAGTGACAAGTGGTGTCCCTCAGGGCTCTGTACTGGGGCCTGTACTGTTTAATATTTTTATAAACGATATCGACAGCAGCATTGAGTGCACCATCAGCAAGTTTGCAGATGACACCAAGCTATGGGGTGCTGTTGATAAGTTGGAGGGGCAAGATGTCATCCAGAAGGACCTAGACAAGCTGGAGAGGTGGGCCCAGGTGAACCTCATGAGCTTCAACAAGACCAAGTGCAGGGTCCTACACCTGGGTCGGAACAATCCCCACTATCAATACAGGCTAGGGGATGAGATGATGGAGAGCAGCCCTGCAGAAAAGGACTTGGGAGTGCTGGTGGACAAGAAGCTGGACATGAGCAAACAGTGCACACTGGCAGCCCAGAAGGCTAATCGCATCCTGGGCTGCATCAAAAGAAGCGTGGCCAGCAGATCCAGAGAGGTGATTTTGCCACTTTACTCTGCTCTGGTGAGACCTCATCTGGAATACTGTGTCCAGTTCTGGAGCCCTCAATACAGAAAGGACATGGATCTGATGGAGCAGGTCCAGAGGAGGGCCACAAAAATGATCAGGGTGCTGGAACACCTCTCCTATGAGGACAGGCTGAGGGAGCTGGGATTGTTCAGCCTGGAGAAGAGAAGACTTCGGGGGGACCTACTAGTGACTTTCCAGTACTTAAAGGGAACTTCCAAGAAAGCTGGAGAGGGCCTGTTTGCAAAGGCCTGGAATGAAAGGACAAGGGGCAATGGAGAGGAGTAGATTTAAATTGGACATTAGGAAGAAGTTCCTCACCACAAGGGTGGTGGAACACTTGAACAGGTTGCCCAGGGAGGTGGTTGAGGCCCCATCCCTGGAAGCATTCAAGGCGAGGCTTGACAGGGCTCTGGGCAATCTGATCTAGTTAGGGATGTCCCTGCCCACTGCAGGGGGGTTGGACTAGATGACCTCCAGAGGTCCCTTCCAACCCTAACCATTCTATGATTCTATGAAAATCCACCATACTGGAGAGCTAGGGCACTACTTCTTCTCGGAGGGGAGTTGTGGGTGCTCAGTGGAGGGCCCTTTCCACAGCAGGATGTTGCTGTGGGTGCCTGCACTGCACTTGGCTGGCCAAGATCACACCAGAGCAGTGGGATCTTATGCACCATGTTTCCTTCTGTAACTCTCCTGGTCATGCACAGCAGCGTGTTAAGACAGGTCTCTGTCAGAGGCTGTGTGTGTGTGCCAGCGCAGAGATTCACATTCAGGAGGGTATCGTGAGTAAAAATTGCTTTAAGGGGCTAGCTGTCAATCGAGCTGGCCCTGCCCAATCTGAAGCCCTGAAAACTGCTAGGTTCACACCTTCCCTGGGCCAGCAGTTCATGGCCACACAAGCAGAGCAGTTACAGGCCCCATATGGTTTGTGCATCAGGGCACTCCCTCCTTCCTGGCCCTCCCCCCCCGCCCCCCCCTTCCCTTCAAGGCTGTGCTTTAAATTGACCTTTCTTTCACTGGCCACAGATGGAAGACCTCTGTGAAGGAGGCAACCAGTGCCACTGCTAGAGGCATTCCTGGGCTCCATCCTTCAGACAGCAACCTGCAATTGTTTATCAAGAAATGTTAATATTAATGTTAAAACAGAGGTATATTAATCTTTGAATAGCTTCCCTAGGTGCTGCTTACATGAAGCATTTCAAACAAAGCTAGACAAAGTAATTTCACAGAGGACCATCTGCAGGATCGTAAACAAAGCATGTCTCTAAGCACCTGGAGAGCTTTTGCTTTTCCATTTGCTTCAGCTCTGGGAGCATACATGTCAAAAGCAGCAGAGTGTGGATCACTATGTGACCATAGGGTGCCCCAGATTCCCAGGCTGGGGGTCCCTTGGCATCACACAGGGCAGCCTGCCAAGTCCTGGCTGTGGCAGGTACCCTCCCGACATCCAAACTGCACATCTACATGCCAATGCACCTGGCTCAAACAAAGCCTGCATCCTGAGAAAAAAAACCAGAGATGTATCTGCGGGGAAGGCACTGAAAAATGATCTTTGCAATGCTCTGCTCTTGCGTGTCACTGTTATGCCAAGGCCACCACCTTTGGAACCCTTGTGTCCTTCAGGGTAAAGACAGAGGAGGTAGAGCTGTAGAGGAGCATGCTGCTTTCCACCAAGAGTGTGCCAAGCTTTTGTGACTTCTCTTTTTAAATCCATCATGTCCTACTCCTTGAAGAGAGCTAATACTTCACCACTTCCTGCTGAGCCACCGTCAGGGCTACCTGCAGTGCATAGATCCATAAGGCTTTAGGTCCAGAACAGGGTGTCCCAGTAGAGCAGGAAAACCTGAGTATGACCTGAGACCGAATCCCGCATTTCTAGAGAGCCACACGAAACTCCTGTTACCAAACAAAATCACTAAGCCCAGTAAGTAACACAACCAAGCATTTACCTGTTACTGTAATGGTTGTGTGTAAATGATTCCCATTTAAAAAAAAACAATGTGGAGAATGCAGGTATCTTTTAATGACTCTCAAGAGTATGTAGGTTTTGTTATTTATCTCTTTGCTACCATTTTCTTTCAGAATTAGTCTCAGGCAACATCCTCTAAATCAGGCCTATGAAACACAGTAGATTAATGTCTGTTAAAAGAAAACACAGAATCCTCTGTTATTAATATGTAAAGCCTGAAGATGAGGTCACATCTGTATGAAGATCTATTTTGGTGGACTACGCGTGCTTAAGTCCCAGCCTTGATCTTTTAAACTATCAAGTCTGCCATAAATATTTGATGATGAACAAGCTCATAAAAAGAAAATGCAGAATATGAATAGAGGGAGAGCAAATGTGTGATTCAATTTTTAATTATCGCCTTCCTCTAAAGTCAAGTTCATCTTTTGTAAGAGACAGAAAGTAACAAATTTCTTTCTCACCATAGCCCAATCTAAATCATCAGTATCACTTTTTTTTTTAATAGGTTTTTTTTTTAGGGAAAAGGATAAATCACTGTGGAAACAAAAGAACCAGGATGCAAGAAATAAGGTAGAACAGTCTGGTTTTATTACCATATGTAACCAAGAGCTTTTATTTCCCCTTTTCTCCTCCTTCTTTCTTTCTTTTTCTTTCCTGCTTTTTGTTTTGTGTTTTGTTTTTGTTTTGTTTTGTTTTTTTTACAACATACATTAAGTTGTGAATCAGATGTTAGCGAGATGTGAGAATGAAAGGAAACTGGTGACATCACAATACTTTACAACTTTACAACAGATGAGAGTCTGAATTTGTTGCATCTACCAGTGTATAGCAAGGGTGGAAAGCAAAGGCACACATAGGTTTATGAACTGCTTGAAACAGAGGGTGGATGAGAACTACGGATGGGAAAGGATGAAAACAGAAGACCCACTGAGTACAAAATGCATGTTTCAAGGTCAATCTGGTAACTGGTGTGGTGTAAATTGTGAAGGTAGATCACTGCACAAGCTGTTGCCATGATTATTCATCTCTACGTTTTGGGAGAACACTTTGCGGGGTAACATCAAGGGGATCTGCACATTTGGTGCTCCTGGGGTTTGGAGATTAGTAGAAAGGTTGTGAGTTCATTCTTTTTTTAAAAAATGATCTTGCTACCTACTGTTTTCAATGGGTTTTCTCTTTGTTCTTATTAAAACTACAACATTGCTTTGGATACAGATCTATCTACTCCAGTCTGCATAGTTCACTAAGGGTAAACAAAACTTTTATAAAAGAAGCCATGATGAAATGAAAGAACATGCAAGCACCCTTGTTACACACTTTGGTCTAGACCATCCAGACTTTATATATGCCATCTATAAGCTAATGGATTTAAAATCTGTCTTTTCAATCATTCCGAAACAAAACCAAACCCTGAAAAACAAATGGAAGTATAAAATTTTAAAATTTTAAAAAACAAATTGAAACGGAAACAACCACCTTACTCAAACATACTGTTCAGTAGAGATATATATATATATATATATATATATAAAAAACATAGAAGCGATCCCCATCATTTCTCTACAGTATGTTCACACAGTTATTGTAACAGATAAAAAACATCTACGTTTTTGCATAAACTGAAAGACACACACACACACACACACACATGCACGCACGCACACCCCTGCATGTGCACACACTCCCACACTACCTACATGCACAATTGCACAAAAGAAACAAAGTAAAAAAAATCCAAACAAAATAAAACCATTTTTTCCCCAAAGAAGTATATGCAGCATCCTTCTGGAGCAGCAGGTAGCTACAGCAGGAGCCTGCCTGCTTGTCCTAGCTCCGTGTGTGCTGCGTGCTGCAGGATGTGTGGCTGGGCTTTCTGCAGGGCTTGGCCCCTCTTGCCAGTGCTTGTCCCCAGCCAAGGAAGATGCTAGCCCAATGGACAAGGGTGTTGGTCGCTTCCCTGCTGCCCAGTATGAATGATCCCCACGCTGATGTATGGTAAAGGGGGAGCAGGAGGTGGGGAAGCAGAACCCCCAACATGGTGATGTGGGAGCACCCCCGCTTGTGGGTGGTTTTTAGAGAGGACTTGGCACAGCTAGAAAGTAAAACTGAGGTGGAGGGTATGATGTTAGCCTAATTTCTTGAGGGACACGGGGTTATGACAATAACCACCACGTTCTTCTTTCAACGTCTTTACTCCAGTTCTTGAAAGGGGTCAGAGGAGGAATAAATATTTGCATTACTCAAAGGGGAAAAAGAAGAAGGTTTTACATACTACAGCTCACAAGTATACACAACTGAGGGTGTAAGGCACAAATTTACATGTGGAAGAAAACAGGCTATTCACAGATATATTCCCACGAAAAACCCGTGTGATAAGACCATAATTTATGCATGGTAACAGCCGGCATATTAACTAGTTCACACTGTTTGAGGATTTTGTTTGCCGTCTCACATGCAAGGTGAAATGAGATGGCACATCACAAGCTGGTGCCTTCACAGAAAGTATTAGCTACTGACAAAGCCATGTTGATAGCAATGGTGCACAAATGTGCAGCTTTTAAGAGTTTCTCTTGCAGTTGCTTTAGAAGTTATGAACTTGTGGTATTTCTTTGTTGCGGTCTTAGGTCAGAGGCCCAGCCAGCTAATTAGCTGAGAGATTTAAATAGATATCCCCTTTTTTTTCAGCTAATCAGGCAGTCCAGGCACAAAGCTCAGAATTCCAGCTCCAACTTATCTAACTCAGTGAATTTATTGGAAAAATAAAAGAGTTTTCATTACTCCAGTTAATGGGTTTCACGTTAAATAGGTATAAGTTTAAAGTTACTTCTCTGAAGAGCTGCTCACAGGATGATAGGCAGGAGTCATTTCCTTAGGAAAAACAGAAGCTGAACAATAAATAAGAGGAGTTACTTGCGTTAACAGTCATGTGTTATTCATTAAAAGAGAAGAGTAGCAGAAATCTATGACATAGTTCGCCCAACATGGCATTTAACAGCTGTAACACTGATGGGCATCATTATCATTTCACAGTACCTGAAAGAAGTAAACTTCTGCCATTGTTAAGTCAGTTAGCTTTATCAATGGATTCTTCTTTTTTTTTCCTTTCTTTTTTTTTTCTTTTTTTTTCTTTTTTAAATTTCTTCAGTTTTTTAAGTATTTGTTTTGCTTTTCAGAGCACTCTTTCCCAGTTCAGGAATGTGCTGTGCAGTTGGGGTCAGGGGGTGAAATGTCACAGTCATCTTTCACCTGTGTGCTTTTGGCTCAACATTTGTGATGGAGGGTTAGTCCTTTGAGCAAAGAACTGGTGGGTTGTGGGGGCGAGTCCTGCAATTGCAAACCTTCAACCATGGGTCATATGGCTCGGGTTTAAAAAAATATTCCACTTTTCCCAGAGAGCAGAAATCCAACACATCTTCAGCTTGCAACAACCATCTTCTCAGAGGAGTGAGCGGTAACAGTCGCAGAACACTGGCTTCCAAGGGCAACCTCTGCTTAATTGCCATCCTCCCCCCCCCCCGATTATGTACATGCATCATTGGGCTTCATGGATGTGGAGAGCGGAGCAAAGGAAGGTTTGGGAGGTACGTCTGGCTTTAGCGAGGGTGTGCGTTTCAACCCTGACCTTGTCAGTGAGTTGTAGGTGAGACTTGGCTGCCGAGATACAGTCACAGCCTGTGCCTGGGCAGCATGGACTTGTATGGAGTCTACTCTCTGTGGGGCTGGTGGTGGGTTGTCACCCCGGCTGAAGCTCTGGTTGCGGGAGAGGTGGGATGAGTTGGAGGAATTGGTGTTGTTTCTTTTGAGGGTTGATGTCTGGTGACTTCTTGTGAGTGAGTTTGTAGGGTAGCTCCTCTTGTAGTCCACGTTGTAAGCAGAAGAGTGCATCTCCAGCCGCTTACTCAGGCCACTCTGTGACAGAGAGGTGTT
The DNA here is from genome assembly GCA_013396975.1 of Bucco capensis. Classification (NCBI taxonomy): domain Eukaryota; kingdom Metazoa; phylum Chordata; class Aves; order Piciformes; family Bucconidae; genus Bucco; species Bucco capensis. The sequence goes on along the minus strand of VWZO01001398.1, from coordinate 127,857 downwards.
TGGGGGCCCGAGGGAGGCTTCCCGTTGGGGTACTTTTGGTGGCATGCTGTCGAGATTTTCCACCAGGCTAACCCCATGGCTGGGGCTTCTGCCACTGAGGTGGTCCTTGATAGTTTTGTACTCAAGGGTGGCATTCTGGTCCTCCACAGACATCTGAGCCCCATCACTCATTTTTGGCTGGTCAACATACTCATGTTGGTAGCCTTGCTGGGCTATGGGCAGGACCACAACACTGGGAATGTGGCTAGGAGAAGCCCTGAGTGGCAGGTCAGTTGGGATTACGGGCGAGGCCATCGGGGGGATATCTTTTGTGCAGGCATTGATAAGGTTCTGGTTTCTCTCCCATTCCCTGCTGCCACGGCTTGGTTTTCTCTTCTGTTGCAGGGTTGGTGTGGACTCAGGAGTTGGCAGGGCAGCAAGGTCCAGATGGTGCTGGTCAGCTTTGATTAGCATCTTGGCAGTGCTGCCTGGGGTAGCCAGCTTGCCATTGTGCATCAGAGGCGTGAGGATCGCTTCAGGCTTTGGTTCCTTGGACTGAGCATCCCCAAAGAGGCCACTGAGCTTGGTAACGCTGCTCATGGAGCCACGCCGGGAGTGGGTCAGCTCCTTCTCCTTCCTCTGCACAACAGCCACGTCTCTGCGGCGATGGTCACAGATGCAGTACACTATGATTCCCGAAAAGACGGCCCCCATGACAAAAGCAAGAATAACAGCAATAGCCAACAGGGTGACCGGCACCAACTGATCATGACCCTTCAGGTAACTCTCACGAATCACTCCTGCAATAAACAGCATACAGTGGTTAAACAAACTAAGGACAGGTAAAAGCTACTTCACATGAACTACTTGGTTCAAAGGCATGCCCTGGGTGGTTTGTTTGTAAGGTGATTTTTGATCAGCTTTCCCAAATTTGAAGACATACTGTACCTGCCAGCTACATCTTGCATGTGCAGCCTGGGCTTTCAATACAGCTTTCAGATCTGGAGCTGAAGACTATGAAGCTCAGGAGAGGAGCTAGAATTTACTTGCAGGGCAACTGCAATTGGTGAGATCCTGGCTCTCGGCGACTCACACTGACTTCAGTGGGTCAGAGCTATTATTTATCCTCCTCTGACATACTGCTCATTCCTCCTCTCCCTCCATCTGATCTCTGCTCATCTAACACTACCTTATTTTCACTGTAATAAACCATTCGCACTGAACACCTTTAAAAGGAGAGGAGACACAATCTCTGAAAATACCAGAGGAGTGCATTCCATATTCTTTAGGGCTTCTTTCTCTGCTCTTCTTTCTTCTGCTATCTTCATCATGTGTTTTAAAAGCATGTATCACATGCCTGAGCTTCAGGAGGATGCTTAAAAAACTATGAAAGACAGAGCACGCTGTTGAAATCTATTGAGCCTGCTTGATGACTGTCTGTGCTATTTTAATTTTAAAAGCTCTTTCTTCTTCTGGACACATGAATAGGTCGACCTCTGTGCTGAAGCCTATGCTTTCTCATCTGAAAGCTCTGACTCTGAGGGCCTCATCTTGTGGTCCTCTGCTGTGGTCAGAGGTCACTGCCAAATCTTGACAAGCAGCCCATGTCAGAGCAGGCATCTTTGGCAGACTGTGTCTCTTTCCATCTGAAGTTCCTAATACAGCATTAATCAATACCCTGAATTTCTGACGAAAGTAATTTTTTCTGATATAGTTGGGCACCAAGCCAAAAGTACTAATGAAACACAAACACAGAGCCTCTATATTTTTTTTTCCCACTCCTGGTTTTGTTCTTAGCGCTTAATAAGGAGCAGAAACAGCCTGACAAGGAGCTGAAGGAACATCTCTCCCACCTCTTTCTCCAGAGAGGCCCCAAGTGCCAGAGCATTAAAAGCTTCACATACTCTAAGGATATGTAATCCTTGTCCTTCTAACGGGAGAGACAGCAAGACAGAAAATCTACCTCCAAGACTGTCCTGAGACATTGTGAAGATACAAAACTTTCATGCTGTAAATCAACTCCTTCTAGAATAATGCCTTTTCATGTATTTGGCAGGGAAGGTAAACACTCCTTAGCAAACTATATTAAAAGAGCACTGAGAAGTTGCCATTATCTCACGGAAACCTTTAATAAGTATTCTGGCTAGATATAGTATTGCTTCTGTAGCATATATTTTTATTGTCTCCATTTAATTGCAGCATTTAGGTGGACAAGGGATATTTGCTTACAAGGTAGGAACTTCACATTTAAAAGCAAAATAGCTCTTGATATCATATGTCCCTGCATGTGACATCACAGCTGCTTGCCACGGAAATTACTGTGCTGTAACAAACAAAGGATTATGATTTCATGAGAACAATAAATGGCAAGAGTGGATGATCAGTTAAAAAAATAAAATCCTGCACTCATATAAATGCCTCAACAGTAAAAATGTAACAGGAGGAAAGTAAATCTCAGAAAACAATATATAATTAGAAACAATCTTCAAATTGAGTGTTTCTAAGAGAATCCTCTTTTAAAATCCAGGAGCTTTTTGAAAGGCAGGTTTTTCTATTCTTTGCCATCTTAACAAGCAGCAGTAGAATCTAGCTCTGTAATTTAAATCCACATACAAAATTGCTGTATGTAGACCAGAAGTACAATCTAGTGCTTATGGCACAGCCAACAGTAACTACAATTCACTGCAAAGGTGTTGGTCTTCTGTGGACCTTCACCTACTGATATTTACATGCTAGACTCTACAGCATTTTGAGACCAAATTTATTTACATGTGTAAAACTGTCTGCAGTCATTAACTGTAGAATCAGAAACATACAGTCATAAATGGGTGTGGAGGATGGTCAGCTAAGTGTTGAGTTACCCAGAATTGCATTGCTGAGTGTGAAGTTAAGAAAAGCTTCAGCTTGACAAGCTTCAACTTAAGAAGCTTAATTTTATGGACACCTTCTATGCACAAACTTCTTAAGAGATATGCCTCTTTGAGCACTTAAGACTCAAAATACTTGCTCAGTGCCCACTTAAGAGTGTAAGCACCTACAGTCAAAACCTGCATGAGTTCACGAAGGAAAAGTCATGCCTTACCAATTTAATATCCTTTTATATATAGACTGGGGGACAAGAGGCTGGAGTGAAGCCCGGCACAAAGGGATCTGGCAGCTTTGAGTGATGGTAAGCTTAATACGAGTCAACAATGTGCCCTGGTGGCCAAAGAGCCAACTGTATAAAAATATGAGACTGTGTCCAAAGGAGGGCAATAAAGACAGTGAAAACCTAGAGGATATGTCTGATGAGGAGTGGCTGAAGATACTTGGTTTGTTCAGCTTAAAGAAGAGAAGACATCATTGCTATCTATAAATTCATGAGGAGGAGTAGAGAGGGAAATGCTGATCTCTCTTTCAGGTGTCCAGTGAGAGGATGCAGTAATGTCCATGCCTGACATTTCCTCTGGCTAAGTGAGGGTATTCTATACCCTCAGCCTTCTGCTTTAGGTTAAGTTCTACTCTGTGAATGAATGATAGCATTAAGCACAGACCTGCATCACTGGATAGAAAAGCAATATCAAATCTTCAGTTTTGTACTACCAGTGGTTATTGAATCATTACAACTCATGTTACAAAATTACCACACAGTTCAGACTGAGTTGACTATGTGTGTTCAACAGAGAGGTAGCTGAAATGATGTCGCTCAAGCTGCAGGTGTTTTATCAGCAGAAATTTATGAAGGTCTTAAAACAGCCTGATTCCAGCTAGTTCCTCTTGAGCTCAAACCTTCCTGATGCTTATTATGTAGAAAGTACTAGAGTTAAAGGATATTTAACATTAATGGCTTTGCTCTAGGCAGGTACAGTGTCTGCTTAAATACATAATTTATTTTTTATCATGGACAACATCTGTGTGGTTTTAGTTAGGCAAGCAATCCCAACACCTTTAACTTAAATAAAATAAGATGAGCAAATTTGTCCCTGCATTAATGTTTATGTCACAGATACGATTAAGCAATGAAAACCTATGAGGAGTGCTCAGCATTTGACTGTCATGACCACAGAGCAGAAAGATCTAATACAAAATAATCTCATAATTGCAGTTGTTGTCAATCACCATCTCAAGCCTTTAGCATCTGTAGTAGTTGCTTTCACAGACTGGGATGAGTAAGCAAGTCTATGATCACAACTTTGTCCCTAAAACAAGCCAGTTTGAAAGCAAACAGGTAGCACAGGGTTCATGCCACTTAACAACAGTCCCCAGGGCTCAGTCCAGCATTATTCATTAGCACTCATTATTCAAGGAATTAAAATAAATGGAGAAACTAAGCAGAAAAATATAGGCCTGCATTTTTGAAAGTCAGGTAAAATATGCAGATTCCCAGCTTTGAGGAAATACCTGCTACGGAGAAGTCCTGTAGCTATATATTATCTGACATCTAAGACATTATGTGCTGAAAAGCGACTGGGCTGGCTGCATAAAATACTATGGAATCAGACTGTAAAATACAATTGATATAAATAGCACTATATTTTTATCTTATATTTAATAAGAAAATTATTCTAAATTGAATACTTTTGACAGTTTTCTGTAGTACATCAAGACATATCATCAAGGATAATAACAAGCTATTCTTTGAAAAGGGGTATTGTTGACAGAATTACCTCTATTAACATTATACTTGGAGAGCAAAAAAAGCTTCAAAGACACAGATGTGGTTAAATATTTGCACTTTCAAGAATCAGACCTAACACCTCAGTAGGGGCACAAATATTCTGACACATCTATCTCCCTGAAGTCTTCCAAGCTCTATGCTTTGCAAATCACAACTGGGCTTATGTCTTCAGGATCTTCCCACATATGATGTACTATTATTTCTGGCTAGTAAAAGAGCCAGGCTAGTCACCTGATAGTCTCCACTTTTCACAGCCATTCTGATTCCGTTAGACAACATGATCCCTCCTCCTCCACTAACTTTCTGTAATTTCATCCTGTGTCCTTTTGTCTGCATGTCCTAACATCACCATTCATTTTCGTAGTCAGTATGCTCTATACTGTAACAGTCTGGAATGTGCAAAATCACCTCTTCTTACTTATCTAATGAGAGAGAAGACCTGATATGGTACCATATTTTTCTGCTACACATATTTTATTCTGTCTTCTAGCAGAGCTCGTAGGCAAGGTACACCGTGTTTTCTGGCTAATTGGTTAAGAGGACATTATGAAAAATGATTCTAAACCTTCATAGTGTTTTGTTCTGAAATGAGTTAGTCCTTGAATAAATCACGAGTAGAGTATTGATCTAGCTTGTTCACCAGAAGTATCTGGGGAAAATGCAAAGAGACATTAAATTGTACATCAATAATACTTATATTTTTTGTAAAGTTCTGAAAAAGGTGCAAGCAAACTTGTTGAATGTCTCTGGGTGAAAATAAGAGAGAAAAGAAAGGGCCAGAGGTAATGTAATGATACAGATCTACTATATACTAGATCATCATAAGCAGGAACAGATGAAGCTTCTTCTTTTCATCAAGTAGGCCAAGTATTCAAGGGTTAGGACTGTACCTCTGTAACTCCTAAAAAACAAATGAAAAAGCAGGATACGCATAGTCCTGAAAGCATTATTGCATGAAAATGCTGATGAAGCATTTATGGGCCTGTTCTGCTCCTAATTCCAACATAAAAGAGCTTCCAAGGGCAGAAATATAATTAGGATGCAATAATCACAAAAGAATAGAGTTTATCATTCTAAAGAATACAAGGCATGATCATAACCATATAAGAATAATGAATATCAGTGCAATAAACATCAATAAAGAAGGACAGATAAGGAAATACATAGAAGCTGAAGCATTTACTCTTTTTCCTGTTTTGCTTTTCAATAAAAATCCCCACACTGGTCTATGATCAAAAATGTAACAGTGAGGTAAAAGAGGTAAAAATGTTCAGTTAATGTAGACGTTTTCAAGGTATTTGTCCCTGACTGCTTAAGGAGTTAGCCAAAGGAATATCCAGACACTGTGCAGTATCTTGGAGAATGCTGGAGCAAGTATGAGCATCAAGAGCTCTCAAAAAGGACAGGCACTTTACCTGCCTTCGAGATGAGCCAAAGGGAGGACTTAACAAAACACAGACCTGTTGTTGCAGTATTTAGAATAGGAATGACACTAGAACAAACTATTAAACAATCAAACTTGTAACTTTTTATCCAATGGATGATGAAGTAGTTTTAAAAAGAAAAAGAAAGCCAGAGCAAAATTGCCAAGAATAAATTACATTAAACCACACAAACTTCCTTTCTTGACAGGATAAATTGCTTACTTTTTATGAGGAAACATTAAGTATGACATGAATTCTGTAAGGTCTTTAACTTATTTTCTTAGAAGCAAATAAAAGTGAGCTAAAACCTCCTGGAAAACTGCAGTGGAAAAGTACTGATCAAAAATCTACCTGGAAAGAGATCTGAAGTAAGGTGTCTGTCTCAGAACGGCAATTAAGGTACATCCGCAGAAAGGAGACATCAGCTTCAGAGGCCCAGCCAAAGAGCTGGGTCCTTTTAACATGTACAGTGAAAAAAGAAACATCCCATGATGAAGCCTAAACTTCTTTGTCTTGTCTATGATTAGGGACAAGGATGGCAGAACATCAAGAAGACCCTCACAGTTGCAGGCCCTTTAAGTTTAGGTTCTGGTGTGCGCTTTGCAGTGAGCACAGACTGAAAATCCAGCTTGTAATTTTCACAACTGCAAGATTAATGAAAACAGCAAAAGACTTCCCAGTTTCAATAGGTTAATGTGAGGCTCTTTTAGTGATACAATAGTCTGGATACTGCTGTCTTTCACAACTGAGCTGAAGTCAGTGAGAATAACTTACAAAGAAGAGAGCAACACCTGGTCCCGTAACCACAAGTTCTTCTGTGTGAAGCATGAGAGCACTACAGTTACCTATGGTGCGCAAAGACATCTCTGTCCCAGAAATGATCTATGGCTGTGAGAGGTGGACAACAGGATGACTGCATCCCATGTGAACCAAGAACACTCTTGTGATCACCCCTGCAAGGAGCTACCATTGTCCAGCTTTCCAAAGCTGCCTGCAACAGATGGGAAAGTAATAACCCACAATAGTGGCACAAACAAAACTGAAACACAGAAGTGGAAAACTGGCAGGGAAGTGAGGGAATAACTATCAGGGAATAAGGTAATAGTTATGTCTAGACCACACATTAACAGCAGTCAAGGAGTGAGTGTCATTGCTGTCTTAAACACCACCTCTCTAGCTAAAAGGGAATGAATCCACTTCTATCTCCAACACCTACAAAATCACTTGAGACTTTCCCCAGAACAAGTAATTGTTCCAGAAAGGTACAGCAATTTCTTTACTGTTTTTCTTAAGGGAAAAACTTTGCAGTTAATTTCCTTCTTCAATGCAAGCTTCTTGGTCTGATGCATGTCTCCCTCTGCTTAGAATTGCAAGAAATGCTGGTATAGACATGAATAGAGGTGTTTATGGGCTTCAGAGTATCTTTTTTAAATACCACTGAATAGGTTTTCAACACGTCTCCAGGTGCTAGAACTGTGTTTATAGGCAGTCTCATGCTGCTAGAAGACTATTTCAGCCTGGAAAATCCCTGCAGGTATAAACAAGCTTTTTCCTCCTTTTTAACCAGCAAGATGAATAAAAAAAATATACAGATGAACTTAGACTGGACACTGAGATTTAAAGTGGTAGGGAATTCAGGAAGGACCAGAGTCTACCATGCATTTCTGAGATCTTATCTCACTTTTTTCTTGAATAAATAATTTCAAGGTTTGATATAAACTGACCACACTATAATCCCAATAATTTGATGTTTGCCATTTTATTGGAACTACTTTTTTGAAAACAGTAAGCAAGCTTCTTCCTTCATCTTCCTTCTGGCTACAATGACTTGTTATGCTGACTCAGTGCAATTCTACCCAGTACCTGTTTTTCTGGACTCTTCATGTCACCAGCTAGAAAAAAACTGCTCAAAACATTCATAGTTAAAGCTGATGGCAAATGCTTTTTTCCCCTCCCCCTACAGTAAAGCTATGTTGTTGATTTGTAACAGTCTGCAACTATAAGCTTTGCATGGCTGAGAAGAGCAACCCATCTCACAAATTCTGCCCTAGGGCTCTCAAAGTCAGTTGCCCAAACTAGCAATCTGAGGCATCCAGCAAACAAAAAACAGAGGCATGCACTTGGAGAGAAGAATGAATCTGGTAAAGAAAAAACCTTCAGGTACAAGAGCCTGAGGATCATTGCAAGGTATGAGGAGAAATCATACTGCAGAACTATGAAAAGAAAATCAATTTATAATGTGACTAAAGTAACACGAAACAAAGCCTTGAAAAGTATTTGAGCAATCCGATCAGACACAGTGGCCTTTCTCAGGATTTTTTGGCCCTTAATCAGACTATTTCAGAAGCAATCCCTCCAGGATAGGTTCATCTCTTGATCCCTAAGGGTGATTTTAATTCTTTCAACCTGTCCAAATGGTGTCACTTCTCTCCACTTTTGATGAATGACTGTCAATGTGACTCTCTATAGAAAAAAGATGGTTGTAACTTACTAAAAGAGAAGAGATCAACAGGTGGATTTGCTCTCAGTGGGAAGATGGAGAACTTTCATTCTTAGATTTTTTTTTTTAAAGCAAGAAAAGTGAGAGAAATGACTGCACTATGTCCACAGGTGACAACCCAGGAGTCTTGAAGTAACATTTTCAGAACAGGTTTCAATGATTTGGTTTTAGTTTGATTATGAGTCTACAATCCAATTTTTCTGCATGTCACAGTGGCCATTCAAAACCTACACCACGGCCCCATTAGAAAAAACTGTTCTTTTTTGAAAGAGATTATTATAGATGAAAATTACAAGATCTGAACCAGCAAATTCATGCTCAGACAACTCCCACTCCCACTGAAATGAAGGGCAGGCAGACCTGAAAATTACTAGAATAGCAAGTTTTTGGAGTTTTTCAATTGTTTTACTTCAAAGCAGTATCTCTATAAATAGATGAGTTTATTAAGTTTGCAGATATGGGAGAAGGTTTGAGATACACGACCTCCTGGATCTATAATTTAATGATTAAAGTCACTATGGTCCTGAAGCCAGCCTAGTTTTGTTTGTACCAGAAGCTAGGCTCAAGGCCAGCTCTTGCACTAGAAAGCACTTGACAACCTTTCTCCCACTGGCAGGCGGTATGGAGTGGCTGAACATTCTGAGCCTTCCCAGTTTCAGTACCTTCCTTCACCTCTCACCTTTCCCAGTGAGCAAGGATAATTTTAGATGCCTCTGTGTGATTGGCAATAAGTAGATATAGCAGGTCCTTTAAAAATGTAAAACACAGGCATTCACAGTAGTTAAACCAAGATGTATAAAATCCAAATGTCAAGGAAAATTAATTCTTTTGTAGCTTGTCTTGGCAGAGGCAAACTTTATGCTGCTTTGCATCTTAAAACACAAATTTCCTTTAAAGTCTGCTGTATTTCCTCCAATGACGTAAAAAAAAAAAGCTCAGTGCACATTCTGGGACCTTTCTACTGTGCCTGCGATGAGCTTAAGCATATCCAGCTGCTCTTTATTAGTTTACTTCAGGGGAACTTTCACAGCTGGGTTAAACCAGATTTACATATGTTTGGCTGAATATGCATGATTTTAGGGCTCCAGAGAAGTTGCTGTATCCTGCAAAGTGAACCTCTCATCTTCACAGTTCCCATTTCATTGCATGGAGCTCCTCTGATGGCACAGAACAAATGCTGTATTTTAATTTTTTTCCTGCTGTGGGCATTATGTATTCTGGGCAGCCCAGTGCCTTTCTGGAAGCTGTTTTTTATGAACAGTGTCAAGGAAAGAGAAGCTGTCACTGAGAAATTCTGTGGCTTTTCCTTTCCTTTTTTACAGCCTGTTTTGAACTGTGGCCTTTCTGCAGAACAGGGAAAAGTGAAGTTTGATGGATGTCAACATGAGTAGCTTTGCTTAGCAGGCTGAAGCTCAAAGCAGCCCTATGGAAGAATTTGGGTTAAATTTCAAATACTGCATATGACTAAAAGCAAAAATTGTTTCCTCAGCAGCAATAATCTTCTTTAAAGACACAAAAATGGAAATGCTAGTTTTGAGTTACTAGTGCAATGGAACACATCACAGCTGAACTAACAAAGGAGCCACCTATTAAACATCCAAAACATTTAAGTAAGAATGTACCCTATATACCCTGGTTTCTGGAAATGATTATTAAATTGTTGAACAACTTGTGACCAAGCCACAAATGTTTACTCGTGCACATTGACTGTATTTCTTAGGGACAGTTCTTCTGCCCACCACTGGGTTGCTGGTGTACTTTAGGAACAGGGCTGGAACCTATGTTATGCCTGCTCTTACACAAAGGAAGGATGAAATCTTTTCTGTTGTTAAAAAAACAGCATTATATATTTTGTGACAGGAAGTAAACACTGTGCATGAACTCTTCATTTGTCCTACACTCATGAACACTGCGGACGTAGTCAAAAGACCTACACTTAAGAATTAAAACATGCCTTCCATGACCAGCAAAAGACAAGACTGCTTCTTCTAGAAATATTTGCAGGGCTAGTGCTGTAGTCAAAAAATAGCTCATATGTATCTGATGCTAGGTTTGTAATTTCCCTCTGTATCTCACAACCTCACCTGCCTTTGAATACACCAAGTGAATGAGTTTGAAACACTGGCCATAACAGTCAGTAAGAATAATTTTACCAGTAGTTCTTTTTCTGTGTATCACTACTTTTCCAATATAAATATAAATATCAGAAGCCTTCTTTCCTCTTAATTTCACTAATTTGAATCCACAGTATGGATTAACAGCATGGTTACTTCAGCCACATCCTGAGGTAAAAGGCAGCACTACCCTGATGGACTTCTTGTCCCAGTGCTGCTATCATCTCCCTCTCAATTTTCTTTCTCCAGTGATGGCTTCTTTCATGCATTTTCCTGTCTGTAAAACTAATAGTTCTCTGCAATTTTTTACCTAATTTTTTTATCACTTCCCTACTTTACAGGCACTGCATGTACATTTACACTTTGATGTAAAAACTTCATTGATGTTTCCTGTCTTCTCATTTTTTAATGTGCTCAGTAATTACTTCAGCCAGTCTGCTTCCCTGGATGAGGTGAACCTGTAGCTTCATCTCAGAAGACATCCTTTGGCAAACAGGTAGTACCTACACCAGCTCCAAGAAAGCTCTCCTGGGGCCAGCAGCACTCTAACCACACCAGTGTGCAAACCAGTGTTTTCTCCAACATTCATTCAGAGTCCGTCCCTCTTGACTGTCCATTGGCAGGCCAGGCAGATGTACCTCTGTATTTTCTTTATCACACATCCCACAGATAGCACCATTTCTGCAATGCAACAACTCCCTCAGCTTTCCAGTCTGTTCTGGTACTGGATCAAATCACTGTTTTCTGGATTTGTTGTAGTGTTTGTTCAGTTTCTGCTTATGCTCTTTCTTTAAGCCAGTATTTCCTACTGCTGCAGGCAAACCAGGCAGCTTGCACAGCTAGTTAATCAACACGGAAGTAAGTGCTATAATTAGGAACATAAGTGGTTTTTTCATATCTGCAGACTAGTTCTCAAGACATGTTTACTGATCTACAGATAGACGAGTATTCATGTGATATGTTAAAGCCTCTATTTCCTCCTAGCACTGGGACCCTAAAAAATTTTACCACAATCTCTTCTCTCTCAGTGATACATACTTGTTTTCCCTCTGCCTTTCTAAACACAGCGTAAGTGAGACCAAACCTTTCAGGGAAGCACAGCTGATGTTATCAAGCTGTCTTGCCATGAGTAAGTAGAGATAAACTGTATTGTCTTTCCAGGTCTTGATGCTGTGTGTACGAAAGTAGCTGCTGATTTGATGTTGGTAATTTAGTTCAATAACTGAGAACTGCACACTGAGATATACAAAACCCCCTGGGTATGGAAAATTAATTGGTCTTACTGGATGAGTGCCTCAGGACATTGCCTGTAGCTTGGTCATATTTGCACAAAAAGCATATATAGTTCTGCAGGACTATAAGACCTCTTTAAGACAGTGAATAGAGACTAGTGTTTTACAGAGATAAAGCTGAACACTATCTGCAAATAAAAAAGAGCAGTGCTCTTTATGTTCTTTATTACAAGCTGTGATTGCCCAAACTTCTGGGCAGGCTCTGTGGTGAATGCAAGGGGTTCAGTGGGGACAGCAGGCAGAAGAAGGAACAGAGGGCACTCCTGCTCTGTGCCCTCATTTGAGAGCCTCTGATTGGGACTCATTCAGGAATGAACACACACAGAGAATTGTTGAACTGTTTGATGGGAGCTATAAGCTGGTGGCAGGAATTAGATCTCTACAGTGCTGACCAAAGTCTCAGTGGAACTACCAATGGCCTTTTCTGCACCACATGACAAGACCACTTCTGTTCGCTTCTTTAAAGACAAGGGGTACTCAGTGTTTATCCAGCATCATGGCTTCTGTCTCGCACACCCTACTTGATTCCAAATAGGAACTCAGTATAGTTTTCTGGTTTAAAGAATAAGGAAACACCTGGAAAATACGTGCTTCTCAAAAGACTTTTGGAATTATTTTAATGAAGGCTTTGGTGTACTGCTGCTCAGGAGGTGTTTCTGTGCATGCTTAAATTCCCTGTCTATGATGGTACTGTTTGCGTTTAGTAATTGCAGGTCTTTCAGGCTCTCCAAAAAACCCCCTCTGTTTCTTTCTACAAGAACATGATAGAGAATAACAGTAGCTTTGCAGAGCTTTAAAAATTAGTCTGCCCCCCCTCCTTTTTAACAGCTGTTCTTCTATTTTCTATCACAATTGTGGGTAAGATGGGATGGAGCATGAACAAGATGGCATATTATTGACAGCATGCAGCTGATGTTATTTTCTTATTTTGCAATTAAAAAAATCTTTGTTGGGCATATGAAAGAACTGTCTAGTTTATGCCCTGTTGTGACAATGCTATCAAGTTGCACCTTCATCTGAGATTTTATTTCACAGAAGATAGCAATCTTTGGTTGCTGGTGGGAGAACTACAGTTTAATATCTAGGGCTAACCACTTAGGTAGATGTGGGAGGCTGGAAGTGGTTTGGAGGCTACCCACTGGGACTCACTATTTCAGAGTATTACAGGTGTTCTTCCAGGACAACACAAAGTTGTGACAAATGTGCTGTTAGCCATTTCCAAATGTTTGCTGTATTGTACAACTGGGCCAGAAATGCCTCTTAATGCTTCCTGAACAACTTCTCTATAAACTGCCCTAAGCTCTTCTTGGCAGAGAGGGCTGTCAGACTATCAGCTGGTAGTTAAATGGCTTACCAGTCACAGCAGCAATGCTCAATGTATGTGTTGTCTGTGTATTTCATCGTCTACTTGTGACAAGTCTCTCCTGGGTATGAGTGACTGAGATTTTTCAAAAACTTACAGCTTGGCCAGTAGAGCTTCCCCTCATGGAGATATCAGGATGCACATTTTTGATATAATGGTAAATTTGTACTGCTTCAAAACTTCTCAATAAAATGTCCTTAAGACTCTTTTTTGTAACATGAGAATAACAACATAACTTTCCCTATCCTCTTTTTCAGCTACTGGTACAGAGAATATTAGAACACGTGATTAAAATGTAGCAAAAGTCATAACTAATTGGATACCAGAGACTACAGTGTCTCACTAACTATTAAAGAGCTTGAAGTAACACCTGACTAAAATAAGGATATTCATAGGAATGACTACCTTCCAAATGTGACGACATTTGTTATCTGTATTTAATGTTCAATAAAATTAACATGGCAAAATCTAAATTATGTCCTCTCCAGGTTTTTCTTTTTTTAATTAACAGCATGCTGTTAATCAGTAAGCACCAGCCCATCCTGACAAAAAAAATTAAGCTTGTTTTTTTTTTTTTTACAGTCTTAAACAAAACTAAGACAAAAAGGAAGAGAGTCAGTCAGGATCCTTCCTACATACTGAAAGGGATGTTAATACCATTCAATAAAAGGTTATCAGTATGTGAAAAATGTAGGTGGTGTTTTGTACAGAGGCGTGTAATTAAACAGTTCACAGCCCACAGATTTTATTAAAGGTGCTCTGAACTAGGACTGCCAATGTTTAGGTCATTGTAAAATCACTACAGGACATCTTCCCTATTAATTAATACAATTACTGAAACCAGGCACATCCTACATGAGAAAAATGAATTATTCAAACATCTTTAACAGTATATTGACATTTTAATCATACACTGGCATTAACACCAAGACGTACTTTAGGTGTCTTTCAGGTACTAGAATTTCTGCTCTTAAATCCTTTCAAATTTCAAGTGGTTTCAGAAATCTTTTATTTAAAGGACTAGGTTGCCCTCCCAATTCAGCATCTTTGTATGGCGCAATGTCTCCCTATACTCAATACAAACACCACAAAATTAAAACTGGGTGTTATTCAACATTGTGTCCAAAAATTGTGCTCTGCTCTTTCCAGATACAGTAGCGGCCCTGTGGGTCAGCACGCCCTACAGCAAATTCCCAGCTCTTGATAAATGTGTCAGTGCTACAGGGGTCAAACAAGAGCACGAGGCAGTCTGTGTTCCTGCACCAAGCTGTCCTCACCAGGTGACTGTGGATGAATGCAGTCAGGGATCTAGTCCATCACACAATAGCTCTAATGCCCTAAACCCTGAGCAGCTGCCTTGACAAATTAGATGTGGCCTCTTTTATTGAAAAAGCAGATCAAGGTCTCGGGGCAATGACAGTTATTCCCTGTTTTAGTAAGACAAGTTCTACTGCTCACTGCAGCTTGGAAATGGATAGCCTGACTCGCAATCTATGCAGGCGGACAAATACAGGTCAAGGATGCCTGCTGTTTCCTGCAGCCACATCTGACAAGCTTTATTTTACCCTTCTTTTACTTGTAGGATTAGTAATCTGGGGACAGAAAAGCTCTGTTGATAGCTTTCATAACCAGGGGTTGCACATTAACACAACCTCTTCTATTTATGCCTACCAAACAGCAAAAGGCTCTTGGTTCTAATCTTTGCTACTCATGTTCCTACTTCTGCTAGTTAAATTTGAAATCAGTACTGTAACTGAAACAAAGAAACATTTTGATTTCTTAAAATTCTAAGTTAATGCCAGTGCTGAGGCATAGGCCTTTCTTTAGGTTTGGCATGTGTTTGAATACACCTCCTCTATTATTTTGATTTCCTCATCCTTGTCTATCTTTTGCAGTGAAGATTGTTCCTTTCCTTACACTTTCAGAAGGTTACTGCAGGAAATGTATGACTAAATAATCTGGGGATATTTTAGGTAAGGTTTGAAATTAAGATTTAGTCACAGAGAAGACACACTAAATCACTGCCCCATATTCTATTACAATCCCCATGTTTGAGTACAACTGGCTTAACGATGTGGCCCTGCCTGGGGACTTTCATTTCTGTCATCTTTTCCGCACACTTTGTCTACTCTCTGTCTCTTTGCTCTTGTTCTCACAGGAACTTACAAAAAACATAATAAAAACAAGTTTGAAGAAAGTCTTTTATCAGAAACATCCTTCCAGCATTCTTCTTTCATCAATTTTATATACAATTTCCATTTTATTAATTAGTATCTAATTTTCTACTGCCATTGTTTGAACTTGAGGATGCAATCTGAGATGATTAGCTGTCTCTAGCCCTGGGAGCAGATAGCTTGTACATGCAAGACAGAAGAGAGGAATGATCAGTGTCATTCTTCTGGACACTTCTGGTCTGTTCCCTTAATCCTGACTGCACAGGCCTTTACTTCACAACATAGGATACCAGGGACTCCAGCATGGTAAGGTCATCAGTCTTCTGGCATGCTTGCTAGTTGTTAGCCTGGAGTGGTTACACAGGTATCTGTCCATTAAAAATGTGGTCCTATTTAACTGCTAATTATGATCAGCCTTTGAGACATCCAGCACCAGGACAAATTTCTCATTAGAGCCACTCCAGACAAATACAGCATTGTTTGTTTAAAAAAAAAAAAAAAAAGATTTTTTTAGTATTTCACCCTAGCAGTTAGTATATGTCATAAACAAAAACAAGCCCTGCCTCTAGACACAGAGATGTCTACAGTAAGCTGATGCTAGTTTACCTAAGAACAGTTCAGAAAAAAAAATCTACAGGGCTTTGTTTAGCATAGACTCATCTGATCAACCTCTGTTTAAATCCTAATGGGAAAACTAAGTAGGTTTTAATCTAGATGTGGATCTATAAAAGTTTAAATGGACTAAATCCCATGTCATCTCATCTAGTGTAGGTGAAATCCCTTTGTGAAGCACTACAGCTCCGAGTAACCACACCTCTCACTTCTAATCTCAGCCGAATGCTACAGAATCCTAGACAGAATCAGGACAAATTCCCTACTCCCTTTCTCACAGCACTTTTTTACTAGACTGTAGGCAAAAGACTTTAAAAGTACAGCAAGGGAAGGATCTGATCTGACTGAATCTTCATTGTTTCCTCAGCAATTGAAAGTGTTAATGAACTGCAAAGTATTTGCAATCTGCTTTATGTTTGTGTGTACAATGGTTTGAGACCTGGGAAAGAATTGCAGTGTTTGTGTAGCTTCCTCCCAGGCACACATGCTTAGAGTTTTATAGCTCTTGCCTATCCAGTCAGAACTGACTCTAGTGCAACTCCTTTCCCCATTAGCCTAACACTTTTTTTAGGATCAGTCAGTTCTTTCTGACAGTGCCAGGATGATGACACAGATCAAATATGCTGTATTTGCTTCACCTTGAAAATTCAAGCCCTCATTCTCCGACCTGCAAACACTGACTCAAAAGATAAGTTTTGACAAATTTTGCGCCACTCTAAATCCTCCTCTGGCTTATTACAAAATGCCAGCAAGATAATAACAACATGTCTCTGCTTCCTCTGATAAAAAAAAAAAGCTTTGAATCTTTTAGATCCTTGCATGTATTAGCATATAACAATATTTTTGTGTAAAAACATACTTTGCAAATGTTCTTCCTGCTGCAAAACTCAGCCCTCCCATGATGAACACCAGTTGTTTAATTTGTGCAAGAGTCCAAAGCTGTTTTTTTTTTTCCTCTTTTCATGTCTACTTGTGAAGTATCTTGTTAAATCAGCACTTTACATTCTTTGTTATAACTGTACCTGAATTTTCATGTAATTCTGTCTCACTGCAGTAGAATCTGCCTGAATATTTGCAGACTTTCCGGAGTCAAGCATTGTCAGCACTTGGCAAATCTTTCAAGTAGCAATAATCACAGTAAAATTTAGTATCACTGACACTTTCATACAATATGAATACAATCTGGAGTCAGGTTTTGAAATGAACAGGCCTTGGGCTCCACAATAGCACAGATCTCTCCAAATAGAGGAGTTGACTATTGCTAATGATGTCCAATTCTGTACCAGAGGAAGGGCTACAGTAATTAATAATCATAGAATCACAGAATGTCCTGTGTTGCAAGAGACCCACAAGGAGCATCGAGTCCAACTCCCATCTATGCAAAGGATAACCCAAAAAGTCACACCATGTGTCTAAGAGCATTGACCAGATGCTTCTTAAGTTCTGCTAGGCTTGGTGTCATGACTGCTTTCCTGGGGAGCCTATTCCAGTGCTCTACCACCCTCTGGGTGAAGAACGTGTTCCTAAATCTAACCTGAAGCTCCGCTGGCACAGCTTCATGCTGTTCCCTCAGGCCCTGTCAATGGTCACCAGAGAGAAGAGATCAGCTTCTGCCCCTTCACTTCCACTTGCGAGGAAGTTAGAGACTACAATGAGGTCTCCCCTCAGTCTCCTCCAGGTTGAACAAACCAAGTGACTGCAGCTGTTCCTCATATGGCTTTCCCTCTAGGCCCTTCACCATCTTCATGGTCCTCCTCTAGATGTTCTCCAACAACCTAATAGCCTTCCTGTATCGTGGTGCCATAATAATAATAGATTCTACACTCTATAAAATAGTAACATACATCCAAATACTATATCTACAGGAACATTCTTTAATACACTCTTAACACTGTAAACTGTGTCCATCAAAAGTTGCTTCTAATTACCTTTTACCATTGTTACACGGATATCAACAAAAGGCTTGTTAAGGAAAAGAGATACCACCTCATAATCTTCACTTAATGAGTTTTGAGACATGTAAGAATACAAATATCAAGCCTCTTAACAGCAACACTATACTTTCATCTTTCACTGCCCAGTTCAACCATGTCCACCTGAATGCTGTGTGTAAGCTGTAGCAGAACCATGATATTGTAAGCTGAATTTGCAACCAATTCATCAAAACTGTGATTAAAAGGCATTTAGGGAGTGAGTAAGAAAACTGAGCAGTTGGCTGCATTTGTGCTAGTGAACCCAGGACTTGAAAAGCATGAGGCATTTCTGAAGGGAGGCAGGAAGGACATGAGGCAAAAGAGAAGTGCAGCAGGGTAACGAGGGGAAAGACGAGCTTCATGTAGGCCTCTCTATGAGTGGTAGGCATCTACTCCCCCCTTTGTTAGTAGGAAGACTACAATGAGACACAGCACTACATCACTACTGGGGTGTAGAGGGTAAAGCCTTGGAGTGCTCCCAAGGAGGAGCTTCACAACTGTGGAGGGAGGGAGACCAAGTACAATGGCAGCAGGGGGAAGGTTAAATGGCGAGGTTAGAGAAATTGTTTTGACAAAGGTGAGAAACACACAATTAAATTAACGCTAAAACACAGCAAGAAAGGAAACAAAGTGTAAACATACTCTAGAATATGTGTTTTTTGTTGTTTTGGTTTTTTTTTTCTGGGGAGGAGATGGAAGAGTAAAGAGGGGTGCAATTTGTCCAATCAGAGCTGAATTTGTTAGTTTGTTTTTTCTGTTGTTGTTCTGCAGTAGGAAGGGCAGATTCTTTAATGGCCAAAACAAAAATGCTAGTGGGATGGCAATGCACAGTTCCCACTCTATGGGTTGCACTACACATTTTCATCTTGGCAAGAAATGTGGTGTAGCTCAGAAACAACAATCCCAGAGTATATTTAGCTACTAAAGCTGTGGCACACAAATGTCACATTCCCATGAGTCAACCCTTTTAAAGAACCCCCTCTTCACACCCCCACAGATATTCCCCAAGATGCCTGCACTGAATTAAAAGTGAAGCATATGGAAGGATGTGACATCATCAAAGCAGCCGTGTTACAGAAAAGAAAGCAGCAAGTGGATTCTGTACAATTAGTACAATCAGTAAGAAGCCATTTGTGAGCACAGGGAAAAAAAAACACTGTCCAAAGGATTAGACACAACCAATGAAGAACAACACAAAGCACCTTGCAAAACAAAAAGAAAATGTTAAAAAAACCTTTTCTTTGTGAATGTGTGAAAGTAGAAGAAAACACAGCAAAAGTGGAAACAAAATCTTGATAAAAGGACAGTAAGTGCAACATTTTCTGATTTAATTTTGTGTAAGAACTCCTTCCTTTGCCCTTTTTAAACAAGAAATCAATAGTCATTTTAGAGCCAAAGAGCTCTGACTGGGCAAGGCAAGGAGTAACAACACACAAGTAGATGGTAATGGTAAAAAACCATGCAGTCACCTCTGCCACCATTGTTTTGATTGTGTGTAGACTGCTTCCAGCTTTGCCAATATTCATAATTAGGCACCAAAGAATGCATGATATTTAAATGACCCTGTCAAATGGTAATAAGGTTCTTTGATAATCCTCACTCCCTGGGGAGGGAACTATTGAATGTAAAACTACCTCATCAGTGAGTGAATTGAAGCGAAAATGATTAGAATCCAACAGCTATACATTTATTAATATTTTCACTATGTGCTCTTCCAAAGGCTGCTACTGGAGTACGAGATGCTTTTAAGAGCTGGCTTTCCATGTATTAAGCATTGCTTTGCAAAAGATTTGTGAAGTTGGAAAACACACATAACAAACAGTGCCATTTAAAGGCATTCAAGCCTCCACATTCCTCTGGGTACATAAAGGGCCACATATTCCACTCTTGGTGATTTCAGACACTACTTCCCTGTCTGATGCCAGCAGAAGAGATGGGTTCAAAGATCATTTCCTTCCTTCCTTCCTCCCTCCCTCCCTTCCTTCCTTCCTTCCTTCCATGCGGAGCAGAGAAAGACATTATTTTCTTTCAGACCAGGGAACATTGGATTTTCTAAGAAATGCCCTCTTACCTCAAACATTTTGAATACCAGATGTTACTAACAGACTGGACATGTATGTCGGCATTATCACTGATTTATTGCTGAGAGGAAAGAGTAAATCACACGCTACCTTTAGAAGTGCATGCAGATTTACCACTCTTCCCTCATCTACATATGTGATACCCAGAAATCACTTTTTCTGAATTGCTCTTTACAGCTGAAGAGCAAGGGCTGAGGAGTTAAGAAAATGAGGACGATATCTTGAAGTGATCTTAAAATGGAATTAGGAATCTCAGCTTTCATCTTCAGCATTTTCAGTTCTTTGCACTCTAAGTTATGGTTTTGAGTTTGAGTACTGCAGCTGCCTGAAATTCTTCCTCTGTCAAGGCTCAGCAGCCCACAGGTCTGTGGGATGCAGAGGAGCTCTGTGCCTAACTCACATGTAAGCCTGACAGGGTTCTAGAGATTCAATTTTTTTTCTTTATATTTGTAATTACTCTCCCAGAATGTCTATAGGATCAAACTCTGACAAAATTCATTCCAGTAGAGGCCACTTCTAAAACCCAGTTGATGGAAGAAGGAAAAAAGGCAGTTTTTCTGTTTTTTACAGATAAGCCAATAGCAGGGAGGGGGGAGACAAGTCTGCATCCTCTGCCTGAGGAATTTCCAATCTTCATATTCCATTTCCTGCCATCAAGCCTAAAAGCCAAGTCTACTAGATTAATGCTTGCCACAGCATCTCAGAATATTTTACTGCATCTCCTCCTAGTTTGACTGGCCTTCTCAGCTGGAAAGTCTTCACGCTTTCTCTCTGCTGGGCCAGCCAGGTGACACATTGCTTCCATAGTCAGGAACCACAAAGGTTCTTTGAGGTCAGTCCTGGAGAGTTCAGTGAGAAATCCAGGGTATCCCAGAATGGCGAGAGGCACCATGTATCTGGGGCTCTCGTGAACAGGCACTGAGGTAACAGTCTGAGTCCAGATCACTGCCAGCTGTTTGTACAGCTCTGCTGAAGACTGTTCTGCAATCTTAACATGCCCATCATGCCCCACTGAAAGTCTCCACAGCAAATGCAGAGAATTCTAGATTCACTGGGTCAAATGGAGAGGAAGGAATATAATTTAGTAACCTACTAGTCTGGGCAAGCAATGCAAAGCAAGTCTGGCATGCCACTAGCTTCTTCAGGAACAGCTGATGCTTTTGTCTAATGAGTTTTTCATGTAAAATGCATGAACAATAGAGACTGGAATCCACATTTCAATTAATATTTTAAGTGTTTTATATCAAGTATTCATAGCAGAAAGGACTGAAGCTCATGTGTGTTCTCACCCCTGGTGAGTGCCCTAACCACTCACCAAGTGAGTTTTGCTCATACCCATCCTCCTTCTGGCCCACTGAGTACTTAATTAGTCCATAGAGCGCGAAACATCTTCAACAGAGAAGAGACTGAAAGAAATTATCTAAGAACACTCTGGAGAAGAGTAACAAGGACTCAGATCTCTCTTGGCAGTGGAGTTATTTGAACCTAAATCTCCTATTTACAAAGAAACCACTTTTAAGTTCGGTGAGACACAGACTAAAAGGAGCTGGGAGAATGAAGGAGGGCCAAGATGGAATCATAGAATCATTTGGGTTGGAAGGGACCTCTAGAGGTCATCTAGTCCAACCCCCCTGCAGTAAGCAGGGACATCCCCAACTAGATCAGGTTGCCCAGAGCCTTGTCGAGCCTCACCTTGGATGCCTCTAGGGATGGGGCCTCAACTACCTCCCTGAGCAACCTGTTCCAGTATTCCACTACCTTCATGGTGAGGAACTTTTTCCTAATATCGAGTCTAAATCTACTCTTCTCTTAATTTAAAACCATTGTCTCTTGTCCTTTCACTACAGGCCTTTGTAAACAGGCTCTCTCCAGCCTTCTTGTAAGTTCCCTTTAGGTACTGGAAGGTCACTATTAGGTCCCCCTGAAGCCTGATGAAGATGAGGAGGCATCATTATCCCTAGACAGGAGAAAAGCTTCCTCTCCTCTAACCACGTTCAAGTGGCAAATTTAGGCAATTTTCTGCCTAATTTTCTATGTGCATAGCAAAAGGGGGCTGGAGGCCAAAGTACAGGGCTGTCATTTGTACTAGACCTGAGTGTGCTTCATTCAGCACAGGGCTGAACACTGTGAAACGACACCTAAATCTCAACCTTTTAGTGCTTTAAAAACACAACACAGAATCTCTCCCCAAAAGCAGTCACCACCACATCTTTTAAAACACACGAACAACTTCCTCAGCCCCCACTCTCAAAGGTATTTGATACTCAGGCCTCACTGAAGACAGCAGGACTTAGGTCCAGTGGCTAGGACTACTGTCAGTTTTACTTCAGTGCTTAAGCTAGAGCAGATCTTCAGTATCTGTGTTGTCAAGAGATGGAAATAACGTCAAATTAGTTGAGATCTGCTGTGCTGCCCTGGGAATTCAGACAAAAGGAGAATTCAGACAAAAAGTGCACCCTTAAGAACAATGGGAAGCCATGGATCTTCCTCTGCCAGAAACAGGGCTGATTAAGTTTAAAGAAAGCTAAATCCCTACTGTTTCCCTTCTTCCTGTACACATGCACAACACACTCTGCAAAGGCATATACTTCTGTTTGTTTTGCGTGGTTTCCTCAGGCAGTGAATTATCTAGGACTGAGTCTGAGACTGGCTGTTTAGTTTCAGGCTTTATGATAAGCTTTTAATTATAGCACAGGAGTTTCATTACATGCTACTCTGAGCCAGCTGGAAGCAGTTACACTTTAGTCCTCCCCTCCCTCCCTCCTCACCACAGGACGTCATTTCCAAGGCCTTACCCTTCTTGTCTTGATGATTATGGGATGAAACTGCCACATATGGATCTGTATTTTCAGATGAATCAAGCGGATCCTTCCAATCCAGCATGCGTCCCCTAGCATCATAACCCTGTCGAGCGCGAGAGTCAGAAGTGGTGGTGCTTGGGACTAGGGAACTGGAGTGTCCTGTTTACATTATAAATACAGGTAGGGAAGACAAGTCTCATTAGTCACTTACCACACTACCTCCCCATGCTAAGGAACACACGCATTGCTCTGTTTCCGTGACAGGTGAACGTCTTGTCTTAGGCTGAGCAATATTTCAAAAGTCCTTCAAAGCAAATAAGGGATTTGAACCTTCAGGATTAAGTGTTAAGAGGTGTATGCACGCCTCAGGCTGCCACTGAGCCAGTGATTGTGTGTTTTTACTCAACAGAATTAAATGCATGTGGAAGAGGGTGAGTACACTTCATGTAAGTGAAGCATCCTTCAGCTGGTTTCAATATACACACCTGAATTACAGTGAAGTGTCGGCCCATGCTGTCTGGTACTGGTTTAGTTAATAAGCAATTTTAAACCCAATTTAAACTGGAGCAACTTCTAGTACTGCCAAAACTGAAGGGGAATGCCAGAGGAGCTACAAAACAGTGACATCAGTGGCTCTTTGTCCCATGTTCCCAATGGAATGAAGGACTGCCCAGCATCAGCATGTTCACACTGCAGCATCACCCTCTGGATGGGACATGTGCAGGGCCAGTGAGCTGCTCACATCCACTTGCACCCTTGCTATCGGTCTTGTCTGACCTGATAGTCCAAAATGGTTCTGAGATAAATATGAAATCAAACATCATTTCTGCTAAGAGTGACAGTGAAGACAATGCCTTATTATGTGGATCTGTCCAAGAACTCATGACTCCAGCAGCTGCCAGAGAGAGATCTCCCATGTCATTTTTCTATTACAAGTACTCTAGACATTGTTACTGTCGTCCTGAATAAGGCTGAGAATTCCTTACCTATCAGATACACCTCAAAAACCAGCACAGTCACAGGACATGGCCTGCTGGAAATACTACACAATTTTAGCAGTGGTTTGGCTGGGACAGACACATGTTGTAGACTCATACGTCCTTTGCAGCTTGAGCCTGAGAAGTACACCAGCACCCAAGATAATTGGAGTGCTTGGAGTCTACCATCTCTGAAAGATGGCTCCAACCTGGACTTCCCAGTGGCTCAGGCTGCTTTGTTGCTGCTGGGGAGTGGGAACTGAAACTACCTCCACACCACAATATTTTGAGTGCAAAACTGCATGTCTCTGAAAATTCCCTTTCAGCACACGCACCAAAATAAATTATTTTCAGCAGGACTCAGGGAGCTCTGGGCCTGGTTAATTTGATGTGGAGTAACTACTTCCTTACAGCTACTTTCAAGAGTGCATCCAAAGAGGGCTTTTTGAAACATACTCAAACACAAACTAACAGAACTGGATTATTCACAGACAGAATGGAAGATAATGCTTTCTCTTCAGATAACACCAGACAGCCTGACAGCAGCCTTCCTTCCTTCTGCCTCCTTTTTACCAGCCCAGTGAATTAATTTTTGTTCCTTAGATATGAGTCTGCCTAGGAGAGGAGTCCAATCACCAGGGTACAGACTTGACCTAGCAGGGGCCCTTTTATCTGCTTGTTCCCTTGATGCTGTTTTACTGCTCAGGAAAAGAATTTGAGACTCACTGGTGCAGAGATAGAGTAACCCAAGGAGCCCAAATTTAACGCCCAATGAAGAAGGCACAGAACTGGGCAGGTACACACTATGCTTCTGTAGTTTATTTTAAACAGTTATTGAATAAGCATAAAGCTTTTGGAAGCTGAATCTCAAAATGGCTGCTTTAAATGGCTTCTAAAGACATCCAGTCCCAGCTCTCAAAAGTGCAGAGAGACCTGGTAAACCTAGGTCCCTAATTTCACTCAAGCAGTCAAAAAACATAAGTGTTGGTCACCAACATTCCCAAGCTTTCCAATGCACCCACGTGCTTCTTTATCCAGCCCTCTTACTAGCTTCATGAGGTTGAACTACTGATGAAGTTAGCGAGAAAGCTGTAACTTTTACTAAGATGCTGCTATGATTTAAAGAAGCCTTGCTGAATATTAATGGTCCTAGAGGAGGAAAATGCCTGTGCTCCTCCAGATATTTTCAAGTAGCCCTTTTGATTTACTGCACAGGATTATATATGGCAGCACTCTGGACTAGATACAACTAACTTCTTTTACTGGCACGCTTAGCAGGCAAAATTGGTCAAATTCACAGTGTCCTCTCCACAAAACCAACCTTCAGCTACTGCAGCTAGTCATTAACACACTTCAGCTCTGGGCTTGAATCCGAAGCTTTTACTGACAAGGGCACTGGATTATTTTTTGCCTCTCATAATAGGAAGTGTGGTTTCTCCCAGCCATCTTTCTTTAGCACGGTGAATTAGGGACTGTATTTTGTTGAAGACGGAGCTTTTAATGTCACTTTAAAAGGTTTCCATAAACCACAGCATGGCTGGGAGAATTGGTAACACACAGATCGATGATGGACTCTGACCCAAACGTGCTGCCTGCTCCACAGCAATCCTCCAGAAGGGTTTCCTGTTTCCAGAAGGACAGGTAAGAGGTCCAGTAACTGAAAATAAGTGCCCTTTCGAAGCAAGAATACACTGGAGCATGAAAGCATTCACCCCTACACCATTTTACGCTTGTCAACTCCTGTGCTTGTCCCCAAGAAATAAGAGAAATAAAGGGACAGAGAACAGGCCAGAAAATGGAAATGATGAGATTTCCGTGTCTTCTTGTCCCTAAGGACTAAGCCACAGTGCAAGCACTCATGGGACTCCAATCTTGAAGTTAACACTCCGTTCAGCAACCACAACAATGTGTACAATATTTAGTCAGCCTACAAATAGCACTGCACGCAACATAAGAAAGCAGTTAGTTGCAGCTTGATAAGGAGGTAAAAAAGAAGAAAATCTTTCAAGTAGCAATCATATTTTATACCTGTGTTTCATATGCATTTATATGCCATATCACTGTTCAGACACTTGCACCCCTTTAGGCTTGCTTAAAGGGGAATTCTAAGGAAAAGCCGTAAGTATGTACAGTAATCTACAGGAAATAGATGACTAAGGGACACATTCTCTGGGGGGAAAAAAAAGTTTTCCTGAAGGATATGCTTCAAATACATAGAGAACTTCTTTGTAATGGAAAGCTATGGCTTTCTGAAGACATTAGTGTGTACCAGATGGTCATTAGGTAGAGAAAGGTTTCACAAAACCACGAGAAATCAGTCTATTTGCTCTGATACCAATGTGTCAGTCTAGCATACACTGAGAAACAACCTTCTACACCTAATCGAGATAAACTTTCTTCCATTTGATTTTGAGGAAGCAGAGCAGGAGCAGATTAAATCAGATCTTAATAACCTTTACCACTTGTCCTAGAGCTGTATTCTGCCGGCACTTAGTACTGGGCAGTGGCTGCTACCTCAAGCAGTATCACTATCCTGTAAGTGTCTGAACAGCCAGTCCTGCTGGGTGAATTTCACCTCTGAGCAGAGTGCCACCACAAATGCATGAGCTAGTTAAGCTTCTCTTATAAATAGAGAAAAAACTGAAGTGGCAAGCAATCCCGGCCCTCTCATACAGAGCCATTTTAAAATCTTTACAATGGGCTGCATAGTTTGCAACATGTAGTGGTCTTTTTTTTTTTTCCCATTACACCATTTTTACGACTCCGATTGTATAAATAGACTTTGCTGCAATTTAAAGAGGTTTTAGCAGATCTGAGACGTAGGCAGTACCTCTATGTTAATATTGGTTAATACTTAAACATCTAAAAAAATCCTGCCTTTGTTTCAAAACAAACCATCTGAAAAACTGCACACACAGTGCTTTTCAAAATTCTTTGTTTAAAGCAAACATGTGAAAATTAAAATAGACACACTTTAAAAAGTCTGGTTTAGATGTTTCCATTATTTGCAAAAACTTTTCATTTGGAGTGTTGTAATCAAGTAAGAGAAGGAGAGTAAAAGCACTTAGTGTCTACAGGCATGGATAATGATTCAGAAGGACTGCACTTTTGTAACTATAGCTTGTTCTGAAGTGCACTTGTAAAACATAAGGAGGTTTTTTTCAGGTTTAAAACAAAGACAGGGATTTAAAAGGTATTTGATAGTTGCTCTAATATGCACAAGTCATTAGGATTTCAGAGGTTAAGATGTCTGCATACCATCCTATTAACAGCTATAGCAACCTAATTAGACAATTAGAGGGAAAGGCTAAATCAATAGAGAGGGAGAAAGGACTATGGCTAGGGGGTGAAATAAGGGCCCAATTCACTAAGAATTGATGTTTCCAAAGGTAATTGAAGCTGCATACAATTTTGCAGAGGAATCTAGCCTAATCTCCTTGTTTAAATGTATGGCTCTTGCATTACTTCTCTCTGACCTTCTGCAGCCAGACCTTAAGCTTGCTATCTTCATGGGTGCCAGAAGGTATGCACTTGAATAATCACCTGTATGGACTTAGCACTTTACTTGTTTACAAGCAATCACATGAGACTGCCCCAGAAAATGGAGCCCACTTGCCAAATTCAGGAGGAGGATGGTGCCAAGAAGACAAAGATTAAGGGCTTGGTTCTCCTTTCATTCATGCTGCTGCAGATTGGCAGTAAGTCTTTTGAAGGGAGCTGATTTATACTGCAGTAAATCAAGGGAATCAGAGGATATATTTAGCCCACTGTATCTAAAAGCACCTTGAACATTCACTTGGTTGGTATTCTGGTATATCCCAGTGTTCTGAGATTTAGTCTATTGTGAAATACCATTTACTTATGCATTTAATGTACTCAATAACATTAAGATGCATAATTTATAATTTTTTTTGTTTTCTCAAGAAAAAAATTACTCAGAGCAATCACTACAGTTAGCAAATATGAGCATGTTTACTGAGACGGGTTTACTAGCTCATGTTGGAAATTTTTATACTCCTCTTATGGAAGATAATAGACTGACTGCAAAAATATCAGAATTGGTATTTTAACTAAACCCATAAAAGTAAGAGCTGACTTGCCTTGAGACCACATTATCAGGATGTACGTGAGGAGGGTCAGTGAAATTATGGTATCAGCTTTCACTAAAGTTCCTAGTAATATGGTAGCTGACAAGATACAGCCCCACAGCTATAACTGCGGAGTCTACAACTGCACTTTGAAGCAGGAAATCTTGAACATTTCTAGCACATCAGCACCACGCCCAAGGCAGTTTGCTTTACCTTTTCATTCAGCGGTGTGAATTTTATTACTGTTCTTTAATTACTGCTCTATGATTGGAAATACAGCAATTTTAAAATGAAAGTACAAGCTGTATATACAGATGAAACCATGAGTCTTTAATACATTATGAAGTCTCAAATTGTGTTTGATTTTGTACAATGCCTTCACTGGTTTCCATTATCATACTTTCAAACAAGTTTCACCTGCACATTTTCCATTTCCTGGTAATAAACAAGATGGGGAATTTGATTTTATTTTTACAAATGTTGACCAGTATTACTGTGCCTCCAGTTATTTATGTTCTACTTTACTGAGCTGTCACTGGTTCTGGTTTGTACCTACATATTTTGCAGGCATGAAATGAAAAGATCAATTAATGTTCATCACAATTGCACACTAACCTGCTTCTTGCTACATTCAGCCAAACATATAGTGAATTTTCTCTAGCTCTGATGAACTGCTAGCCTTGCATAGGCTGAAAGGAGCTTCACAAGGAAGCTCCCATCCCACATGAAAACTTGCCATTGGCATCTCTGGGAACACATCCTCTTAGCTTGTGAGTCCTTGTCTTTGTTTAGGATGTCTATAAAAAGAAACTATTGCAATATAAGTCTAGGTTTGAATTTAAAGTGATTATTTACTCTGCAATAATTCGTCATGAAGACGTTTATTCTGCACTCCAAGTACCAGTGTAATCCACCTCCAAATACACAGAACAAAGTGGTGGAAAGTACTGTGAGCACAGATTAATGGCTGCCTCATAGGAAACTGCTACTCCGGGCTTGCAAAAATCCTCCTTTTCAGCTTACATCATTTAATCTTTTTTTTTTTTCATTTTTTTTTTTTTTAATAGACCAGGCCTCATTCAGGCTTTAAAATACTGCCAGACTGAACAACATAAATGACTCACCCGAGAAGTGACAGGAACCTTCAGGAATTGAGGCATACCCCAAACTCAACTCACATGAGCAACAGGTTAGTGTTCCTTGTGAGATATCTTTCCATGATCCAGGAACGATTCTGCTCCTTTCCCTAAGGTATCCCTGACTGGCTGTGTAGCAGTCATGACACCAGCCTGGACAACTCATGAGTGGGATGTGAGCTGCTAACTTGTTTTTCCTGGCAAACAGATAAGATGCATCACTGTACCCAAGTGTTCCTTTGTCTGAGTGTTCAGATGAAACACACTCTTAATCACGTCTGCTGGCGTGCCATTAAAATAGGCCATATCTGACTTTAATTCAATGAAGACTAGAAAAGAGAGATTGAAAATCAAGAGGTATGACTTAATCCTAGTTGCGATTAGTGAATCAGGCCCTCAAAACCAAGACAAAACAAGTAAAAAATGGTAACAGCTATTTGAGTATAAGAACTACTAACTAACACAAGGATCTACGAAGAATTTGAAAAACACCCATAAACTGACCATACACTGTGTCGTAAGACATTTCATGATCAGGTGAAGCAGTTGAAATGTCTATGAATAAAATAAATTGGGAAGAAATATTAAATCAAACAGAAGTATGAAAATACTTAAAAGTTTAGTGAAAAGTGATTCCTCCAGAATGGATTTGCTCTCAGTAAATAATGAAACTAAGAACTTTCTTACCATTCAGGGCTACGAAGGAATCTGAAAGACAAATAACAGGGGAAAAGTCATTATTTCTCTCTCATTTTTTGCTCTTTAATGATTTGCTGCTAACAACCTTTTATGCTTCAACTGGTATTTGTATGTATGTGATTACCACCCTATAGACCCAGGCAAAATTAATATTCAGACATACCCAAAACCAATGTATGGCTTTTTCATGACCAGCCTTGAGCAACGTATACCAAGAGGGAAGGCCAGTGTCCTCCCTGCCGCAGATTTCTTTGCAAGTTGAAGCCCTAATCTAAAGCAAAGCACTACAAGTGATGCAGCCAGTGATGTGAGTCAATGAGGGCAAAACTCAAATGATCCAGGACCACGTGAAGCGATAAGATCAGCTGCTTTAGCAGGGAGTGAAATCTACCCCTGTGCTGTGTCAGGGTTCAATGCATCACTCAAAGCTGAAGAGGGTATGGGCTTTGTTGCTCTCTGCACAGGAGCAGATCTCTCTCCATGATCACAATGTGCTGTTTCTGAATAATTTCCTACCTTTCTTTTATATTTAACTGATATCAGGTACACTCCATGCCCATCTAACCTATTTGCCTGAGTAGAGGAGAACTGGCTGAAAAGGGCAAAGTTGCACAAGCTGGGAACTGACCTGATTGTGGTGCTAACCCATTTTACAGGGAGCACAGGAAGGACTATGGAGACAGCCTATATAACCCTATCTTCGGGCGCAGGTAGAGGAAGGTGTAGCTGAGATAGGGCACATGCAGAGCCTTGTACTCCATCAAGCATAGTCATCACGGTAATAAATGGCACTTGAACCAGAACGCACAAGGCATGAGAATGCTCTGGATTTCTCTGGAGTAGCTGGCCTGCATCATAGCCCACAGCAAATTCTAGCCCTCCATTATTTTGCTCTGTATTCCAAAAGTAATGACCCTTTCACTGTACATTACTTCCTCAGCTTCAGCAGTTTTATTGCATCTATAGGCATCAGCACAAATTGCAATGAAAAGAATGTGATTCTTGATTTCATAAGGTTTATAAATAATATTTGGGGCTTAGAATTAAACCAACCTTGGCAAGAACAAAAGCTGTCCTGAACACAGATGTTGGTATTCCTGAAGGCTGAGAAACTTGTATGCAAGGCTTCTTCGCATGGAGTGCAAGCTATACAATTTTAAGCACCTCGGTGCAAAATGTAAATGTTTAATAACTGTGTTTAAGCTTTTAACTCACACTATCAGCACCTAAGGTTTATCACTAAAATTTCTCAGGCAGGGTAAGTAGTGTCTTAATAACACTATGCTGTCCAGCCTGTGTGTAAAATCCACTAAGATTCACAAGCTGAGTAGTTCCCACTTCTCAGTATGGATCCAAAGCTGAAGACATATTTCATTCTCTGTCTGTCCTGCATGGGAATGTAATCCAAATCACAGGCTACACCAAGAAACCAAACCACTTCCATCCATTTACTTAAAAAACCCAAA
Organism: Bucco capensis; assembly: GCA_013396975.1. Classification (NCBI taxonomy): domain Eukaryota; kingdom Metazoa; phylum Chordata; class Aves; order Piciformes; family Bucconidae; genus Bucco; species Bucco capensis. Next base: position 96,521 of record VWZO01001398.1, on the reverse strand, counting down.
CACCATGGCTAATACAGACAATGAACACCCAATTCATTATACCATTGCTATAATCAATATCCTCTAGAACTGAAGTTTTCTCACCACATAACTGCTTTGAAGTCTGGTGTTTCTATAAATCACACCAAGTAGGCTATTTTCTTTAAAGACATTTAAACAAACGTTCCTCTTATGAACCTGTATCATTAGCCTCAGTTGCTGTCCCTGTTTTGGCTCACATTGCTACAAAAGAATTCCTGACAGGTAATGGTGATTTGAGGCATTCAGAAGGATGCTGTGACACATGGTAAATAAAGAGAAAAAGCTTTGCTTACTTTGGCAGTCACCCAGGCCATCTGTATTGCCATGTTCTATGTCCTGTTCAAATGCCACTCTAAATAATAGAAAGAAACAAAACAGTATAAATAACAGTCACGACTAGAAAGAAATTATTACACATGAAACTGGCCATTTCTTTGGAACTTCCACACAAAGGCTGAAAAATTACAACACAGATATCTGAGTTATTGGTCATTGCTTAATGATTTCTTGGCTTCCGATGATGCTCTGTCTTTTTATTATTACTTTTTTTTTTTTTAAATCCACTGCATGCCTCGTTGTCAAAGGAGGCAAATAGACTCATATTTCTAAAACTGTTAACTCTGTAATAGACAATATTATCAGAAACAGTTATGATTCTACCTTAACTTGTCCATATAGTAGTCAAGGTGCCCCAATACTTTGACATGAGAATGCAGCTTACCCTTTGTGTAGGTACTGCACTGGGGTAAGATAACCTCCATTTCAGCAATCATTTAGGTATTGTGCTAGAGGAGACTGCAAGGTATACGGTCCGGCCCACAGAAGGCATTTCACTGAACTCAGGGGGCTCGGTTGAAAAACACTCAAGGCTTTTCTAGCTAACATGTCCAGATTATGCTCCTAACTACTGCCTGTGATTTTGGATAACTAGTGAACCTGTTTTTCCAACTTCCTGTATGGTCAAAGGTGAATGACAGCAGCCTGGGAAAACCTCCAGCACAAGCCCTTGCTTACATTAGTTAGGATCCTGCCCTTGAGGCATAATTAACCTTGCAGGCACCTCATTCCCAACTCCATGTTCTTAAAACTCCTGCTAGACTGTCACCTAATCCAGGAAGGTACCTAACATCTATGCCTCCTGTTGGCTATGTTAGAAGTCCACCAGACATCTTCACAGCTGATCTGGATCCCCTTCCCAAGTTATAAGTGCAGGACAGAGAGTCACCTGCTTTGCTTGCCTCTGGACTACACCACCACAGCTGCATGGCCTCTGTCTCAATGGATCTATTGATAAACATGGGAGCTCCTTTTTACAGTAAGGTATGGAAGTCCCCTACAACTTGCCATGCAAGTGTAATAATACTTAAGCACTTGGGGAATACTGAGAAAACCTAATATGGGCACAGGTGAATTGTAACATTTTTGTACCAAATGCCCAGTCAGGAACAGTTCGCACTCTCACAGTGCAGCATATACAGACAGATTGAGCTACAGCATCCCCAGTGGACAGAATAATTTTAACTGAAATACCAAATTAAGAACAAGATAAAAGTACAGGGATGGTAACTCATCTACTATATACTGAAGACCTGTACAGAAGCAGGGTTAAGTGGGGCCAGCTGTGGGGCTGTTAAGGTTGTGTGATGTTTGTGCTACACTTCCACCACTACCTTGAGGAAGTGTAGCTGTACCTCAGAGTGGGCATGCATGAGGTTTGTCAGATATAGCGAAGAAATGAGAGCTCTGAAGTGGATCTGCTCCCTGCAAGGAGGCCTTAGTAACCACATTTAAACAAACCTTCACAGACTTTAATTATTATAAAATAATTAAATTCCACTGTTAAGCAAGGAGACATCCAGCACTTCTCTGAATCTGCTTTAAGCTTTTACTGCGCTCTGTGATTCCTCTTAGTAATGCACAGTAAATTAGAAGGACTGGTTTTGTTTTCATTGGACAAATTGCTTCAGTAATTTAATTTGTATTCTATTGCCTCTTTAATAAGCTGTGATGGCTCCAGTGTGGGTTGGTCCAGACATACCCATCCAGTTCCCTCCTTTCAATAACACGCGGACCTTAGAACAGCTCTTTCCTTTTCTTCTTCCTCCTCTTTCAGCAGTTACCAATCAGCTGAGAGTTCACATTGAAAAAAACTGTGAGGCATTTCAGAGGTGAATGCAAATAAGGTAGAAACAAACACTTCTCACATTTTTCCTTTCCTATAGAGCCCCATGTTTCAAATAGCTCTGCTCAAGACTTTCTGGCGCCACCGCCAGAGCTTCATGGCCAGTCCAGCCAGAGTCCTTACTCACCTTGAGCCAAGGACCAGCTGTGTGCACACTCCACTCTCCTTCACCCATCCACAGTAGGGGTCTCTGGATGCTATGCAGGCCCTTGAGAAAGAAGAGCACAAGGTAGCATTCATGAGTGCTCCTGCTTTTCCCCATGCCTGGTGCGTGGGCTTCCAAGAGCCACCAGAAATCACATACTTTTTGCATTTGCCATGGCGCTCACAACGTCCCAGGGGAACTTGGATGACACAGGTGGAGAAGGCAACATACAGGGCACTGCTGGGCTTGTCAAGCTGCATGCCCATGATCCGCTTGTCCTCCACACCATCATAGCTGCACCTGATTTGAAAAAAAGTGAGGCAAGGTTATAAATAAGTTCTGCTGGGAAACCAGAAGAAAACTTAATGATTCCTCAAGCTGAAAAAAAAAAAAAGCCTCTGAAAAAAACTGACAAAAAACCACTGAGAAAGGTAGAATTGAACAATCCAGGGAAAAAGAAGACACAATAGCCACTAAAACCACTGATAAATATGTGATTATTAAAAATACATGGGAAAGGGGAATAAGAAGTGGAGAGGGATTGCACACCAGACAAGCTTTCTGAGGGCCCTTAATTTTTTGTGTTTATTCTTCTCCAGCTGAAATTTCTGCATGATTATGGCCCACTTCAAAACCCCCTTAGGCATATTTGAGGAAGGCTGAAATGTGGGAAATTTCCCTTCAAGAGCAGCTTGCTGATTGTTGAGTTATTTGGAGAGGAATCAGGGGTTTTTTATAGGATTAGAAAATTAATCTTCCTTTGAAGAATTGCACTTTTAATTATCCATCATCTGCTGCTAGGATGGACTATTTTCTACACATACTGAATAAAAAATATCTTATTGCAATGTAGAGACTGATAAGCAGACATCCCCTCCCCAAACAATTAAAAATCAGCCAGAAAACTTGGCTTCTCTAATCACTTCCCTTTTCATGGGACAACCTCCTCTCTGGGAAATCAGAAGTTCAAAGTCACCCATACACAAGCACAAAGAATCCGATACACACTTTTCAGGATTGTAAACGTTCATCTCCTCCAGGAAAAGGCTGTCATTTAGGAAACCACTGTTTCCTGTCCGTGCCAAGAACTTCAGGATGATTCCCTTCTCGGATCCCAGGAAAACTACAGTGTAGTTCTGATACGGTCCAGCAGTAGAGTCCACAGCAATTTTGGTCAGGCGGTATCTAGAATAACAATACAGCATTCTGCATCACTTGGGATTAGACTGCCATTTATTTTATCACTTTCTCCACTTCAAGTAACTGTGTGGTAGCTTTCTAGAAACCATATAACATATTTAAGCACCTTTCCTAGCTAAATAATGCCATAAGTCCACACACAATGTACCAGTTTTGCTCCCCAAACAGTGAGGAATTTTCATGTGTTTGTCTGCATGTCTATACGTCCAATAACTAGCAGATTTGTTTGCAGAAAGGTGAAGGGATGCTAAGAGTCTGAGGTCATTTAGGAATTATCTTTCCAATCAGAAGCAAAGTACTAGCCTGGTGACTTCTTCAGGCAGGGAAAGAAAATCAGCACAGTAATTTTTATTTTTTTTAATTTCAAGCTCTATCACATTAAATGAAGCAATAATGAAAACTGTTTTATATTCAGCAAGAAAAGCTGTGCCAGTGCAAAACTGAGATGCTAAACATCATTTTACCTCACTAAAAATAATTGCACAACCGCGACTAAAGTTAGTTCAGTGCTGAGTTGATACTGAATCTAGGGAGGACATCATTTATTGAAAATAAGTACTAGTGATTTGGTACCCATTATCTGGTACTGGTGATCAAAGGAAAGCACTCTGCAGACCTTGCTGGTCTCATATTCGGTTGGAAGTACAGAACCTGACACAAAAATCTTGACAGAAGATACATTAATAAAACTAAGCCAAATCCTTCCAGAGTTAATCACTGGCAGGAAAAAAGCTCTACCTTTGCATGGAGGAAGAGAGGAAAACACAACAAAAGTTAGTCATATTATTCTCTTCACAAGTGGAGGGTAGATAAGTAGTATAGTGACCATGTGAAGAGTGGGAATGTATTTGATAGGAAGGGGATGGTGCATTTGAGGCTTGCTGTTGTGTCTTTGTTCAAATCTCTGAATTATTTTTCTCTTGTTGCCACAGAAAGGATACAGATTATGTGATTACTTATGCCTGTACCCTTCTGTAAACATTAAAACACACCCATATATATCCCAACAGACATTTTTATATCCTGTGAACATATCCTGGCAGACATGTTTGTATCCTGTGTACATATTCCTGAGCTGCTGCTGATCTTTGCCCTAAGTTTTTTACAGAGCTGTCTCAAACACTGACCCGTAAGCCAAAAGGCAGGTCAACCTTCCCCACACAGCATTTCCTCCAAGATCTGGTTTCAGTACAGCATTGTTGGAAAGGACAGAGGCTTCTTCCTATCTTGAAAGCTGCTCAAGGAGTTCTGCAGCAACTGTTCAGCACTGCCATCATTCCTAGCTGGATTCACACCCAGCACACCAAGAATGTTTACAGAGTTTGAGAGTATTGATTCTGGGCAAGACAACTAGTACAATGTGAAAGCTATGATGAGAGCAAGAGTCAACTTGGAGGTACCTACCTGACCATTGTTCTCAGGAACCAGGGTCGATTGACAATGGAAGGTACAGCCTCATCCATCAGTGGATGTGTTTTGATGAAGTTCAGAGTATCATCTGGGAACTCATTAGAGGTTACGTACTTTTCTAATGATGTAGAGCCAGCACAGCAACCAGGCCTAAATAAAACAAGAGGGTAAAGGCAAAACACTTTCTTGATGCCTAGTGCAAATCTCCTTTGTAATAAGGTCCTCAGTGAAATCTTGATGTGCATTCAGGGGTTTAAATGGGGGTTTGCGAATTCTGGTGGATTTGTTCAGCACCTGAAGGGAATCCTAAAATCCTGTTCTGTCCTCCTTTCAAAAGGACTTAACATGTCACTTAATAGCACAAAGACATTTCATTAGCAGGAGTGTGACACAATTTGTAGTTCATCTGCTTACATGGAAATTAATCACTGCATATGTCCACTTGGCTTGATGCTGCCCATTGGCACGGGTGCTTTCTGATCTATAGCTTGCCTGTTTGACTGCTCTTTTCTCGAATAAAAGCAGTCCCTAACATATAGAAGAAAGCTGGGGTTTTTTTGCATGTGTGGAAAAACGCTGCTTTCAGTCTTCTCTGGTAGAAAGCAGATTACTGGAGAAGATAACACAGCAAGTACCCATGTAAATGTTGATTTTACCCTTCTTTCAATTTGTATGAGTTTATTTAAGTATGGTAGCATATTGAAGGCTTTCACTGAAATGTTATCGAATCATTCTTTGACAATCTAAATGCTCACTCTATTCCTAAAATCTACTCTGCTCCTCAGAGGTAACTTAACCTTCCTGCCAGGTCAGGTCATCTCTACATTGTCGNCCCCAAGTGATTTTCAGACTGTGCCTATCATCTCTACATAGAAAGCAGCAAAACGCCTTGCCTGTTACTAATATTTTGTGGATTATTTTCTCCAACAAAAGGTCCATTTGATCCCATTTCCTAGAGCATTACGAGTCTACAAGGCTTTGAGCCTCTGTGAGATGTGAAGATGAAAAATGGACCATCCACACATAAAGATGCTGCAGTGTCCAGTTTTTATCTGCTCTGATGCTGGTAGAGCCACTGATATCAGTGAAGTAATGCCAACTTGAACAAAATACAGTGCTGTTCCTATCATATCTGTTGCTCAGAGTTAGATAAATATTCAAAACTTAGGTAACCAAATGTTATGCAGGAAGGTAACACAGGACTGCAAAGGACTAGCTGGGTCAATATGCCTGGTCCCACACAGCTGCACAATAAACACAATGTGAAGAGACTGTGCACTCTGCCTCTTAGTAGCCAAAATATTTTGATCTTCTTGCAACCACAATTCAAGGAGAAAAGGAGAAACCAAGGGCATCACTGGTCTCCTAGGTCCTTGCAAGGGCACTGATTCATGAGGTAACATTCACAGAGAACTCTGTAAGCTGCCTATGCCTTCTGGCACCATCGTGCCTAGGGTAGGGTTTCAGTATATGTAATCTGGAGGCCTATTTCCTTCTAAATCCTAATCATATGATTGGATTAATCTTGTTTTAATCTTAAAACTGGTTTAATCGAGTAAACATAAAAGCAAGTAAACCCTGCTGGGCACCTTGGCCAAAAACGGAAGCCAGGCCCCTGGAAGACTCCAGTGTGTTTCTGAGAAATGCTAAGTTCAGTAGGAGCACTAAGGTTTCTGTACCACATTGAGATACCCAAACAAAAATGATCTTATTTCAAAGGTGTCTTGTGTCTTTTATGCATTTCAACATGAGTTAAAAGTAATGGCTATTTGTTTTACTTAGATTGATGGCCAAATGTTACATAAAGCAGTGTTTGCCAATTCAGTTCATATTATTTCTTGCTGGCTTAGAAGTAGTAATATTATCTCATCCTTATTGTAACTCTTAGCTTACTATTGGCTCATGCCACAAACTCATAGTGCAACTTTCTCTTCTTCCTTCCCACTGAGAGAGAAGATTTCTCTTTCTCCTTTCCCCTTTCCCTGCCAATACTCTCTATTTGAGTAAGTTCCAAACAAGCAACCTTTGGAGCCCTCATGCAGCCTTGCACTACCAAGGCAGCCCATCATGTCAATGAGTTGTTGAAACACTGCGAAAAGAAGAAAATCCGGCAACAGCACTAGTAGGCAACTTACTGAGGCTCAGACCAAAAACAGATAAAGAATTTACCAGATTTTTCAGTCACCTCCAGGCTGTTCTTGAGTAATAACTTCAAAATAAAGACAGCAAAGGAATACTACACTCAGCAACTCTACAGCATGGTGGATCAAATTTGGATTTAGGCAGAGGCTCAGTTGCCACTGCAGACCTTCAGATGTGTTTTTCTCTTGAAGTTATGTAAGATATCACAAGCAATGCAAAACATACATCGAAGTGGTAGAGCTTGTCTTAGACAAATGAATTATGCTTTACCTACATGCATATCACATTCAAACAGCAAAATGCCCATCAACAGCAACTTGTACTAAACTGGTGTTTGTAGGAAACATGAAGAGAGGGTAAGAGAGGAGCCACATGCAAATAGGAGGGAAGTGGAAGCAAGGAAAACAACTCATAGTAGGACTGAGGTAAACTAAATCTCCATTTCAGTGCAACACTATTTTTTTTTCTCCCCATGATTCTTCGTCTGTGGCACGTGAATTGCATGTTATCTGCAAAACAGGTGCAGGCTTTGTAATGAGATCCATCCATTACTGAACCAATTTGCAACAGGTGCGTAACTCACACCACTCTTAAAGTGATAGATCATTCTGACCAAGTGGATCTGACCAGAGCCTGATTTACATTACTCAAACCTTACTTGAGTGGAAAAATACACAGTTGCATACCTTAGATCCAAATGCAACTGAACTTCTATTTTACTCTAGCAATATGCATTTTCAATTGTATCTGCACCTTAGAAGGGTCCTCAAATTATAAAAAAACCCTCTGTTTTGCGTGCAGGAACAGAACAATATCACTATATATGAAACATACCTGGGCTTTGGCACTCGTTCATCAGGAACTGGTGTCCATGTGGAGTCTGGAGACTTTTGTTCTTTGAATCTCCCAGTAAATACATTGGCGATGTCAAGCATGTCATAGGCACAGACTGCAGAGCCAGGGATGCTGCAAAGTGACATTTCCCAGAAATTGTTACTCATTCTGCAGTTATGCATAAAATCTTGAGTGAAAAACACGCCGCATAGAAGTCTTCCTGTCACAGACTTCTCAATCCTGAACTCTGTAACCTCTGAGTATTGACAGGAAAAGCCAGTTTCATGGAAAGGCCTGAAATATACCAACCAGCAGACACCTCCTGCCAGCAAAATTTGTTTCAAAGCGTCCCTAGAAAGATGTAATTGCAATAATCTTGAAGAAGGGAAAGAATCTGGCAACCTTTGCATACCACTAGTGATGTGTGAGGAGTAATTGCCAGTCTTGTTCACAGCCCATTATTTGGAAATTTAAGTTCTTGTAAATCACAACATCTCTTGGTATTAATTCTCACAGTCACTGTCACGTTCAGAAGCTGGTGCTTGTCAAACTGGGAGCATGCTGCAACGTGCCATTGACCTGGCATTTACATGTTACTACTCCATCCTCCCATAGCCTGATGTCTACCACATTTTCCCAGAGGAAAGGATTTAACTGTGCTCAAGAATTTGCTTAACTCAGTGAGGTGTAAGGACCTTATAGAAGCAAATTCATTTTTATTTTTAGATCATAAAGTTGTAAATTTCAACATTTTGATTATTCACATAAAACTGCATGATTATATCCTTACCTACATACTTTCTGAAAGACTTAGGAGTTTCCCATGGTCAGCCACTTGGAAGCATGAATTATTCATTCATTCACCTTTCCCTTTTTACACATGAACTACTGTTTTCCTGTCTGATTTTCACTACTTGATTTTATCAGGTAATTAGCATGAACCCAGTTGGCTGAGGCTTTCAGTCCTTTTAGCTACCAGATTATTATACACCAAAGAAAAAGAACTATAATACTGTTACAGAGAATAAAACTAAACTCATAAAGCTATATAAATTGATAGGAAAATAACTGTTTGAATATTAAAAGGTTCCAAATCCTTATTAGCGAATGAAACAAGTAGGGAGACAGTCTTACTTTGATCTCCATAGATTGTGTTTTTATATGGAACACAGAGCTTCAAAGCTCTGTATTAACATGATCCTACATACACAGCAAAAGTTTTAGAGGGAGGTAGCCACATGTATGTCACTGTAAGAATTAGTCAAGGGCATTTTTCATCACACACAGAACCTCACCCTTAAAGACACCTCAAGAACTACTGCAGCTGGAAGTTTTTGGACTTTGCTGAATTAAGCCCTAAACAAACAAACAAACAAACAAACAACCAGCCTAAAATTCTGAAGTGTGCTATAGAGAATTAAATGTGCTGAGAACTGTGCTCAATGCTTAAGTACACAGTGATGGAGGGATTGCTGTGGTGCAAAGAGCACAACAGCTTTTATTCTGGAGGATAGCAGTTTGCAGGTCCACAGTGTGGACCTCCATATCAGAGGTAGGTCTCTTAATGAGGTGTCTCCAAGTCTGTGCACCTTCCTGTCATCTTCAAAGTCTGGCAAAAGCTGGGCCTATAAAATAGTATCTTGATTTTAATATCACATACTTCGATTTTAAAAGATAGGGTTTAAGGAAAAGTATTATTGATGATACGCCACAGGAAATACTAGCAGAACAGTAGGACAATCTCATTTTTGAGGTAATCTCAAGATACAGCCTCTATTCTGACTCTGAACCTCTGTTTGTTTACTTGTTTTTATTAAGTCAGTTTGCATAAAAAGAGTTAATCTAAATTTAAGCCTGTATTCTCTATTGGTGGCATAATTATTTCATTGCAGTTCCTATCATTTGATGTGAAAATCAGCAATTACATCTCAAAAGCTTGAGCTTACTCTCACTTGGAGTCAGTTTCTGTGCATGACCATACTGAGGTCAAGAATTGACAAGAGGTAGTGAGTGTACAGCAAAACCAGATAAATTTCAGCAATAAAGTTCGCCTTTCAGCTCAAACATTACTCTGTGAAGCAGCAATATACTTTTTAATTAGAACACCACTATTTTTTTAACTTCTCTGGGAGACCTCAATAATTAGATACAGTTACTCCTCTCCTAAGTTCTGGAGAAATGTGCTATAGTGTGTGATGGTAATAAATTCTTTGCAGATTAATGGATGCTTTTGGAAAACTATATGAACAATGAAATACAGGTGTTCTGGGGACCCTCTTCCCTAGCCAGCAGGACAGCCTAGGATCTTGGCTCTCCCAGGAGAAAATGCAAGAGTCAGCAGGGATGCATGAAATAAAGGAAAGGAGTACTAACATGGCTCTTGTGGGTGCAGATGTAAACAGGAGAGAGTCCTTTCACTGTGAGAAAAAATTAGATCACATTTTCCCTTTGGAATAGAGTTACACGCTGCGAAACCTCTTGATTGCAAGTCTGAATTATTCCCAAGTAAAGAAAAGTACATCCAAGGAACATGCCCATATAGTAAATGGCTGAAACCTGCTCTAAATTATTAGATACAAAATCCAGCAAGCAATACCAGAGCATCTTAAAATGAAACATAAACTATCAGTAAACACGTGGTACATAGTAATTACATTGTATGAGGAACCACTTATTGTGCCTTCATAAAGAGAAAACAAAGTGTAGTGAAAATCACAACATAAAGGAAACAGAAGGTAAAAAGTTATTGCACCTATTACCTATTATATGGAGTGGAGAAGGTTGCTAAAACAACATCCCGGCCATTGAAATGGATAACATCTGTAACTGCCTGCAGTATATTAAAGTAGAAGTGTGAATCGCCAGGAACTGAGCAGTTCAAACGAGCCTTGAGAAAGGAAGTCCATTGCTTTTCCAGCACTCTCTGAGATCCTCCCATATCATTTTTGCAGACCTGAGCCACTCTTGGGAAAACTACCTGGAAGGAGTAGATTAAAAATAATGGAGAAAGTGAAATGTTTGTTTGAACCACAAGACTTTGTTAGTACTCTGTTTCCAAAACATTTGGAATAACGCAGCAAGTGCTTAATTTAATCCCACGTTTCCATAATCTGTGATACATAAGAAACAGAGAAAAACGCAGCTTTGGAACAGTGTGCTATGAAAGATAAGGCTGTGGCATTTACTATACAGACATAAATCCTTCAGGAGATCTGTTCTCAACTCATATAAAACTCATTTCCATACTGACTGCTTAGCTTTCTATTTCTCCAAACAAAAGCACATTTTATATTCACAGTCTCTGCAACCCACACTGCCTGCTCTGACTCTTGTGTTTTCAGCACTTAAAAACTATGCAAATCTTGCTGGGCTTTTATTCCTGCCCTCCACCTTTGTGACCTTGGTCAGCTTTTCTGACTGCTTAGTAAGAAAGCTATTGTGAAATTAGCAAAAATGCAGAAAGTGTTTAATTATTCTTTGCAAAATGGCAGAGCACAGAATTCTTGCTTCTGTTTACTCAGCACTCCAATTCAGATTTCTGGAAGAAAAGTATCTCCCTGCTTTGAAATCCATTTTTAACAATTACCTACTATGCTGAAATAACTACATTTGCCTTGTGACTTTTATGATTTGAGAAAAGAGCTCCCAGCACACATTGTAAGAAACTACCACCCTGTTTCCTTTTAAGACAGTACAATGTTTTGCTCCAACCAACCTTTTGGCTTGAGCAATAGGAATCTTCTCAAAATGATGACCTTGTCATCATGATTTATGGTTCTCATTTCAAGGTCACTCCTAACAGCATTGGTCCAAGAATAGCATGTGTTTTCCTCCCCCTGAATCTAACAAAGCCATTCAAGGCAATGCCTTTGCCCTTACCTTTCCCATGCTGTTGTACTCCACTGCTATTTCCCGGAAGAAGAAGTAAATGTAATTGCCATAGTCCACAGCCTGGACAAAGTATGGCTCTAGAAAACAAAATCAAGGCATCCTGTTTAGGCATCAGTAGCATGCAAAGAGTAGCCAAATACATTCACAGTAAACATTCAAAGGTGAAATGCCCACGTGAGACAAACTTGCTCAGTTTTCAGAACTATCAGCATCACCACTGCAGAAGAATCACTGTCCACAGACAGGACAGCTGGGGACAAGTTGGTGCAATATCACTGCAAGGTATTTAAGGGTTTGCTACCAATATATCTGCCCTGAGTGATGCAAGAGGAAAGGTAAAGAGGCACTATATAACAGTATGCCTGAGGAGTCCAAGCAGTGCTTTTCATGGCATGCAGGCTGTGTGTGGACAAAATAACAAACCATGTAACTGTTTCTGCCCACATGTGTCTGCAGCAAGAAGCAAAGTGGGACAGCTAAAGTCGACACCTGGCAAAACATTTCTACATGCAGAGAAAAGACTTGCTTTGCTCACTGTTAAAATCACTCCAAATACTAAGTATCCATAACGCCCACAAGAAGCTAAACAGCACTGTTCTTAATAATGAGGGCATTTAGAGCACAGAAATTGCCTAATTCAATGGCAGCTGTACAGTCCCTAAGAAACATAAAAGAAAGGCTTGTGCAATATTCCCACAATTTTATTTTCATTGATGAATCTTAATGTTACAGGACAAACTCTCTATACTTCGTGAAGCCTTGACTTGTACCTAACACAGTCCTGGGGCACGAATATTTTCAAACACAGCCCAAGCACACTGAGCCCTGCAAGTTCCAACCTTTACATCCAAAAGCTGTAAACTGATGAATTTAAGCTTGGGAAGCTCGCTGGAATATATATTCTGATCAACCATGCTCACAGTTTCTGTCAGGTCCAGTAACGTGGGGTCAGGAGAAGAGGGAAAAAGATCAGTGTAAGTAAGAGATGTAATTTAAGTGCCTTCTTTCTGCCAGAAAGCACTGATGAAATGAAATGACAGAGAGGTCTGTGGGGAATCCAACACTCATCAGAGATGTCACTTCTTTCATTTTGTTTGTTTGTCTACCTTTCAACCACTTAGAGTCATGTTTAACTGTCCGCAGAGTTGGGCTGTCTCCAAGGCTCCGGTATATGACTGCATCTATTGCCAGGAAGTCGGTCACTGTGGCAGAATAGAGCTTGCCCTCTGGGGAGGAAGGAAAGAAGAAGGAAGGAGCATTAGGAATAACGTAATTGCTTTCTCTCATCAGTCAGATGAGATGGGGCAAAGGAAACCATCACAATCTCCTTAGAAACACTGAAGAGAAAAATGGGGCTGAGCACTGAACAAGCAAGTCACCAGTTTTCAAAATGGCAATTTCAGAGGGATGCTGTGGGAGAATAAACCCTACGGGTAACTCTTCTCCACTTCAGGTAAGTCAAACTGAACTACCCTATCTAGTTTCCCTGTATATACCTTTGGTCCAATGCCCATGAATTCTGCCTACATATGTGAGCAAAATAACTACGGGGAAGCCACAATGGAACTGTTAGTGTTAACTGGGAGGGCAAACCAGACAGGTCTTAGAGACTGCCAGCTAACTGACATTTATGCAAATTTCTCCCTTTGAGAGCTCTTCTCCTCTGCCAAAGATCACCAGCAAAAAATTAAATACTGTGCAAGAATCCCAGGCAAAACAGGGATATAAAGAAATGGAGGAGGATTGCCTATGTTTCTTTATAAAATGTGTTTTAGGCATTTCCCGCATGAATCGTGCATTCCTCTTGATTAAAGAACCAAAGAACAAGTGGTAAGAAGGATCTACAAAACGGCACCCCAAGGACAATCAAAAGATGCAAAACAACCAGGAGGTAAAAGCATGAGTTCCAACAATATTTTAAAATTTTATTTGTTGTCTAATCTATTTGCAGGTCATGATAACTGTACAGGGCTGTTATCATGTGAGAGACATTGCTTGGAACATGATGTCTAGTAGGAATAGAACCATACCAGCATGAGAACGGCCTTTACATAAAAATCAGAATGACCTACATCTCCTCCGACAGAGATTATGTTGAGTGCTGGTCCTTGAAGGCACCAGCAGACAGATGCCTCAGTGTTTTGTCTTGTCGCACAAGATAAAATAGAGGGGTTTTGTTGGTTAAGCTCTCCTTATTGCACTTATGGACAATACTTAACTTCATCTCAAAGTTTACAAATCAAATTATTTTTTATTAGCAGGACTGTACTTTTTGTTCTGAGCCCACAATTTGTATCACTGTTGGCATTTTTTTTCTTAGCAAAATCAGAAAAAATAATTACAAAATGCAGATACTAAAATCAACTTCAAAATGGAACAAAAAGCTGTACTTTTTAGATATGGATGTTTCATGTTAATACAATCACACATTTCTTTCCTGCCAAGTTCCTGAAGATCATGTGACCAACTACAATTCTTACATACCAGCTATAGTAGCTACTGACTGCAAGAAGAGCCATGTAAGTGCACCCAACACACTCAGATGAACCGAACTAGTGCCCTAAACTGCCCTGAAATTGCTTTTCACTACACTCTGAAAAGTTATCATGGCTATCAATATGTACGGTGTCTCAAACTGACTTTTTGAAGTTGGTAGATTTACAGGATATATTCCACAATAATTTCTTGGACCACTATCAAATTCATTCTGAATCATCATGAAAGAGTATGATTATTTCAACAAATATTTTTATTTTCAAATAATGCAAGGACACATCTCAGGGACAGAGTGGGAGTCATCTTAGTAAACTTCAGCTACATGCAGGTAAATGTTTACATTAAGTTAGTCATGAAGCTTTCTTGGCCAGTACAGTGAGAAAGGCCCTTCTAAAAGGTCATTCAGACTGCCCTAAGGATAGGGAATCTGAGACACATGGGATAAGTATTTCTCTGAAAATGTTTCTTTCTTTCCATTGTTTATGAATTACTTGCTATAATCAGAGAATCTCTACTTTATGTTCTTTTGCAAGACACAAAGAAATTACATACTACCACCACCATCATCACCATTGTTTTTGGAACATTTATTTACGCTATAAAGAGCTAAAAAATAATTGAAAACTTCTATAAAATCTCCCGTTTTGAGGCAGATGATGCCACCTCAAACACAGTAGTGCTTAAAAAAGCCCTTTGACCACAGACTCGCTGAGAGCGGCTGAAACACGTGCACACTCTTAAATCTTCAGAGGACGGCTAAAATATTTCCATGTGAGTATCCAGGCTTTGCTTTCTAGCATCACACCTGCTGAAGAGGATTGACATTATCATGAGTGGCTTCTGTATTACCTTTACCACCTATTTTAGAGCCAAATCTAAGCAAAGGCCAGCAAGGTTCACACTAATAGAAGAAGTTCAATAAAGAAAAAAATCAGAAATTAACAAAAAGAGGTTCAAAAACACCACACAGCAGCCAAAATCAACCCCATTAATAATCACTTTTTTCTTTAACTAATTGTAGTAGAAATTGGAGTTAACTGTATTCTGGTTCATGCAGCATAAATCATTATTAATCAACACACTTCTCTCAGTCTACAACAGCCAGTAACACTGCACTGAGATGTTTTCTGCTTTAAAATAGAATCACCTTCTCTTTCCTTCTGTATCTAGAAAAGGGCATAACACAGCATGTTCCCTAACTTCCTTTTATTATGAAGGTTAACATAAGCTTCGAGCTGTTAAAGAGCATATCCTGCCCACTCCTTGTTAAAGTTCACACAAGCCTTGACTTCGCTTGACTTCTGCAGAGGCTGGATGCAGCTAGAAATGGTGCCTCACGCTGGTCTAGCAAAATATTATCATGAATCCAGGAAATACTGAAATATCGAACCAGGAAACTGAGACTTCAGGCTATGTTTATGATAGTGAAGTTAATCCCAGAAAAGAGAAGACTTCCATGCTAGTGTTTTCCTTACGCCCTCTATTTTCAGTCATTATTCACTCCCTTTGCAGCCTCTTAGATTTTGGCATTCTGGACTCAAGAGTGTGTGCTATGACAAACCTGGACTGCAGGACAAAAAGCAGAAAGTTTATCTCTGTCACTTTACCTGCGAACAAAGCGACATTGGCATGCTTTGCATCATAGGGGCACCTGGCCATTCCACTGAATTCATCTCCCAGGAACTCCAGGGTGTCCATCTGAAAAATAAAATGGAGCTCCTCAGATAAAGAAACAAAACTTCTTACACAGGATGAGGCTTACAACGGTGTTTCTCCTTTCTCTAACTGTGCTCTTGCCTATGAATTAAAAACCTGACAAAACCCATGGTGTTAAATAAAATCAGTCTGAAGAGAGCGTGTCCAATAAGCCAGGCCTTTTCTTGGAGCTAATCACTCTCACCTTGACACATTTTACAAAAGTCTTCAGTCTATATTTTAGACTGTATTATATTTTATCTGTACACAAGCTTCCTGTTGAACTGTAGCAGGCTATGTGGTCTGTGGTTCTGGAAAGGATTCAAGATTTATTCTCAACAGTGATCCAACAGAAGCGCTCTTATACACAGAAAAGACTGCAAGCTACAGCAGTCAGACAAAACAACACTAGGACAATTATCTCTGTGTATATTTTTCTCCCCAAAGTCCAGAGATCCTTCTGCTCTAGTCTCAACAGTGGTGCTCTCTTCCTTGATTAGCATACTCAGAAGGATGCTCTCCAAGTCTTACTGTATTAGTTGAGCCTGTGTCACAGAGAAATCCTCTTACCACCATGCAAGAATTAATCTGTGTAGGAATTGTAAAATCTGAGGTTTAAGTGTAACTCCTGGGAAATAAATTCGCCCCAGGCACTGATAATGATACAAATATTCAGATCAACTTTATGCTAAGTTCAAGAGAGCTTAGTGAGCTACAGGGGAAAGGTACAGCTATTACCTCTTTAAGATTCTTATACTACTGTATTTGGGGAATAAGAATCTTTCTAGCATATTCAAGTAACTTTAGCAACTCCTACTGCATGAATCACACACAGTACAGATTCACAGAGCATGAAAAGTAATCCAACCAGCACCATGAACTACTCCAACCAACTTTTAGCTCATATGTTACAGCGCCCAAATCCTCCAGTGGATGATCTATCATCATTTGTTGTCTGTCATGTATCCTTCCTGTCAAAACCGACTCTAAGGGGAATTAGTTGTGTTTACTCAAGGGATGAAAAGCATGTCACCTGATAATGATAGGAAACCTCTGCTGCCTTGCAGAATTCTCACTACCCAGGCCCCGCAGATCATCAACAGGTGAGGCAGTCTGCAGAGGCCATGCATCACAGGGAATGAAACACTTGTGTGAGGGTAAGGAAGGCTATTTATATCCCTCACATCAGGATGCCAAAAAAATCACTATTTGTGTTTGTATTAAAGGACAGCTTTTTAGCAAGGGTACTTAGTGGCTTAGATTTGTTAGCCACATCAATGGCACTGAGAGCTAAAAAGTGACAAATCATGCTGGAAGACTAAGTACAGCAATGAGAGCAACAAGCTTTGTTGCATGCTAAGCACAGGAAGCAAGGAAAGGAAGAAAAGAAGACATGGTTGGTAACAGAGCAGTTACCTGTACCACATAGTTATCACACCTAGGCTTCTATTCTTATTCAAATTTGATTCTTCCTCCACAGACTGAAAGAAAAGTCTAACCTAAACAGCAAATGCCACTAAGGAAGTTGCTTTCCTGGATGCTAATGTCTTTACTCTGTTTTCTACAACAACTCTGAACCCAATTAAATGGATGAGAATTGTGCCATGAGTTGTAAGAAGTATCAGCAAAGTTTTATGTTCCTTTTGCTGAAGAAGGATGAGAAATGAACCTGCGGGACAGAGCAGTGCCTGGAAAAGCAGAGTCTAGATAACAAGAACCTAAGTAAATTCACTTCAAAGCTACTCCAGAGACGTCAACTCTTGGGAGTTATATCAGATTATACTGGTGCAAGCCTGAGAAAATGGGAAGTATTTGAATAACTGGGGCCTGTTAAAATGCAGATAATGGGGACACACTATGCCAAAGGAAGAAATCGAAGTCAAGGATTCAATGTCAAATATCCACGGACCAGCACTGGTTTCTACACTGATCTAGATAACACTGTGGGTTTGCAGATCCCCAGCTAGGCAGGAACACATCACCCTACTGCTGTATCTTTCTCCCTGTGGAGATCCTCTCTCAATCACTTTTATGGCACACAATGCCATAGGATTTCCACAGCTTCCATACCTGCTGGGTCCCCAACACCAATCTTCTCAGGTTTTGTTGTGCTAAGCCCTCAAGCATCTTAAGAACTGCTTTGGGATTGAGAACAATACAATAGAAACATTTAAAACAAGCTACCACTGATGGTTACCCTCACCATCAGTCTATGACTTCATATGGGTGTCAGAGACAAGCTGAGAAACTTTCTGAGGAGTTGATCTAAAGGACTTTGCATCTATAGAGGGCAATGCAAAGTGGTAATAAACTCTTGATGTGCAGGAGTTACAAAGACATAGGCAATCAATCCAAGCAATCCTCAGAAATCCAATCAACATTCAGCTCTGTAGCACTGAAACAAGACAGTGTAAATTCTACAGAGCTGAATGATGCAGTGTAGAATGACAACCTCATGTTGTTCCCAGCATAGTCACAATAAATCCAACAGAAAGACAAGGCACAAATGAAATCTCCTCACAAACAGATCACATACCTTGTAGTTCCTGCAAGAAGGGTTGAATGCATTTGTTCCACAGATAAACAGTGTATCCTCATTTCTTTTCAGGAGAACTTTAATAAAATTATGACACTCATCCTGAAGAAAGATAATAAAAAGTATTACAACTACTGCATTTTGTGTATCTGGTTTTATTTTTATGCCATGATATTTCATTGTCAGGTCTAAAATGAAATTGGCTGGTAGCCACTGTGATATTCTGGGCCTTATTTCAACTGTTTGACAATGAGCAAGATGCAATTGGTTTATCTTCTAGTTGTTTAAAAATGGCTACAAAGAACTGAAGATATTCATGTTATAGCTCAAATTTTGCTATTTTTCACATAGGTGAATTCCGTTTGAAAGGTTTTGCTTTCCTCCAGAGTGAAAATCTGATCTTCTCATCTGCTGCTGTAAGACAGTAGCATCACCAATGCAATGTATTGACATAAAGCATCTGTAACTAGAAGGGGAATCAAGTGTAAAGAACCAAAGAGTCTGCATCTAATTCTGATACCACGTGTGCTAGTCATTGGTTAAATTATGGCAAAATCGGTTTGAGACATTGTCCTTCTAAAACTGTACACAAGGATGCCTTGTGATGCTTTACACAAACTTCACAGTAAATTCCTGGAGGAGGATGGACCACAGCACTCGGCTTTTGAGGCAATGGCATGAAAAATCAGTGCACAAAGCATTATGTCCAAAATCCTCAGTGCTTCGAATGTTTCAGGATCTTGCTGTGGCTCTTGTCGCAATGTTTTATCCCATTAAAAGTAAACTATTTTTTGCAAATTAAAGCCTTCAGTAAATTGATAGCAAAAGCAATTACTGGCAAGAAGTGAATGGCATGATCCATTCCACATCACAGACAGCAGCCTGAGATAATAGTGAAGCAACTAAACTGAAGTGGCAGATGCAGAAGAAATGAAAATTGCCTACCTTATGTTTTCCCTTCATTCTGCATGTGTCTACATCAGCCTGTCTAGATTTCCATGTCAATTTCTGCAAGGATCAAGAAAGAAATCATTTAGAGCCCAGCGGTTGTTGCATTTGATTTCAGAAGTAGGAGTCCTTTAGGGGAGACTAGCTGTTGAACATATATTTATTGAAAGCTTTCTGCACCTTTTCTCTGAAATTAATTCACCACAACAACAAAAGAACAGCGATGTGGAGCATTCACTTCATTTTGTGTTGCCATCTATTCATTAGAATAGAAACCTATCCCCCCTTTTTTAAAAGCCCAAGCCAATGGAAACCAGCAATAGGCCAACTTCCACAAATATGTACACTTGTCTTAAAAGCAAAATGCTCTCTTCTTCTAATTTGATAGTGTTCTGCAAATCAGAATAAACATTTATGGCTATAAATTCTAACTGGATTCTAAATGAAATATGTATCCTGGAAGATGACATTTTAGATTAGTTGAGAAACCAAACTCAGGTAATTGTCATCACTTCAATTCAGCTATCAGGTTCAGAGAGCCCTCCATCTATCAAGGCATGGCTGAGTTTATCTGCTAACATTCTTCCTCTTCAATATTTACAGGTAAATCCCAGCTTGGGTTTTTTTTTTGTGTGGTTGAGTTTCAGGAATCCTTAAATCCGGTAGGTTTATTAATTGTAAGAAAACTTTCCTTAAAAATTACCAAGTAAGATAGTAACACCCTAGACCCTATTGCCACTATAGTCCTGAGAGTGTGTCCCATCAGTAACCCGAGGCATTCATGAAGGGCTCCAAGCTGAAGGAATAACTATGCCTGTGCCCTCATGTTTTGATGAGTAAATGGGCATAAGCTCATCTTCAGCATCATTCACAGCTGTAATGAAAGACTCTCCCCTCCTACATTGGAATTCATCCAATGCCCAAATTTGTATAATCTTACGCTGGGCCAAGGCTGTGTTTGGCATACATTGCACAATATGAATGCAATGCAAAGAAGCAGAAGGGAGATTATTTCTATATATGTTTTTGTTAATATGGTAATGCAGACAAAGCTCTTCTTAGTTTGGATGTAACTTCGCATGGAGATAATGTGAGTACATCTACAAAGTGATAAGATTTTATTTAGTGAGTACTTGCTTGAGTGAAAAAAATTTATGTGCATAAAAATATCTAAATAGCTCTTGCTTTTTATGATGAAAGTTTCAGTATATTTAATTGGTATAGCATAGCTGTTACAGAAAACTGCTGAATATAAATGAATAGATGTTTGACAGATGTTCCATCAGGGACCTCGCTGTATTTCAGTACGGATTGCTTATCAGCCCAGCTAAATCACTTATCAGAAATTCACAGAGGACATGATTGCTATTCTAGCTTTCCGCAAATAAGATTAGCTATTCCATCTTACTTGCTTATTACAGGTTTTACAGCAGTGTTGGCAAGTTGTTTGAAACAATGTCATCTTCCTATTTATTTGAAGATTGTTCTAGTGTCCTTGCTTTCTGGATGATGATAAAAGCTACTTACTTTGCTAAAATAAATTTCTTCTGTATGTGATGTGTCCATATCAACAGTATAAATATGGTCCCTGTAAACAAAGGCAAATGAATGCAAGTCAGATGGTGTAATCAGACAGTTCATTCCCTATGAAAAGAGCTATCTATCACACAACAATCCATAATCCATACAAACAAAGATCACAGGTCTTACCAGGGAATATTACTGGCAGCATCACCTACTTCTCCTAGAAAAGCACTTTCATTTATAAACTGTTTTCCTTCCAATTAAGAAAAAAAGAAAAATGCTACAAAACTTCAAAGCAAGATTCTTTCCCCTAAGCATTTATTTTAACAAATGAGATTTTCAAAAGGAGATGAGCCTCACATGATTTCTGCTCTATAGGTCCTACAACAGATGCCACGATCTAGCATGCAGATGTTTTTATGCATCCTGAAATCAGCTGCAGTAGCTCTTAAGCAGCGTTTGCCAGATTCCTGGGCTAGCAGTCACTGTGTCACATTTAGCCACTCAGGGTTAAAAAGAGGTTAATGCTTCTTTCTTTTCTTCCTTTCTTATTTTTTCATCCTCTTTCTAAATTATATGTCTACCTGTGTCTAACCTCAGCTATAATAATCTGATTGACAATATGGTAGGCAAAAGGATGACAGCCACAAAACTATACTCAGAAATCATTCCCTTCACACACTGGTGGCCAAACTACTCTGCAAAAATCTCCTCTGAAAAAAGTTCACATTTCTTGCTTGCATTTACTTTGGTGTTTTCCTGGGAATCTGTCCCTCTCTACAATTAGCTGCCAGTCTCTCCTTGGAAAGAAGAAATACGCTCACCTACTCAGGTAGAAAGATATTTTTAAACACTCTCCTCTGCATAAGCTGAAAACAAGGACATCTCTGCATGGAACCTAAAATTTGAAATAAACCCACCATCCCACAAAGCTGCAGTAACCACCACATCAAACTGGGACTAAGCACCTAATTTTTCCTTGAAATAACATTAGCTCTTTTTCAAAATGCAGGAAGCTGTGCAGCTGGAGCACAATCCACAGCACTGGAGGGGTTTACTGAAAGTAGGATACAGACTGTTTCCATTTTAGATATCCCTCCTCTCCAGGTTAGCTTCATTTATTGGGTTTGGGGGACAGTGCTAGTCTCCTAAATAAAGCAAACACAAAAAAATGCTGTAAGAGGGACAAGCAACACTTATTTCACACAGAGAAAAGAGGCAGCATTGTTAGGGGGATCTGGCTTTTAAAAATCTACTGTCTGCTATGGCGCTTGAGGCTCTTTGCTTTGTAAGACGCCAAACTGAGGAGCTGTGGCTCGTCTTCTCCAGGGTCTGTAAAACCAGAGCTGTTGTTTACTTCCAAGATTGGTTTAATGCTTTGGTTTATTATTTGCCTGACTTACTGGCAGAAGAGTGGTCAGGGTTGGTGCCGGACTAAAATTGACCTATTAGCATTTTCAACCAGCTTCACAGATCACTGCACAGCTCCCTTTTTATGTATGCCAGTCTTCATTGCTGTCACTCCTACTATATAGAAGTGGGAACAAAATCTCTTGAATAACAAATTAGGTGTGTCTGGAGCTCTAACAACGTTCTTCCAGCACAACTCTTGATTTTAATCATCAGTCTTTCTAGTGGTTATGGTTTTTTCTTTTTAAGCTAGACAATCAAAAAATACAGTGTTTGTATTCAGAATGAGTCTTATTTAGTTCCACTTTCAATAATGAAGCTTTGAGAGGACTTACTTTCTGGTATAAGAAACAGTTCAAAGAAAACTCAGATGCTAAGTTACAGGATCATCTGAAAGAGGGTTAGTAACAGGCAAACTGCATACCAGTAGTTGCTGACAATGTCAGCAGAGAGCGAAAGAGCTGTCAAGTTCAGGGGAGGGCTCTCTAACCACAAACAATGTGGGATTGTCCTTTCCCTCCTTTTCCCACTGCTCCCCAACTGCTACTATCCACTAGCTGTGGTATGCCTACAGCTTGCTGCTAATTAAGTTATTCTAACACAAATTGACTTAATCCTAGAGCTTCCGTTTTTCCCACCTCCAGTCAGCAGAACTCAGTTTTGTTGCCATGGCATAATCTTGTGGAGGAAGGGAATTTAAATAATGCCACTGGCTGTGCATGACCCTTGGCCACTCAGTGCACCATCTGGAAATGTGTAACTGCAAACGAGGAGGGAATCATCCCTATGCTTCTTAGGCTCAATAAACTGCTTTTTACATACATACAAGAGGTGGCAGATAATGTGAACAAAAGCTGCCACTGCACAAGACAATAGGAGGAGGAGACATGGCAAACTTAGAAAAGGGTGTGTGTGAGTGGGTGTGGGTGGGTGTGAGGCAGCAAGGGAGTACCCTTCCCATGAGAAAAAAAGAAAACAGACCTGGTCTTTTACAGACTGCAAGCCAGGTATTCAGACAGCATGGCTTCATGGGCTTCAGCTGCATTATTCTGATTTATATTGCCTGGGTATTTCTGCCTGATAACATGAAATAAAGCCTTTCCAAAGCAATGCAATGTTTTATTTGGTAATAGCTAATAAAGGAGCCATGTATCCCATATGACAAAATGAACAACTGACAGTCAGAAATTTTGTTCTATGTCAGTCACTCACACTTTAGTATTATTAACAATAATAATAAATAACAATAATAATAAAGTATTAGTGTTTTTTAAATCTAGTTAGACTTTTCTGGCACTAAAAAATGCCTGCAAAGTAAACATCGGATTTTCTAAAGCAAGCAAACAACAAACCACCCCAAAATAAAAACTCTCAGTGTGCAATAATTTGTTTTGATTGCTTTTCAGATAATTGGGTACAAAGATAAACTTAGTAACACTATAGTTCAATATTTAAAAAAAAAACAACCCAGCATGAAAGCAACTTCTGAAATAATAGTTAAGGGATTTATATTAGCTACAGTTTTCAACAAAACTTGCTACAAAACTCTCTTAGAAACACCTTTGATTGTATGCACTTTTGCTTCAGTTTCTAGATTTACTACTACCTCAAAAGGAGATGTGGTATTGCAGTTATAAACTTTCATTCACAGTAGTCATCATACAATGACTCATTTTCTGAAGTTTATTACTTAGAGATAAAAATGGCCTTTGAAGTTTAACTTGTATCACATAGGCCTCTCAGCCCAGCAGGGATCTCATTCACTAACATGTGGAGGTGGAAAGGAGTATCTCAAAGAGTTTTAGAGTTACCAAAGGAAAAAAGTCTAAGAAGATTTCTTGTGCTTGTGTAAGTAGAAAACTAAGTAGAAAACAGACCAGGTCTTTATTCTTTTTTGCAGGTCACAAGACTCTAGGAGTTTGTAAGCACTCTCATTATAGCAAACTGCTTTATACAAATACATAGCCACACTGTATGTAAGAATGCATATCCAGATACCAGTATACACGCTATCCCCCCAAATATTAATTTTCTTTATATAATTTGTGCGCACAGTGATTTCCTATCTCAAAATGTTTTGCTGGGTTTTCCCGCTGTAATACCAGTTGCTTGGGCACTGTGACAGTCTAATTGCGTCACACTCAGACTGGGAACAAACTATGAATACAGCAGAGCAAAATCTACAAAGAGGATTTACCACCTTCTCACTGCAAATGATTTCCTAATTTAAAGGAAAACAAATAAGGAAAGCAAAGGGAACTCAGCCATGAAAAGAAGGAAATCCTGCCCCCACCTTTCAAACCCCTTCAGCTCACTCCCCCGACCCACTCATTTTCACACTAAATGCAGCAAAAACACTAATCCCTGAGCTCAGGCAAAGTGCAGGGAGGCCTTGCTGTGGGGCTGTCAGCTACTTGTGCCCTACCACCAACACTACTGCAGCTCCTGTGGAAGGATGCATGCTCTTTGCCTGGACTGGACGCAAAGGCCTGGCGTGAGTGAAAAGCCAGAGCTCTGCCACCCAGAGCCCTGTGAAAACAGGCCTATGTGAGAAGATTGAAGGAGCTGTGCTTAGGTGGGACAGTTCCAATACCTGGGTAGTGGAACAGGTAGAAGTGTGGTCTTCCAGCAGCCAGGGACATGACTACGTAAAAATGGCACTCAGTTTTTATGCTGGGGAAGAGCGGAGAGGGACAGGCAGCCCTCTGCCACAGGACACATCTGACCACCCGGAAGATGGGCAGCGACTGAGAAGAAAGCCAGGCAGCTCCCCTCCCAGAAGCTGCCAAGGGCTTTGAGGACAGGGCTGGTGGTTAGAGGCTGCCTGTTCAGCAGCTGTTCCCTCTCACCTTCTGGCCATCCCACCCATCAATTCTCCCATAGAATCATAGAACAGTTACAGCTGGAAGAGACCTTGAAGATCATCGAGTCCAGCCTTTTTCCTAGCCCTATCACCCCACTAAATGATGCTTCCCAACACAACATCCAGCCGTCTCTTAAACACCTCCAGGGACGGTGACTCAACCACCTCCCTGGGCAGCCTGTTCCAATGGCTCACAACCCTTTCAGTAAAGAAATTCCTCCTAATATCTAACCTGAACCTCCCCTAGCGCAGTTTCCATCGATTTCACCTCGTCCTATCACTCTCTACCAGGGAGAACAGACCAATTCCTGCTTCTCTACAACCTCCCTTCAGGTAGTTATAGAGAGCAATGAGGTCTTTCCTCAGTCTCCTCTTTTCCAGACTAAGTCGAAACAACTTTTTCTCAGACACTGATACATGCTCATCATTTTGAAAGAGCACATCTGCAGGAACAGCCTGGTTCTCTGTGGCACACACAGAAGTGAAGCAGAAGGACCCAAAACCAGGCAGGAAACAAGCTGCTACAGGAGGCATAGTTTGAGGGGAGGTCCCAAACAGGGTCTGGGTCCAAGGGCTCCTGAACAGGACTATCCACTCATGCTAATCTGGACCTTTCTTGCATTAACCCTGCATCCGTCAGGTATTTCCCACTCTGAGATCATCACTTACCTTTGCTAACAACAGGCAGGGAGAGGAAGTGTGGGCACAGGGATCTGTGCCAGGTTGGCAGCTGTATAATTTGGTGTAGCAACACTGAAGCTGATGGTGTCATGCTGAGCTATGCAAACTGGATGGGTGGCTGTATATGCAATTTTTATAAAAAGGCATGTGCTTGTATCTGCATAGTATAGCTCTCCAAAAAAATCCAGACACCAAACTCTATTAACCTGTGTACATCAAAAAACCGAGCAGCAAAAATGTTTTGCCTCTTTTTTGTCTTAAGATATTAAATACATGCCTAGACCAGCAACATCATAGTTGTATGTATAACTCTTATTTGAACGTGCATTTGTGCAGCAGCAGAATCAATCTCTGCACAAACGAAATTACAGGATGAGGACAGACTCTCTCCTCCATGGGGCCGAACCACTTCTCTTGCTGGACAAAGGAAGGCAGAGGTGTGTAGTCCTCAAAGGACTGGCTCAGCACCTTGCAGCACTGAACTTTAGTTGACTGACTAACAAAGGTTCCTATATGTCTTACCAACAGGCTGCAAAATGTAAGAAAATCCTAAAATTAACACACCCAGCAGAGAACACCTCAGAAAATCCTTTGTCTTCTTCCTCCTCTGAAAGCAGCAACAGAGGAGCAGCAAAGTGGGAGACTACTGACCTAGCAGCAATGTAGAGGGTCCTGTTCATGACCATGACCAGCTGGATGTCCAGCCGGTGCCTCTGCGTGGTGTTCCGCCCTGGTTTGTGACCCACAAACACCGGATACTGTCTTGTATCTGTAGGAAGGGGGAAAAAAACAGGGTCAAAAGAGAATCACAACCTGAAACAGTGCTAACATGAAGTATCAAGGGGCCTTGCCAAAATCTGTTTCTGTTCTGGCCTGGCAGCACAGCCTGGAGTCAGAAGGCAAGAGCACAGAGGGCTGGAGAGTTCTTCCAGGTTGCATTTTCTCATCTGCAAAGGAGAAAGTCATCACCTTTGTAGAAGACAAAAAACTGTGAGGTTTTTTTAGAGTGTAAAGCCGTTCTGGAGCTCTTGGCAAAAAGGTACCCAGCACTTTCTCACAGTTTTTCTTTCACTGCTTGCAGAGCTGAAATGCTTGCTCCTGGCTGCCAAAGCGTGTCTAGCAGGACAAAGCTGTTTCACAGTGGCCCATCAATCACCACAATGACTGGTGGTAATGAAAGCAAAACCCTTGGCTCTTGGTTCAAACTGCCAGCTCCCTAAGTTTCCTACAGGATTGAATTGCCACCGTAGAACAGCCATTTGGATTTCTGAAAAATGGTGGGAAACCACCACTCGAACTTTATGAAATGAAAGTCACTCTGTATTATTTTGGAAACTAGATTGACACCACGGTTCTTCTGGAAACTGGACAGCAGTATTGACCAGAAGCCCCATATTAAGCTTATGCTATCAACAAGTCAGTTTCCTCCCCACTCTACCAGTCAGCAGAAGCATTTATTCACTCTATTCCCACAGTTCTTTTGGTGAGGCCTCAGCATACACAGGCTGTGCTGCTGCCAAATGATCTGTGTGTACTACCTCTAACAAGAGTGAACACTTCTGACCAAGGGCCACCTTCCTGTTAGACTTTATATATATATATATACGTGATCACAACATCTAGAAGCACAAACTAGGTGGCTAGTTAAATAACTGAATGACAGAAAACAGGAGGAGGATAAACCTCTGATAAGCATCATCTAGCTATGTCTGAGCCTCTTCCTCATTAATATGCTTTCCCAGAAATCTGGAACAGTTTGAAGGAGTCTTTTTTTAAGAAACTCAACAGTAGCTTTAGGGTTTTCAGCTATTGTCCTTTAGAAGTATTTTACCTGTTAAGCTTGGACAGATTATTGATTCACAGCATGACTTCAGTAAAGCACCTGAGAGTGTCTTGTGTCAGGAAGCCTGCTGGTAAAACAGGATAGAAACAGGAATTTCCCCTCAAACCAGATGTGCAGAGCTCTTGGAGAAACAAATTAAGTCAGTCCAGGCAGAAATTGTGTTCAGAAGCTTAATTCTTCTGATCAAGTCCTACATGAAGAATGCCACGTGTAACTATAAGGCTGTTCTCTGTCCAGTGCTGTGTCCTCTGTAACTCATGGATATAGCATGAGCTGGGGCCCTGTACATTCATGTGCATTTTGGTATGCCATGCTGCAAACGAAAAAGTTATCCCATGTGCTATTTCTCCAAAAGGATCAAGACTGGCTATTTCTGCATCAGCAAGGATAATTAGCTACAGGCTTCTGGAGGATGAAAACATTGGTTCTAAAGACCCAGGGCTCATACTAGGCATATTTCAGCAGGGTTTGCTTCACAGCAGTTCTGCTGTGTTCTTGTATCCCAGATGCCTATTAGCATCTGGAGCACACCAAGTGCACACCTGCACTTTCAGCTTGGTGCTGCCCAAGACACACAAGTTTACAGATGCCAAAGCCACTCCAAAGCAGAGTGAGCAAGGAAAATCAAGAGATTCACTTTAAAATCAAATTCCTGACCCAAAGGAGGCTTAAACGTAAGCCTACTCATTGCTGACTTGCTACTCCTTAGCATACTTTTACAGACCCAGGCACTAAAGACTTCCTTTTAAACATCTGAACCTCTGGGACTTCTGAAGATTTTTCTTTGCAATAATTGTAATTGAGCTGAGGTAAATGTGAAAAAATCAGTCATACTAAGCCTGACTTGCACNGGAGACCCCAAGGGATTTTCAGACTGTGCCTGGACTTGCACAGTGAAACGCATAGAAAGCTCTCCTTCTGTTTAGGCAGCAAATCTCACTACTGATTCACAGCTGTCTGTACTACCATAGAATTTGGATAGTTTGCCCATTACTGCTGGTAAGGAAGAAGAGAGCTTTTGTTACAAAAGTTTCTTTGTATTGATGTGAGTTTAATTACATTTATAACTTAGTAATAAATGCCTAATGCTATAGCAGAATCCATCAGAGCTTAAAGAACTAAGTTGGATTATTTGTGTCGTATCAATAAATTATATTTTCAGAGCTTGGTTACTTTAGTGTGCTATGCTTGATACTCTGAGGTGCTTCACTGGTTATTCAGAACTACATTTTCACAAATCAGGTGAGGGAATCTTTGATTATGGGGTGAGATTTCCTTTGCTGCTGGATAGATCAAGATATTAGGTTTGATTATGCTACTGATAGATCAAGGTATTTGGTTTGATTATGCTACTGAATTGTCTGTTAGAGAAGATCAAGCAGTTTACCACCCATCAGTCATAAGTCAATGTGAAAAAGTTGTGTTTCTATATTAGTATAGAAAAACAATTGTATTCATTGCAACAGTAAAAAAATACTATTGATTTAAAGTCCCCTGGTCAGTATTAAGCAAATGAAGTCCTCCAGCCTCTTTTACTTACAGTTGCCATGCGAAATACTGATCGGCTCAGAATCTTCTGGGAAACCAGCCCCAGCAAAGTGTAGCAGTGTGAAATATAGCAGCAAGGCTTCTGACCTCATAGTAGTTCAGCTGGGAGGCTTCACTTCTTTACTTCACCCTGTGGAAAGCAAACAAGGGCTTAAGTACCTTCTGTTGATTCAGTTTTAACCGCTGCATAGAGAAAGCTGAAAAGAGTCCCTGAAAAGTAGAAGGAGCTTGCTTTCTTCTCAAGCCTCCCACTTGAGCAGGTATGTCATGTTTCTAAGCAGAAACTACCCTACCAGGCCAGTTTCCCTTCAGCCCATGCCCCAGCAGTGTCACATCTAGCTTAAGGACAGACTTAACTATCTGAGAGTTATGAAGAATTTTCTGCCTCAGCTTCTTATGTGCAACAAAGAAACTTCATCTCCTGCACTGCTAAACAGCTAACAAGAGATTTTCAGGAAACATTGTGTTTTCTCCTTTTTTGGTTTACATAATTAGATGATGACATGATGACACACATCATAAATTTAAAGAAAAACCCAACAAAAAGCAAACAAACCACACACTACATTATTTTGGTTAAAAAGAAATTAAGGGTCATACTACAGAACTGATTCATACCCTGCAGAGTTGTGAATCAAGTGAAGAAACACTGAGAGAGCTTGACGGAGCATGCAGAACATGTCACTGGGCTTTACCACAAAAATATGTACCCGTAAATTTAGGTGCCATAAAACCAGTACTCCAACTTGCAATAAAATAAGGGAGAACAGAACTCTCTAAATCCAATGTTTTTTCCCCTGCATTCCACTGACGCATTCACTCATTCACATTTCATGTACAAAAATATCACTAAATCTCGAAGCTAAAAGGAACCATGGGGCCTTCGGATATAGCGAAAGAAAACAGTATATAATACAGTAAATAGCTCATAATTCCCAGGCAAATTTCACAGAGATGTTGTTCTGCAGGGGAAATCAGTGTAAAAGTGGGGTTTTCTTTTCATCCCTTCCAGAATTTCAAACCTTTGATGCTGCCTGCCAAAGATTCCTTTTGAACAAAGCTATTTTACGGTAGTCTGTCAGTCATTCAAGATTTATGGGCAGAAAGTCAAACTTCATAACCTACATAGTCTTTGAAACTTAATTTGGCAAACAAAGTGCTAACTTGCCCTTCTGCAACACTATTTAATATTAGATACCTATGTCTCTTTTCTTGATGCCAGAAAAAGCATTAACAAGTCTTGAGTGTTGCATTTTCATTTTTCATTTCACAGGCACAGCTGATTCCTCATCAACTACCCAATTGAAAAAGTGACAATAATTAATTTGCCTTATCAGATACTTGCTTTCAAATAAAATTTCACCTTCTATAACTGGATTGGAATAGGGACTCTGTTTCAGGGCAATACAGTCCATAAGGGCTAATGATTTATTTATACTCTGTGTTTGTCTATTATTTTTCAAACACACAAATTAGAAAATTGGCTGATTCTCTATTTCTATTAACAAAATAACTGAGAGACTGAGTTAGACTGAGACTAGAAAAAATAAAATTTAATGTAAGGCAATGACTGAAACTTGTACTGAACAAACTGTCAGGCAGATAGAAAAAGGATAAAAATAGCAAGAATAAATGCAATACAATGCAGACACTATCTCTCTATTATACCTTAGGTGAGAATGCATACTAGAAGGTAGTACATACATGCCCCAAGAGAAGCATTTCCATCCTGCACTGGTTAGGCTGAAAGCTGTGTATGATTACTGATACAGCTATGTCTGCCTGCAGACTCTTTCTTTACCTGTTTCTTCCATTTGTCTCTTTAACCACCTCTTACACTTTCTCTTGAATGTTAGCTCTCTGGGGCAGGAAGTGTTTCTTTCTATTTATTTCCGTGCCCAATGAAATATCATTTGGAGCCCTTAGGAATGCCCAAAGTAGAAATAAGCAGCAGACATAAATCTAATACTTGGAAACAGAGTTTCCCTCAAAAGGTTTGATTTAAAAGATATACATATTAAAGGGGTTAACACCTTTCTCTCTGCACAATTTTTTGAAAAGCAATTTCACCACTTTAAAAATTTTGCCCATTACTGCTCTTCAAAGTGACAAAACAAAGTGCCTTATCTTAGCACACAAATAGACTGAATTTATTTCTTTCTTGAAACAGTTACAGTCCAACACAGAAGTCTTTTCTGAAGTGCACGTGAGTAGCAACACTTCAACAGGAAAAACCTGTCAGGCAATAAAATTATTCCACTTAAACCTTATTCATCCACAGTATCAGTCTGTAGGTTGACAATTCAAAGCACTTGCTCACAGTGAGACTCTGGAGCATAAGAATAGCTGCTTTCTGTTACTCCCTATCAGCACATCATCCACTATCTAACAAAGTGTGTATGCTGAGGAGAGCATTACAGTACTGCAGACGTATAACTGCCACTCCACTTAAGAGCTTGAAATCTTCTCCCATGGGTGGTTTTGCACCATCATTCCCTACTTCTCATTCAGACGTGTAGTACACCATGTAAGTATACATGGGAGACAGCTACCAGGAAAACAAGCAATGCCCAGCATGCTTACTTTGTCATTTTATTTACATGGTATTGGTTTAGACCTTTTATCTGAGAAGAATTAACTGACAAATGAACTGATATATTGACTTCTAACAAAGCCTAGATTATTAGGTTTTTAAGTATATGAAATTATCTGTCATTCTTAACGGTAGCTTCTGGAAAAGAAAAGAGAAAAAAACCCCTAATTCTCTGCTGCTCTACTTCTAATACAGTTGTTCAAATTCATACAAAGTAAATGCGAAATGTCTATTTTGATCTGTCAAATTACTCAAGTAGACTATACATCTGTACCAATGCCTGTGCCAATAAAGTAACATTGAGTAGGATTCAAATTGCATCCAATTTGCATCCAAAGGCAGCTTATTACTAGAAGGCAAATTTTCAAAGCTAACACTACTTTTGCTGTTACTACAGTGGTGGATAGTGCCATACTGTTTCAGTGGAATTTCAGAAAAGTGATGATTTGAGAGGGTCGCACTTATTTTTAATACAATTTTCCTTTTCAGCAAATGCTCATCTCCAGTTGGGCTCCTGGGAGTGATGCAAATGTTCTCACTTGCAACTGCACTGAAACTACTTTTTTATCAAAAGTGCTTGTGAACGCGGTGTCTGATGAAGCATAAGCAGCTAGCTAGCTAGTGATGCCAGGCAAGTACAGGCACTGTCTCCAAATAAAGGCTTTGCAAACATCAATGGATACATCTTCAGACAATTCAGACCATTGAAGTTCAACCTGACATGCACTAAGCCATATTGATTGAGAGAGTACTGGCTCTAAGTACTCCAGTTCGCCCTGCTCAAAACATGATTACTGCTCCTGTTGACGAAAACTGGTGGTGACAAGAAGGATGAGTTTTGGTCAAATTCTTTTATTAGTAGGCATGCTAATAAAATATAGTCCTGCAAATATTCAAGAGCATGTTTTATAATCTATGTCTAATGTGATGACTTGAAATGGTGGAGCTGGAGTAGATTTCTTCTGAGCTTCAAAAAAACCCAAACTAATCTGCTTCTTGCATGCCTAAAACTAATGCAGATACAACTTAAGCAAGGTACCTTGGTTCTCTGATTCTCCTTTCCCCAGGTGCCTGACATAGGGGCATTTAATTTTGTAAAAATCATGCTGCTGGAACAAAGGAGTTTCTGAAGCTAAGAATGTAATGATCATTCCAAATCAAGGAGAAAATCTCTGTGCCAAGCACCTCCACTATCCATGGTTATCTGAGCCAACAAGAAGCCTCCACAATAAGCTTTGCTTTTTGCTGTCTGATATTTTTTCACTTAGTGAACAACACTCTGGGTGGAAATGTATATAGAATAGCTGTTTCACTAAGGTAATGATTACATGGCTGCTGCCATAATACCCTAGTAACCAGGTTGTTGTACCTACAGCTTTTAAGTTCCAGAAAGGTTATATAAATCACACGAGAAGACCTAAAAGGAAGTGCTAACTTCCTGCTAAACTCCATAAAAGTTTAAAGCCAGATTTGTTCTTGAGAATAAACTCAATAGCAACAGCAATGACTGTGTAGACTCATCTATAAATAGCTATTGAAAGGGACACTATTCCATGTTGGAAAACCTCCCATCTTGTTGCTCTGGCCTCACTGTATCTTCAACTAACACAAGGGTAACTCCAAGTAAAATCAAAATATGTAACCATGTCAGAATTTTCCCATGGCACAGTAAACCTGCTCAGTAATGGACAGACCTTGTAATACTCATTTATTACAAACCTTCTTTATACCATGATAGGTTGTGTTCATGTACGACAGCTGCACTTTGATACAGAAATTATTAAGCTTAATGTGAGAACTAACAGACAAAATTCAATGGTATGTGTTATGCATGAAGCAAAATCAGAGAACCTAATGGCCATAAAAAACCATGACTGTCTTAAACAGATTCTTTCTCTTCTATAAATATGCAAAAATAACTTACTCTTCAAAAAGGCCATAAGTCTAGTTAGAAGGAAGAGCATTAACCAAACAGTGAGGAAACTAAAAACTGAAGTCAGATGAATTCTAACTACTGCATAAGGGAAAATGCATGACCAGAAAAGTAGCAGACTCTGAACTGACCCTGGAAATGCTCAGCAAATCGCCTTTCTCATCATATTCAGTATTTCTTACACTGGGAAAAATAAAAGGACTATAAAAAAAAAAACAGAGAAGAAACTAATTTGAGTTGCATAATAGAGGTAACAAAAAGATTTGAGATTCTGCTGTGGTAAGAGTTTTAAAGGCATGCAAGTAAATCAGAAACCCAAGTTCTTCTTCAGTGTCTCAATGATAAAGACTTACAGAGTAAGATCTATCTACCCATACACAAAAAAGCACACATTGATCTACACAGCAGATGCTTTGCCACAGGGAAGGCAGAGTGCAGAAACCAGTCAGCCAACCTGACTGATGTTCTCTGCTATGGTACAGATTTGCCATGCAGTCCTGGCAAGCATCCTTCTCCTCCTTTGGCTAAGCCTTTGGAAATCTCTGAGTGGAAGATGTTGCTACTGCTATTTACCCCTTTAAATTCACAGTTCCTAGAAAGTGAAAGACAAGAGTTCTGTGCAAGTCAGAGAAAGGAATTGAGAATAATGCAAAAACAACAGAAAGAAGAGATGAATACAACCTGCAGGCGGAAATAAGGAAAGTTAGGTCAGCACACCAGAGCTGTTCAGGAGAGCATCCTTTGTCTACGGCAATTTGGGTGGTGAGCTAGCTGCTTCTTGGCCACCTCGCATGGCTGCATCTGGCAGCAGAAGGGATCATGTAAAATGCCCGGGCAGAGTGGTGCCATGGGGATCAGACAGATGTGAGTGAACAGAAGCTCAGTGGGTGCTTGGGGAGATCAAGAGAGAGGAGACACAAGCGGCTATCAGCAAGACACAGCACAGAGTGCCAGACATTACATCTGAACTGACACACAGCAGGACAGTGCCCAGGATGGTCAGCTTTATTGCTCATGTTATTCTTTCTCTAACAATTGTTGCTCAGTCACCTGAATGGTGGTGCAGGTGGCCACAGAGACTTACTGCCAGCTCTGTGCCTATCATCACTACCAACCTCCAACATCTTTTTGTGACTGATGGTGTGGCCATCATTCATCTTTCCTCTCCTGCCCTGCTCCTGTTGTCTCTACAGCTGGCCATCCTTTTCATGTGGCCAAAAATCCCCTCTAGCACTCCAGGTAGCTGGCTGTTGCTCCAGAGAGGCTGGTGCATGAATGCATTGGGGTAATCATCCGTACCCCTTAAAATCACACAGTAACAAGAGGTCACTCCTGAATGTTGGTGAAGGGTTGGAGGCATTGCCCAAGGGAAGTTCCAACCTGTCCATCACCCCCATTGACCCTAAATTACACATATGAAGCACACTCTCTCATCTTTTGTGCTTATCAAAAAGTTCTCCCTGACCGTAAGAGGAATGCCCGGGTGCCCTCTACAATACACACTTTACTACTATTTTAATTGGATTCAGTACTGCTTACTCATTGCCCAGCTGTTGTGGGCTGCATGCCAGACGTGACGATTAGGCCCAAGGGAAAAACACCAATGAGACTGATTTTGCCTCATATAGTAAGCAACAGCATCTACCTTCATTAAAAAAATAATACAAACTTAATTACCAGTTTGATGAAACACAGCTAGATGGACCCTGTGGATCTTTCCACTAAGACTTGCAAAAATGTGCATCTGAAATAAAATTTCAGCTGAAACACAGAACGCTTTCCACACAAGTTTCGTAAGTCCTTGCTCATCTTGTTCAGGTTTGTGCAATGCTTAATCCTTACCAGCTTTCCTCACCCCTCCCTTGCAGCTTCACAAGGCTGTACACCACGCACAATAATGTCCACTGTGATACATAATATCACTACCTCCTGCTTCAGTGAGTGACAAACTGAAGAGACCTGGACAACGCCCAGGCAGCAGTGATGAGCCTCGGCCTGCCAAATGGTAGTTGCAGGTGTCAAGTCAGTACGCAGAACTCAGCACGCTTAATGCTGGCAACCTGTCTTGTCAAGATCAACATTACTACTTGATCCAGCACAGTGCAGGAAGAAAATGTAAAGAACAAATGGAGGCCTAAATAGGAGAAACCTTCTGCTGACCCGAGTGAGACATCCGTGATGACTGCAGTGCTAATAGGATGCTGCTGTTCAGAGAGAGAACAGTCAGATGGAAGATGAACATCTCCCAGATGGAATTAGAAGCATCTCAGGCCTATCGATTTTGGTTGTAACCTTTACTGTAAACAGTCCACAGGGGCCTCATCAGCCACCTGTTCAGTGATATTTGCATTGAAATATAGAGCCAAGGCAAATGAGAAAATGGCCACAGTTCCTTGCAAAAGCATCTGCTCTGTTCCGTCCCTCTGTCTGCATCACCAGCAGCAGCAAAGGTACAGGTTTTAGAGGAAGGGGCAAGGCAGGAGCACTAGCTCTCACATGGCACAGGAAACAACGAACGCTCCATTTGTCATGATGTTGATGGTGGTGGCAGTGGTATTATATCATGCAATATTTCACTCTCTAATAATTGCTCAGTTTTATACTGAAATCAGGCTTGCCAAAACTGGGAGGAAAGCCATCTGTGCCTGGAGGATGACTGCCAGAAACATTTGCAATTTTATTTTGGGGCTATAAACCTGCAGAATGGAACAAAGGCAATGCCTAAATAACCCCTTTCACTCACCATCCTCAACAACAGAGCAACAGACTTAACTCTGAAACAGCTTGGTTGGTCATTACAAAGATGTCTTTATTATTTTTAAAAGCTTCACTCATTTAAGAGATAAAAATAGTTCTATTGATTATCCGTGGGACTTCAGCAAACCTCTGTCAAGATTTTGAATTGATTTAAGGGCTAAATGTAGCAATCACTGCCTTTTGACATGAGAGAACGCCATCTCTAATAGATACTTTGCTGTTTCATCTCAGCATGCTTAATAGAAAACAGATATGCTACCAACAGCACCATTACTCTCACCAACCCTCACTTTTCCTGGGAAATATCAGGGGCAGTCAACTGACCTTCCATTCTCTCATGTGATGAACAGAATAAAAATGATGTAGCTGCAGGTGACGCAGAGCTGTAATGGGAAAGAAATGTGGCCTCCCTTTCTTTTAGATAACAAAGGTGGAACACGAAGCCTGATATCTTTAGAGAACAATATTGACAATTGTCACTGATTAAAAGTTTGACCCAGCCCTGCAGACATTGTCCCAGCTGCCACATGCCTGCAGTAAACATAACATTAGGATTAGGAAGTAATCCTAAAACAATCCCTACAGCTCAGCCAGCTCTTCAGGTCAGATTCCCTTAGATACTTAGCGTTTGCTTCCTTTCACTGATGGTACATACTTAAATGGATAGCAGCCCTTACTCACCCTCTAATCAGGAAGAAAAACCTAATTTCCAGTCTTCTTATGTCTGCATAACAGATCAGATCAATATACAAGGGCACGGGTTAACTTTGAAGAAGAAGTTAGGATCCCATAGAACATACCACTGCATTTAAAGCTCAATGTAATGACAAATAAGTCTCCTCTACTTTTTGTAATGCAAGAAATGGTGATGTATTTAATGCACGAACCCTAGTTGTACTCTTCAGGAAACCTGTCCAATTGATCTGAAGCAAAAGCATCTGGTTTTTAAAGTGATAAAATAGTACAGAAATGCAAATCCTCACAGTTAAGTCAACTGTTAAGTAATCAGAGCACACTGCTTAGCTCTCAGGCAATTTGGCCAGTGTTGGCCCTAAATGCATTTATGTAAAAATTGACTTATTAACCAGTATTTTTTCAAAAGGTACCAGTCAACTTTGGCATGAAGTGATTTAATGTAACATCAAACTTTGTCCCTACCCTCGCAATGTGAATGAAATTTACTGAAGCAGTGCAAATGTTAAGAACAGACATCACCCTTTATGTATTAATTACTCCTGCTGTGGATATCATACTACCCAAAAGTGCTTTACCTCCACAGCCAGCTCTGGAGAGCTCACTGCTTGTTCCACATTGCAATAGTCTAGTCATGGCAATAGGAAAACTCAGGCCAGACCTCAGTACCATATTCTGGGGAAGGCTCTTCAACACAAGGACTGACTCTTACAGATTGGAAAAAAGGTAAGGCAAATCAGAAAAACTCATCAGGGTAGATTATATTTGTCCCTGACAGATAAAACAAATCACAGAATCATACAATCATTATGGTTGTAAAAGACCTCTGAGATCATTGTGTCCAACAGTCCACCCAACACTACCATGCTCACCACTAAACTATGTCTCCACACACCAAATCTACATAGTTTTTGAACACTTCCAGGAATGGTAATTCCACCACTCCCTGGGTAGCCTGTTCCAATGCTTGATAACCCTCTCAATGAAGAAATTCTTCCCAACATCTAATGCGAACCTTCCTTTGTGCAATTTGAAGCCACTTCTTCTAGTCCTATTAATTGTTACTTGGGAGAAGAGTCTGAACCCTACTTCACTACAACCTCCTTCCAGGTAGTTGTAGAAAGAGGTAAGGTCTCCCCAAGCCTCCTCTTCTCTAGACTAAACAACCCCAGTTCCCTCAGGTGCTTCTCATAATACTTGTACTCTAGACCCTTCATAAGCTTTGTTGCTCTTCTTTGAACATGCTCCAGCAGAAGGACATTTCCTTCTTGTACTGAGAGGCCCAAAACCGAACACAGTATCTGAGGTTCAGCTTCATCAATACTGAATACAGGGGAACAATCACCTTCCTGGTCCTGTTGGCCACATAATTTCTCATACAAGCCAGGATGCTGTTGGCCTTCTTGGCCACCTGGACACAATGCTGGCTCATGTTCAGCTGGCTGTTGACCAACAGCCCCAAATGCAAGCAAGCAAAGGGCTCTCAATATGTATTTATAATTTTAATCCCTAATTTGTTTACAAAAGCAGTTTTCTCAGGCTCCTCTGCACCTTGCAGAAGAGCAAAAACAAAAAATAGCCACAGAAATTGTAAAAAATACTTGTGAATAAGCACAAACAGGTAGGGGACATAAAAGAAGACTCTTGAGTGCTAAGGAAATACTCAAATTAACTGGGCACATTGTCTCTCAGCACTCCCTCTGACAGCTCTCTCCCTCAGACATCCATCCATTCATGCACATCAATACACTCATAAACATTCATCTGAATTTAAAAGGCTCAGTTATAGGAAAAGTTTTCTATTAGAACTTTAGAGAAATCTCATAGATCTCTATCTTTCATTAGTCTTCGCTGCCAAATGTTTTTTTGCTGGTATTTTTGGAATTCTTAAGGGAGTAGAATAAATCTGACTCCAAGACGGAAAATCTATGTAATTTGCTTTTTCTCTGAGATGAGCATGATGCTTACAATAATCCAGTTCCTGCAGTTCGCTAGTAATTGCTAGCTCTAAGTGGTAGACTCCGAGTTTTGCTCTACCTAGATTCATGCCCAATAAATTCCCAAATTTTACCTTATATATAATCCAAACAGTTTTATGGACAAGTTAACACATGGAAGTACCCTATCCTCAAGAATGCCTCTTGAGTAAAGAGATCACCTCAGTATGCCAACCTGACACATTTTCCACCCTCCTCCTCATTCTACCACTTCAGGGTTATGAAAAAAAACAAAAGGCAAAGTAAGAAGACAACAGATACATAAGAAAAAACCTACTTTCAGGATACTGCTGTGACAAATGATATTGTCTGTTAACCCGGATATAAGGTTAACTATGGTAGTTCAATTTATTTTAAGGGAAAGTGCTATATGCAGATATCATCAATTAACCTCTGAATAAAAAAAAAATAAAAATCACAATTCCTTTACTTAATAGAACAGTGTAAAATCACTTTAATTACTGGGGATCTGTTAGTGAGAGCAAACATGAAACTACCTGATGTGATTTCAAGGGCAAACTTAACATTGCAGTGGTGTGGGTCAGAATGAGTAAAAAAAAAAAAAAATTACAGTTAGACAGAGATGAGCCTCTGCACCACATAAATAACTATTCTCTCCTTCTGACACACATTCACCCACAGACTGAAGAATACAAGCACCCTTACACATTTGTTCACACCTGCTTCTTAGCACAGCATGAGGGAATTAGAGCAGCATAGAAAAGGAAGTCAAAGCAGCATTGACAAATGCCTGTAGTACAAGTTACAAAAGCAATAGTTCTGTTATTATGTACTTTACTTCTTTGGAAAAGCTGGGGAGAAAAAGGTTCAGTGTAGCAAGACAGAACAAGGCCAGCGAGTATGACTGCCTGAGTGAAGCATGATGGATGAGCTTCCTTGCGGATAGGAAAAGCCTCTAATCCATTCTCTGGCTCATTGGTAGAACAAGGCAAAGCCATTCTCTTCTGAGGGAAATACCCTCTGCCTTTTTGATACCATGTTGCAGGGGTTTTGCAAGGGACAATTCAGACTGCCACCAAGAAGAGACAGCAGCCTGTTTCCAGGTCCACGCTAGGACAGGCTCAGCTATGCAGCCCAAACCCCCTCAGAAAGACAAAGATGCTTCTATATCACTAGTGCTTCCTACGCCTATTATAAGAATGATTGGCCGCATTCAGTTTCTAACTGCAACTAACGAGATACACGGGAAGAGAAGTCATTTTCACAGCACCAGCACACAGCTAATGACTGATGCTGAAAAAACATCATTATTAATATTCCAGCTAATTTTGTGTGGAGCTGAAAGAAGCCACAATGTGTGTCACAGACATCTCCGCAATGATGCCAATGATAACATCCACCAGCATCAGGACAGGAAGACTTTTGCTCTGCAGTTCACTGAAGAAAGTTTGGCCTTAACTCAAATATTAGGGCTTTCTCAGACAAAGACCTATTCCCAAACCGCCTCCTCTTCTAGTCCAAGCAGCATCACTCCCTAAAGGCGGGGGATGCAGGAAAAGGAATGCCTCATTAGCTGAGTGCATCTACGTGAATTCTGCAAGACTACTTGATTGGTAGGCACGCACAGTTTAGGGTTTTTAACAAATCTGTCAGGTGTTTTTTCGACCCAAACGAATCCTTCCTAGCTTGCCTGATAAAACACAAATTCCTGTGCAGGAACAGGGAAGAAGACAGCATAGCTGGCAAACTGCTGCTATTATTTCTTACTCTGCAGTTCTGCTGCTCATGTGATTTATACCAAATGCTGCAGAGAGAGTTTCCTCTAACTTTGGGTTGGCCTCAATAATGTGGACATTCAGCCAATCAGTTGCCAGGAGCTGATACAGCCAAGACCCAAATTCCTGCCAGCAGATAGGAAAAAAAAAAAAAAAGAACAAAAGACATTAGACCAGAAAATCAAATTACTTTTTAATGAGACTGAAGGCTGTATGTACAGACTGTGCTGAACTCACTAGAAAAGCTTGAAGAGATCCAGGTTGGTATCAACTTGTGATGTCCTCAGCTGGAGTCCAATCCAGCAGCCCCATGACAAAACTTGCCCAAGTGTATGAATGATATCTCACAGATTATGCTTCCTTGCACCACAGAGCAGTGATTCTTCAGCTTGAAGCACAGCCACACAGCAGTTACAACTAAAGGGCACTGGCTTGCTTTTATTTATGC
This sequence comes from Bucco capensis, assembly GCA_013396975.1. Classification (NCBI taxonomy): domain Eukaryota; kingdom Metazoa; phylum Chordata; class Aves; order Piciformes; family Bucconidae; genus Bucco; species Bucco capensis. The sequence continues at coordinate 54,995 of VWZO01001398.1, read as the reverse complement.
CAGAGAAAATGATGGCACTGATGTCTGCTAGATTGTGGAGTACAAATTCCAACTGGAATTCTGAAAGACCAAGAGCTGGTCTATAGGTCATACCATCTGCAACAGCTCACAGGTATTTTACCTATTTATAAGCTTTCTAGTTATAAAGAACTGTATATATTTAATACTTTCATCTTCATAAAAGTACACATGATTACATAAAGACTTAGTTAAATTCTGCTAACTTTATATGGGTTTGGGGCAAAATCTCCCATCTAATGTGAGGAAATGAAAATATCAATCCAAATTTCCTATGAGATTTGAGGTTATACTTAATCTTTTAAAAGAAGAAATTCTTCTTTTGGTTTGAACTCTTGCTTTCTTAGAGTAATCAAATTAGGTGCTCTTATTCATATTCCACACTGTATTTCTTTTTGTTAAAATTTACATGTGAGCAATTCAAAACAGAATTTCATGGGCATTCTTCTTCTGTGGCAAACATCAATACATCAGCTTAAAGTAAGAGATTATTTTTTGCACATGCTTGCTTGCATGACTATATACACTGAAAATTTCTGTGATCCTGAACAGCAGGACCAATGCCACCCTTAAAATGGTCCATGACTGCTCAGTGAAAAAGCTTTTTGGCAGAAGACTTCTCTCAATGACTTGTAGCAACAAAGAGATCTGAAGGACATCCCTTCAGGCACTTCCCATCTTCTGATGGAAAAATGAACTTAGAAAGAAAGCGCTTAATGTACAAAATCTTTTCTGGAAGCTCTGAGGACCCTGTTACCTGACATCTGCTTTACCTCAGTAACAGCTTTTCCTAGACACCAGCCATAAGGTACCTTAGCAGGACAAACAGCCCAGAGCTTCCAGAAAGGAGAAAGTTCTTTACCTTGCTTACCAATATGGTATGCTTATTGCATATAGAGTCAGAAACATGCCCAGCCTCAGAAGACATGGCACTCTCAGACCATGTTGAAGAAAAATTTTATTAGAAAAAAAACAACCAAAACCCAAGCAATTTGAATATTGATTATATTCTCACATATTCAAAAAAAAACAGGAGAAAAAAAAAAGTAAATTCATTGATAACCTACCATTATCTCACTGGATTGTGGTGCTTACCACAACGTGCTTCCTTAATTTATAGCTAGAAACCCATATTTTTCCCTCAGCCAATTTATAAAGAAGAAATATATTTCTTTCTCTAGTGTCCTGAAAGTATTACTTACTGCCCCAGACAGGAAGAAACAACCTGCACAGGGTCTGCATGAAGCAGCATGGAGCCAGAAGGAACAATGTAAATCTATGACTAGTGACAACACAAACCTATGACTAGTAAGATGAAGCTGCAAACTGGCAATGATCTACAAAAAAGTCCTTTTATAAAGAATGGAATTGGTTTGTGAGACTGAAAACTCTGATGCCTCCCTGGGACAGTCTATGAGAAATGCTTCTACACTTCCCTTTCTGAATCCTAAGGAGCTCCCCACAATCCCTTCTCTTCCCAGCACTCACATACAGGATCTCTCTCTCGTAAAAGTACTTGGCTTTCCTCACACAGGAACAGATTTGGCTTTCCTTACACCAGAACAGATTACTCCCCTTACTCACAAACACCCTTACGTTCCCCAGAAGCTGAGAATGTTATTTCTGCTGCAAGCTCATGGGGACAGATGGTATCTTCCCTCCTTTTTTGGACAACTTTAAGAAGACTGTTAGTGTTTCACATAAAAAAAACAGCTCTTGATGATAAAAGGCTTACTAAACTTGAAATATCCTTTTTCATGTACATTTTAATAAAGCTAACATGATATTATTTCTCTTAGCTGAATGGTGGTAAGCTCTGAAGGCAGGTGTTACACAGAGAAACTGGGATAGAGAGATATGGTAGTTTTCTCCCAGAGTCTGGACAATGAAGAAGATAGAGAGAAAGCTGCTTCCTCCCAGAGCTCACCAGGCACGTTCCATCTTTTTCCATCATGGAGACAGATTAACTGCCACGCTCTTTCTCAGCTGACAGAGCTAGGTACCCTCCTTTCCCCTGGCCTGCGAAAGACAACTGTTTCCCTCTGCCCAGAATGAAGCATGTCACCCTGCTGTGTGTTCCCCAGGGGCAGGACACAGTCATCCAGAAGAATTTTGCCTGACTGGAAATGCAAATAAGGACAGAAATCTTTTCATCACAACTTCCACTTCAGTGTCTTCTCTTGCTATCCACACTTAGAAACACACAAGGTCAAACAGATTAGGACAAAAAATATTAAGTAACATATCCCCCATAGGGTCCTCCTGTCTAGGTCTCTCTCAGGTATTATTAATTGTACTGCATGAACCAACAGACACAAACTCTACAAAAAACTTTTAATTTCCAGTATGCTGCTTTCAAGGTACTTCTAAAGTAAATGCCGACAAAATGCATGCTGACTTTTATGACAGGCCTGAAATAAAGCAACTCTCATTAGCAAAACCAGATCTTCAGAGGTAACACAGTTTTGAATGAAAGGGTAAGAAAACTCTCCTTTGAGCTTATTTAGCAGCAAGTAGTCTTCCGTCTTCCTCCTTCTTATAACCTTCTCCCTTTGACCCTGCAAATCTATACAGTGGATGAATTTATGATTTCCTACAATACCAATCTGATTACTGATTGCTGCTTTGTCACAAAACAACCACACATCATCTACAGTCAACCAATGTCCTGCATCAGCTGCACTATGCAGTCCTGTCCACATCTACTGCTGGCTGGAACAGCTATAAACTAGAATACTGTAACCAACCTTTTTTATGTCACTGGCGCAGTAATAAAGTTTGGGCTACAACTTGTATGGCAAAATACTGCTTGGAATTAAAGTAGTGCTACCAATAGAAAGGTAAAAAAAAAAAAGTATCTTCACTGGCAGAAAGTACTACTGCACTGGTTATTTGTTCCTAAACTTGCACTTTATTCCAAGAATGTTAGGAGCTGTGTAATTTTTAAAAACAAAAAGCCTTGTTCTAAAAAGTTTACAATCCACATACTTAACACATACATACATAGATAAAGGAGGGTTTTTTAATTTTTACAGGTACAAGAGAAATTGTTCTGAGTTCTCTTGATTCAGTCACAAGTGTTCTTGGGCCCCATTCTTCCTCTAAGCAAATATTTTACTTACTAAACTGTAAAAATACTGACAGCATTTCTACAGCATGCATAATCACTAACTTCCAACATCCTGAACTTCTCAGATTAATATTTCGGGCTTGAACAAATGCATTTAATTGCCGACATCTAGTCCTGCACCAAGTCATTAAAAATAGAATTGAGTCACGCACACATGCATACACATAGGATCCATTCCCCAAGACAGATGAGTTATTGCTTGCAGTTTCTGTTTCAGCAGGGACATGGCTTCAGAGCACAGTTTTTCAGTTCAAGGAGCACGAATATGATGATTCATCTCACTGGAAATGCTCAACTCATAATCTTGTATTTGTTTTGGTTTTCCATCATTACCAACTCATCACTCAGAGCTATTTTTTTTCTAACTAGACCTACGTAAGTTATCCAAATAGCAGAAGAGTTGCTATCAAATCTTTTTCCCAAACAGCAGACTTTAGAAACATTAATGTTTGAAAAACCTGAGTAGGGTCTGGGAACACAATGTAGAATTCACCCCTCAGTCTTGGTTCAATAACAAGAGAAATGTTGCCCCATATTTTGTCAGTTGTTTTATTAAAGTTTTCCTTCATTCTGTCTAATTGATCAAGTTAAATTATGTTTAATTATTAAACTCCAACAGCTGGGCTTAACCAGAATAATCTAATCACCACAACAAATCCACTCTTAAAAGCAATCCTCAGTCATAATGTCCTGGACAAATTGAAGGTTTTAACATGCAAACAGTTACCAGATGATACAAATGAAACAATATGGTTTCACTCAACAGTCATTACGTTTCAATTCTAGTAGTTATGAAAAGGAAGATACTAAATATCACCTTTCTTTTTTAAAGAAAGAAAGATAAAATGTAAGTACCAAAAGAGGACAGTGTCATGAGCATCTGGGACAAAAGAGAAGAACAAATACAGCCATTTCAACACATTACATCTTTCTGTTAAAAGTCACAGCCAGAACTGGTACAATATAAAGAGCAGCAGCAGTTCCCTTGGGACTGCGAAGTTTTCTAAAGCTACAGAGAAAACACTTCATTGATGTCTCTCAGGGACTAGAGGTGGCTGAAGGTCTATTTTAGCTAACTGTTCTAATCCTCCCATCATCTCCTCCCAAACCAACACTTACCTTCCTCTTCAACCACACAGGATCTGAAAATCTAACCATGCTCTGCTTTGAAGATCTTGCACTTAAATAAAGCTCTGTAAGTGTGGTTTCTAAGTAGAAGTAACTAAAAATAAACTTTATAAAAATTTAGAATCTGTATCTTTGGTATCCCAAAGCAGTGAAGTCTCCTGAGTGACGAGCAGTTATCTCTGAATAAAGGAATAAACATCACCACATTTCAGTCTTGCATCACTTACCATTTATTCCTCCTCCTCCTCTTATTTTGCTGACAGCAAGATGGACAATACATGAAAATTTGATTCTTGGTAAGGCGAGTCATGCAAATTAGCTTAATGAAATAGATGACTTTGTGTATGTCCCTTTGATACTGATTAAGCTCAAGTATCCACTCAGCTAATGACTAAAGCAATACCATGAGAGCTCTTGTGGAGGTGTCATAGCTATACTTTTTTTTTTTTTACTGCCTTTTTAAATAAGCATGTACTTCTATCTCAGATCCCCCTGGCCAGGAAAACAGGCCAGCTTCCAAATAGCAGACAGAAGCAGTTAACAGCTTAAGACACAAATGACGTAACATAAAAATCTGCAGTTACTTTGCACAGCTTGGGCCTCAACATATAAAGGAGATATGCCTTTGTGCCCCCAGTTTTCAAAGCAGATTACCAGTGCACTGCAAGGGGCTGCTTTGACTCTTTAATTATAGCCATCTTAATAATGATCTGTTCAATGGCTGCCTACTGCTGGTGCCCAGACAGTTTAATCACTATGCATTTGGCTGTAGAGAACCAGCTATCCTTCCTGTCATTTAAAACATGGGACATGTTGTGTGAAGGCGGTGTAAATGAGCTTCCCCTGAACTGGCTGGCTAATACACTTTCATCATTTAAAGCCTAAATTATAAAATAGGCCAGTAAATCTTAATGCACTGCCTCTTATTACAAAAAGATGTTTCACCTCAGCTGCACTAGATGAACAGTCACTCCTCACCAAGCCTATATATGTATTATTTATTGAGCACCAGCTGTGTGCTCGGCACTGTACAGACACAGAAAGATGCTCTCCCTACTTCTGAGAAGCTTTTATACTCTAAAGTGGTGGAGTTTGGCATTCATTCTGCCTGTAGAAATCCCATTGACTCCACTATGGGGAGCAGTTGCAGAAGCAGGAATTAAGGCCAAGTACAAGCCAGAGTAGTATCAAGTAGTAGGTACAGTGAGAGATAAAATCCAAGCAGTGGTCCTACATGGACTATGTTTTAGGCCTTCTGGAAACAACTGAGAAGACCAACACAGAAGAGGTATGAATATACCTGAGCATATGTGAAGATACAGAAAAACAAGGCAGCTACAAGTTCCAACAACCCTTTGTGCTGATGCTGGATGCATCTCCCCATACCCCACTGCTGTGTGGTTGCTGTCTTAAATCTGTTCACATATTATTATGTCTTTAAGGCAATACTGATCTAGTAACATCCATCAATGGAAGAACCAATGTCCACCAGTGCCAGGGATTTGTTAGGACTCCCAGCTAAAGACTAGGAGTGGGCCTAATGTGAAAAGGAGGCATGGATCACCACAACAACCTTCAAAATTTATTTTATACTTGATATGAAGTCCTACTTATAGATTCCTACAAAGGTTTCCCACACTAAAGAACACAATGTATGAAGGTACAGTTATATTTACACACAGTGGATGGAAGATTCTGGAAAAGAAATGGGGAAAAACAAAGCTAAAAAACAGAGCAGACCTGAGCACAGATACTGGGAAGTACAGAACAAAGACTATGAAAACTGGTCATTCAAACAGGTGAGGCAGGCTAGGGAAAGGGAGCTGTCATGACATTTGGGCATGGAGGGAGAGAAATGATCAGAGGGAGACAGGGCGAAAAATACAAGATGAGAAGAACAGTTCAAAATTAATATAGCTGTAAAAAGACTGTGAAGCAGAAGGACAGATGCAGATATGTGTAAAGGAATCCTTAGAAGTGAAGGAAGGCAATTATGGGAAAAGGGAGAAGAAAGAAAAAAGGTTCAGAGGAGATTCCTAAGAAAATGGAAATAAAAGAAGGACATCAGCTGGATGGATGGAAGGAATCGAAAGAGTAAGAAAACACATCATTAAAGCTACCATTGTGTACCACACTCATTTTCATTTGGAGTCCATGCTTGGAAATGGGTCTCATGAGTGTGTGTTACTTTGTTCCTTTACTAATTCATCAACTTTTTAACCTCACAGGAATAATTCAAGGAGAGGGAAGGACACAAGGAAGTCTTCTACATACTGACTGATGCCACTAACTAGAGCAGGCACTGATGTTGCTCCCCCAGCAGCTTGCTCACATGAAGACTGCAGGCCCCAATACTATGGCTACATTCAAACACAGGTTCACACCTTGCGTCCCGTGGGTGAAAAGACAATTCCCTATCACTTCTGTCAGCACATCTTTGGTCACAATCCATTTAAATACTTTAAAATACATTAAATACTTCCTTAAATGCACTCTTCCATGCATTTTAATCATAAATGAATGAGAAAGTAGGTTTTAGATCATGAGTGGGAAGGCAGGTGGTCCACCAAACAACAATACTGCTCTTGTGAGATTCAAACTTCAAAAAATCTTACTGAGCTACGTAAATTTTGCTTGCACACGAGGTTTTGGAGTCTGGGCCAAGCTTCCTGTGTGTATCCACATGTGCCTTGATTTATATAGTAATCGTGTCTGTTGCCTGAAGCATAGGGACTTGCTATAAAACACAAGAAAATGTCTTCCTACAGAGCATAATCATACACCTCAGTCAAGCAGCTGAATTGGAGAGGACTGACAAATGGCCCATCAGGAAGCAAAAAGACTTCTAAGCCTCAAGGTAGAATGGAAGAGGAGCAAGATGGAACGGACAGAATTGGAGGAGAAGCACAGGCAGTGGGAATCCAACCTGCAAGAAACAAGTGGGAGCAAGGATGTATACAGAGAGCCCAACACAACATGTACCCTAACTTGCCTCATGGGAGTTGGGTAGATAGATTAAATCTGAATAGAACAGACCTCTATTTTCATGCAGCTGCAAAGATAAACACACTTCCCATGAAACTGTTATAAATCCCTCATCTTCAGGGTTGATTTAAAAATTGTAACTCAGCTGTTGCAATTTGTACTGGACTGGAATTTGGCAGCCCCAGACATCAAATCAATACCACATGAGAAGGGGGTCTACAATGCTCAATTTTACTGCTTGAAATTGTACTTTCAAGGTTTTAAAATGTATTCTACACCGCTCCAAAGTGAAAGAAAGATGAGGTTAATTTTTAAAATGAGGGATAAGCTTAGTTTTCAGTGGAGTCAGTGGAAAGATTTCCACTGGATTTAAAGGATATAGTCAGAAATACAGATTATATGCCTTCAGCGTTCTTCCTCTCAAAAACAATAAAAAACCCTAAAAAAGTAACAAACAAAGCAGAAGTATTTGAGATGAGAACACTTAAGCCCTGAGCATATACACTAGATGTTTGACTCTCGTATATAACTTACCAGCCTGTCATGCTGTTATCCAACATCTTGCTGTTGCTTGCATATTGTCATTCACTGATTTCTATGCATTTTTTCCATGCAATTTTTTCCTAATACTCTTATTTTCATTAAATGGGGTTACATCTCCTGCATAAGGCACACAAGGTTAGTATCCCATATGGCAAAGATCAGGAGCTGTGCACTGTTATACTTACAAACTGTTATAAATATGCATACTCTGGGTCTGGATGCTGAAAAACGTAGGCAGACAAAACTGCCATTTAATTTAATAAAGTCAATGGGAGTGTAGCCAGCAAGTCAGACCTTATGAAATTAATGTTCTGCACTAGCTAGTCTGCTAGTTTATGTTATAGGATGTGTCGGGCACTGCAAAACACAACATACCAAACTCAGCCTCACAAAACCCTACAGCAGGAATGTTCTGTTTATTTATATGGAAACGTTACTACTAAACAAGCACTGGAACTAGTGAAGTCTGGTTGTTAGGAATTCGAGTCCTGATGCTGAATGTCTTTAAAATGACAGGGTTCCCCTCATGCCCTTCGTCTCTCTGAAGCCACAACTCTTCCACCTGCTCGCTTGGTTTCAGGAAGGACCTTGGAGAACCACTGTCTTGCAGCCTGGGCTGAGTCAATTAAAAACCTCACAAGTTACTAAGAGCTGACAACAGCATATAAACCAACAATACCATCACACAAGTCTTGTTTCTTTAGGATGCCAGGATAAAAATATAGCCCTCTGCACTAACTGCTCAGAAGAATTTAATCTCTGAACTACAGTGGCAATTGTACCCCCAGTTGCATAGAGCCAAATTTAGCCCTTGAGGATGAATGAGGCTAAGATTATCTTTGTCCCCCCTCCTTCCCTTCTGTGGATGTCAGACACTTTCCTCACCCTGCCTTCACACAGTTGTTTGTGCTTAATTGGAAGTAGTTGAATATCCTGTTAACTCTTAAGCAAACAATGCACCCTTTCCACCGTACTTAGGATCTCTGCTTGGCTGACTTTAAACAGATGAGGCTGACCAGACACTGACCATCAGTTTGGCAAAGGGCTCTTGCACAAGAAAGCTACATTCCCCCACTGTGCACCCAGGCAGCACAGTGCTGCCACTACCCATCACAGCCCCACTGTCAGCATTGGAGGGGTGTGTTTGGAAGAGAAGAAACATGGACCTTCATCGCGTTGGGAAGACCTCATTGTGCAAAAATCCCAGAACAGATGATGGCAGGCGGACAAAAATTTGTTATTTATTTACAAGTATTTTAGTATGGGAAAGTGGGAGAAAATACCTCAGCTCTCCATGCAGGGATCTGGCAAATCCCCAAGCCTAGCTCCTCCTGAAAAGCTCAGTGTGCCAGTGTTTCCTGCAGGTACTACTTCAGTGTCGACAACAAGATGTTCTCAGCAGCAGAATAACAGCTGCACAATACAAGCAGCAACTGAATGGTTGAACAGCTCTCTATACAGGCATGGTGTGATAAAAACCTGGTGTTCTTTTGTGCTTCACAAAGCCCCTGATTTGCTGACTCCAAGTTCAAATCTCATGGGCTATTAGGAGAAGGAAGAAGGACAATGCATTAACATGCATGCTAGAAAAGAATGTTTTATTCTGGAAACCAGGCCTGTGCTAGGAGCTGTGTTACATCCTAAATACCAAGCCAGAAGCTGCTTTCATGTCAATTAGAAGGTATGTATTTTGGCATGCAAGGATCAAGCACTTAGTCACAGTGCAACTCAAGCCTGCTCTTCATGTCGAGGTGTAAGTGGAGCATTTCCCCCTCACTCATGCTCCCCTGTAGAGGCAAACACAGAAGATATAAAAAAGCTGTAACCAGTTGGTGGTCTTGAGGCTATCTTCCTAAAGGTTGGGAAATGTATAATTTTTCCTAGTTCCCAATCTTTTTTCCCCAAAGAACAAATCATAGCCAAATAAATGAAAGGTGGGAAATTCCCTTTAGACTGCTAAGTTGAACCCTGAGTTAGCAGAGACAGCTAAGCCACTGCAAACTCATTTGAATTGGCACTAGAGGAACATGAAAATAAACTACTAAAATAATGTATCAAGGGATAAAGGCAGAGCAGGACTGGAGCGGCTGTTTAAAGTGGCAAGCTAGGAGCCAACTGAAATACCAAGTCTGCATACCTGATTTTTTTGTTTTGTTTTGTGGGTTGTTTCTTTAACATCCTCCTCTTAACATGCAAAGCCAAATATCTCTGGAAAAGGAACGGCAGGTAGCTATGCCAAATTTAAACTCATCACTGTATGGGTGGTTTATCAGTAGGTAACAGTCCATGGTATGTAAGCTCACCTTTGCTACCCCTTCCCCAGTCTTCTCTTGAGAATATTTATGACTTCGCTGAAAGCCCCAGGACTACATGAGACCTAGGTTTGTTCATCTGCAAATCAGTATGGGAATGCAGTATCTGCCTCACAAGGAAGTCATGAGGCCCATTAACTCTTGTAATGTGCTTCAAAATAATCAATAGTGGATGCCAGGCAAGTGTATGGTAACACTAGTGTTCCCTGGAAATTCCCTCTTTCCCTACTTGGCACAACTCTCCCTTTTCCCTGCTTAATTTTAATCTGTTTTAGCCCTTGGGCTACAATTTATTGCTCTATCTCTAAACTGGGGCCAAAAACTCTTTGTAAATAAATTTCCACTAGAAAATTTGAGTCTGTGTCAGAATTTCTAGTGTAAACTACAGGAATTCAAACAAGCTATATGAACAGTAACACAAAAATTCATTTCTCTCATCTCTGCTGCTAAAGCTTTTGACAGAGCTCTCTAAAAGATGACAAAGTGTTTGAAGGTCAATAACTGGTTTTGTGCTATATGGGCTTAAGGCTGAATATCCCTGTGAACAGTTGCATAGATTTAAGGGTGGGGATCAGGTGCAGGATGCAGTGAGAAAAAGCCTAGCAGCAAAGGAAAGCTTGAATTACATGCGGACCTTGCTGAAGCAAATTACTAGTTAATTGGAATTAGTTTAGTCTAAAAATCCTGGACCTGCTGGAAGTGAAACTAGACAATGCCATCTATCTGTTACAAAAACAAGGTGCCCATTTTGAGAAAGAGCAATTGCAGAGAGATTTCATTTGAAAGACATGAAGTTCTTAATGAATAAATCATACAAGGCAGCATAGTAAAAAATACAGTTGAACTGCTGAAAAAATATTGCCATGGACACAGGAAAGGGTTAATGATGATATACTGAAGATGATAGTCCACCCACATAACTTTTGTCTGCCAGCACTTAGCACATTATTGTCATTACAGGCTCAAACACTGTAGTAATTCTAGCACACTACTGCTATCTTACATGTGGCTGGATATCTAGGACAGGAAAACACTGTAAATTCTGTAAGCCTTAAAGAAGATTGATTTATCCACATGGAAATTCTCCTGTGTAGATGTATCTTGCCCTTGCCCATGGGTTGTTTTTTTTTCATTCTGTACCCCCCATGATTAAATTAGTGGTCTCATATCAGTAAGTTATTTCAATCTCCCAGATTTCATAAAATTCCTTCAATCACAAAAAACCTCTTTGCTATTTGAATTTTGCTCTGCAGGAAAGAGTCCATGTCAGGTTCCAACAAAAATAGAAGATTCTTAACTAACTACTACCAGGTTGATTCATACTCAGCAATGGTATTGGCTTCAGTGGTATAACTCCCAGTTTCCTCTGTTGCAAGAGTGAAATGAGGTACGACATTTTTATTACTAGAATTCAACGGACAGTTAACCTCCATAGTTCTCATTAGAAAGTGTACATTTTTAGCTTTTACAGTGCTGAATAACACGGTGCTTTGCTAAGCCAGCTCTGGGGCAATTTCCCCTTGAAATAAAAAATAACAAATAATAAATAAAAAATAAATATAATTAAAACCTAATAAATAATAAATAGAATGCACATTTGTCTCACACTCCAGTTACCTTGCTGTTTTTCTCTTGGCCCGATGAACTGAAAAGCTTGATGTACAAATGACTAAGAACACATAAGTTCAAGTATAAAGAGTTTTTTCCCAAGAATTGCACACATGAAGATCATGACATTTTCCACACAAAATAACTTTCAGAATACCTTAATTTCACTTTTGTTTTTCTGACAGGTTTTGAACTTCATTCTTTGCTTCTTATAAAGTTCAATTATCTAGTTACAAGGCTCTATTCTTAAGACTTTCTACACTCACATTGGTTGATGTTGCTCATGATGAATTACCAATATGCTAAAACAAGCTAATAAATCTGAGTTTCCATAAACTCCAGCACTGTGGCTAGAGACCTGTTTGAGCTTAAGTGGCATTTTTATTTACTTGGAAGATTATAAAACTGTGTATAGATGAAACAAGGGGAAAAGCATATATACCTTCACCTTTTAGCAAAACGTTCTTTCAAAGGCAGCGAGGGTGATGACAGGTTTGAATAAGTGCCAGCTGCAACTGGTGCAACTTTAAAGAGTACCAGAGGGTGTGCTCATTATTTTTTTCTGGCCAGACATGAGCAACTGTATCTTGGATACACTCCTTGTTAATGTACTGAAACAACCCTCGTCACTAGGGATTCCAGCTGGACTGCTTCTGGGATCCACTTGCAAGCTGAACTTGGGGCATGAAAGGTGATCTGACTTCCCATTTTTCTCATCCTGCATTTCTCTTTCCCTTTTGAGAATTTGTTTTCAATTCAAGGGTTAACTCCATCTCTACTTTCACCTTTGTTCATCAATTCAAGCTGCAAGCTACCTACACACTGGAGTTAAAATAAAAATGCTTAAACTACTACAGCCTTTCCAAACCAAGACAGTATATACTGCTCTTAGAAACACACCCCCCATGTGCGCAGTAGCACTTCTGAATTCCAGCTTTCAGAACAGAAGAAAAAGAAGCCTTGATCCAGACACAAGCAAGAAGGGATAGATGTGTACCGGAAGCAGCTCTGACTGCTACCAGTTCAGAGGGCTGAGACCACTCTGACAGAGAGTAATGAAGGGCACCCCAGCTGTTTCATCCTGGGAAAAACTGACATGTGTTTAGAACAGTCTAGCAAGAACCCTGAACAAAATCACCATTAGTCAGAGTTTTTCCACTGACTTCACAAGGGGAAGTATTTCACTCTTGCAATGAGGCTGTCACTCACTCTGACACCAACAGAAAAGCACCCATTCTTTTAAGATGGAGATGTTTTGGTCAATATTTATGCCTATTTTGCACATAAAGGTTAATCATCTAATAATCTAAACAAAAAGCTTAAAAGGTACCATTTTTGCAGCTGATTGTGTAGACAGAACAGCAAAAAGACTGGTTCCTCTGAGGCTCATTCCAAAGCACACTGCAGCTAACACTTTCTGTCACTGCAAGAATAGGCATTATTAAAAATGATTTAACTACCTAAACAGCTCTGCTAGTGATGATTCTGTTCATATTTGCACGTTATTTATTGGTCCAAGTATTTTCAATGATACAGAAAAATGAACACAAGTCTTTTCCTTCAATACAACATTACATTTTTGGTTGAATTAGCTGTGGTTGCTTTTGTCTGGGGAAAAATTAAGAACCAGCTGCAGCTGGAACTCCTGCTCAAATCCTGAGCCCTATCCTCATTTTCTTCACATTTGCGTACATAATGCTTCATCTCTATGTCAGGCTCACTGTTCACGAGGAAAGTATGCTCATTAATATAATGTAAGGATCAGCAAATACTAAGCTATCTGCTTCTCAGGAATATCCTGCACCGCACATGATTCAGGTTTTCCTCAAAGACTGATGATACAATGGATGAAAGAGCCTGAAGATCAGATCTCCTGAGATGCTGTCACATACTGGAAGACAAGGGCAAGCAAACAAGAGGTAGAGTCAGAAACCAAGCAAAAGAAAGAAGAATACACAGGAGCAGACACCACTACAATCAAGATGCAGAGAGAAAGGCAGCTGAAATTACAGAGAAGAAAGGAGAAAGGCTTGAAATACGAATCCTTCAGAGGAAGAAAGGATTTGGTTGAACTACAGTAAAGATTAAGAGCTTGTCAATACTGGAATCTTGAGGAAAGTCAAGACAATTGAAGAAAGATGTGAATTCAAAGTTAAGTCTTAAAACATACTAATCTTCCAAAGTATGCAGAGTTAAGCTGAGGCAAGGCAACTTCAGAATGAGATCACTCATACAGGGATCAATGCACTTTAATTAAAGCATAGTTCTAATGAGTCTTACCTATCTGTGTCCTGGAGAGTAAGAACATGGTGACATACAGAAAAGAAGGTATGGGAAGATAAAAGACACAAAGAGACCTGAAAAATTTGGGTTGGCAAAAAAAAGGTAAGACTTTATCCTAGACAACCAGGTCTTTGACATTGTCATCTTAGACTCGGTGATCTGAGAGGTCATTTCCAGCCATGCATGTTCTGTGATTCTGTCATCTATACTCAGTTTCTCCAAAATCCTTATATTGCTGGTAAATTGGAAAAGTTTATTCTGCAGGCTCAGCAAAATGTTACATCCTAGAAGGTTTCTGTAGATGTTGTGAAGATCACATAGCCTGCTGTGGCTAATCAGCTGGATATCCTGTGCATTACTTCAGGAAATAATGAAAACAGCAAAGGCATTTTAAGTAAGAGCACGGGGTATTTCACCTCCCTTGTTCCTGTTATTTAAAAATTTAGCTGAGGCAGTAAGACTGCAGAACTTTGACATGCATCAGACTGTTCCTTCACAGACAAAACCACTTCCCACCTTAATCCTGCCGGCAGTGGTTTGCAAGTTCCCCTAATTCCTTTTCAGCAACCCATATGACATCTGCACGCACAAGGTGTTTGTTTGCCTTGATCCTTTCACACAAAAGCTTTTTGAGAGGTTCTCTGATTATTAACTACAAGAGGTCACTGAACAAATAAAATAGAAGTACCTTTTCTAAAGCAACTCCTGTTATTCTCTGATACGGATAAAGCTAGTACAAACAACTGCCTGATGCCCGGTAACTCTTCCCACTGCTTCCAGCCAGCCAGGTCTGGAATCTTTGTTTACCCTGGTAGGAGATGGCTCCAGCTCTATCAAAGGAGAATTCAATCCTGTGGAGGACAGGTGTTGTACTCCATAAGGCATGCAAAAATGCTGAGGTCTATTGCAATTTGTTTCCAGATTAAGTCTGGCAATTTAGTGTGCTTTATGTGCAATGAGTAACAACATTTTTTAAAAAGTGTTCTGAAATTAAAGGGAGTTGGGGGAAAAAACAACAAAAAAACCCCCAAAGCTAAGAAATATTTCCTTATCCTTTCTTATTTCATGATACAGACCTACTTCTGCTTTTGAACTGCAAGCATGAACCACACTTTTTTGGCCAGCTCATTGAAGTTTCTTTGGTTCAGACCCTTTCAGTACAGTCATCTTGGCTCTGAGGGTAAAAAGGACTCAGACCTCTGCAGCTGAGCTGCATGAGACTTTCTCAAAAAGGGAATTGTCTAATGCTGGCACAGAGCTGCCAGGTTGTATCCTTAACTACTGCTTCCCAAAGCACCACTGTGCGTGCAATAAAGAAGGGAAAGAAGCTGTGAATAATGTGTCTTTGCATCCTACCAATTTCCAGGAATAGAATGGCCAGACCCTGGCTGTGACATGGTTTTCAGACACCTCTCTCCAGCACATCCCCAAGCCAGGCTTTGGTAACGGAGAGCTGCTATAAAGGCTCTTCATGCCACGTGCAGCATTCCCACAGGTTTCTGCCACTCTCGAGGATCTTACAAGCTATTAAAGGCAATGGGAACTTTATTATATAGTCTGCAGTCAGAGTCTTTAGCTCCCCCCCCCGCCTTTCAAATCCTGAAAATTACAGTATTGTTACTTCTTTAAAGCAAAGAGTTTCAAAGAGCTGCAAATTAGCTATGTGAGACTGGGTTGAATAATACCTTCTAACCACTGTGAATTCAGTAGGAAATTAATTCCCACTAACTGACTTTATTTCAAAAGTGTTCATACAACACAATGGTTTCTACATCAACTGAAGAAGTAGGGCTTTTTCATGACAAGTGATTATCAAATATTTGGTCTTTCTGTAAGGAAGAGAGATACCACTTAGCATCAATTTAACATATCTACTTTGCCTAGAGGCTATATCCTGGTTTTGAAAGCGGGTGCAAAATCTTTATATCCCTAGCATCCGTAGGTCTGTCCGATTCATTTGTGAACATTACCATAAAATATTACTGTTTACAGGTTTTGTACTCCTTTTCACTTTCTGTATAGAAATACTCAAGCAAATGATTCATTTCCTGCAATATTCCACAGGAAGAGTAGGTACTACTTTGTGTGAGCTTCAGATATATTGATAAGGTAATACAACAGTGAGCCTACATCAAACAAGGGAGTGAGTTTATTCACCCTGCAAAGCCCTGTGCTGACAAATTCATAGGGTTTCTGCACAAAATCACCAAGCACCAATTGGTAAATCTCTACACACTAAGCCATGATGATGCCTCTCTTTTTTTATACTCCAGTGCCTAAATGGAGGGGATTAAAAATGCTGTTCTTTGTCAGTTTGTCAGTTCGCTCTACAAGAGCACCAAGGTGGTGTGGGCACAGGGCTGCTGCAAATCCATCCAACAGACAGTGAATGCACTTGCAGCAAACTTACTACACCAATTCCCCATTCTTCAGCAGATTTTTTTTAAAGAGGTCATTGCCAGATGTGCTGGTGACTATTATGCGCAGATATGGGTGATTATAAAGGATTTTATAAGGCCTTGAAAATGGCATATGGGCCTACTTACCGGGTTCAAAGCCCCTTATTTAGCTCAGATGGTCAAATGCTTCTACCAGATAAAACCTCTATTTTGAATCGATGGTCAGAACACTTTCAGACTCTGTTCAGTTCTAGTCGTGTTGTTCAAGATTCAGCAATTCAGTCTATTTTACAGCAACCGGTGAAGAATGAATTGGATAATACCCCTACCCTGGACGAAACTATTATGGCCATACAGCAGGTGAAAATCGGCAAGGCAGCTGGGGTTGATGGAATTCTACCTGAAGTTTGGAAATATGGAGTCACGCACTCCATACTAAATTTCATGAATTTGTGGCATGCTGTTGGGAATTAGGCAGACTACCATCAGACCTTTGTGATGCAGTCATCATCACTTTGTATAAGAAGAAAGCAGCTAAATCAGACTGTTCCAACTACCGTGGGATCACTTTGCTTTCCATTGCTGGTAAAATTCTAGCAAGAATACTATTGAACAGACTAATCCTGGCTATAACAGAAGGAACTTTACCTGAAAGCCAGTGTGATTTTAGAGCCAACAGGAGTACCACAGACATGATATTTGTTCTAAGACAACTGCAAGAAAAATGTAGGGAACAGAACAAAGGTCTCTATGTAACCTTTGTTGATCTCACCAAGGCTTTTGATACTGTGAGCAGAAATGGTCTATGGCAGATTTTGGAACGTTTAGGTTGTCCCCCCAAGTTCCTTAAAATGATTATCCTATTACGTGATAATCAGCATGGCCAAGTCAGATATGGTGATGCACTTGCTGAGCCCTTTCTAACAACTAATGGCGTGAAACAAGACTGCGTTCTTGCACCAACTCTATTCACACT
>VWZO01001398.1:15680-37453 GCA_013396975.1 Bucco capensis | reverse complement strand
ATCTCAGCCTTGGCCATATTGATCACCTTAACTGGTCTACTCTAGCCTCCAATTGGGAGGTCTAGAGACACACTATTTTTAATGCCGCTGATGTTTTTGAGAAGGCACGCAGGATCACTCTTGAGGAGAAAAGACAGCGTAGAAATAATCGTGTCTTGCAGGTTATACCTTCTAAGGAGTCCTTCTGCTGTGCCTTTTGCAACCGCTCTTGTCTGTCCTGCATTGGCCTTTTCAGCCATCAGTGCGCTTGTAAAAAGCGCTTATGAAGAGCGTGGATGGAGCCCTCCCTGGATCTTGATTTGCAAAGCCTAGCCATGATGGCAACTATAGAAATACAACCAGCCTATTCAAAGCAATCTTCACAGTTTTGTTTTGGTTTGTTGGTTGTTTTTTTTTTTTCCCTCAGTCAGTCCTGATTCAGTAGCTTTGGTTCCTACTTTCAAATACAACAGGATTGACAATCAGTTCTGAATACTGTTCTTCTTCAAATAAAAAAAAGAAGGGCTCACTGCAGATACTTCTTTTCCCAGTGACAGTCTGATTGCTGGTGACAGCCTAAATTTCTTATATAAAGTCCAAGATTCAAACTGCAATGTCAAAGCTCTTCATATTCCTCACAATTTGCAATAAACTATTTCCCAAGAGTAACACTTCCCAATTTCCCTTTCATGCTGTCCTAGCACTCTTGAAATTTTAAAGTTAATCTTAGTTTCCTCTAAGAAACACACACTCACTGTCTAAAGAACCCATAGAACTTGAGATGCTTTTCCTTTTTATTATTTTGCATTTAAATATGCAAAGCAGATGCTGATATCTGCTTGCATTTTTCAACCATTTGCTTTAATAAGTACAGGATGGACTCTATACTGACCTTGCTTTCCAGTCACATAGGCTATGAATAAAGCTGTTTAAACTAGAATCCATCAACTGATTTGGAAGAAACCCATCACTAACAGGCTTGGAGTGTGAAGGCACACAGTTAGATACACACACTTTCTTATCAGAGGGAACATCTTCTCGTCTACTCTGACATACCTGGCAATGAAGGAACACCACCACCAGAGTTTATAAACTCTTTATTTCTTCATTCATCACGTTTTGTGTTAAATGGTAGCTGACAAAAACACACATTTTTTTGAAGAGAACTTAAGAATCACCAGAAGATCACTTGCCAGCTAAGGCAATGCATATTTATACCTTAAAGTAAAAGTTTTCCTAGCTCCAGTATTCCTAACTTCCAGTGTTACTAACTCTAAAATGTTGATCACAAGGTTACATATAACATTGGGTATTTTGTTTGATGCTCTAGCTTCTGGAATTGGAATACTAAATGAAATTCCAGGAGTTTGAGAACTCTTTGGTCCCTTGGGATGCATTGTAGGCTTCTCTACTTCATCATTTAGCAGCCCTGATCAGTGGAGCTTAGCAACACTGTGTGTCTTTGTATTTCCACAGACTCCAGAAAAGCAGCACTCTCCTATGAGCATTACAAAAGACTGAGTGACATTTTTTATCAACACTTGTCGGACTCAGCTTAAGGAATTCAGACCACTGATAAAAATGAACTTTTCAAGTATCACTTCATGCAGACAGGGGTAAGCTTGTTCTGGCCCTTAGGCAGAGCTCAGTACAACCCAACAGACCTAGTTCAGGGGCAGAGTGGGCTGGGAGGGCTGGACCAGATGGGCTGGTTCTACCTGATACCAATGGTGTATGGGGATTTTGTACCAACAGAAGCTGCAGTATTTGGTTAAAGAAAACTCCTGTGCTGCCTATTCTTGTAAGCATAAAGTACCCATCTGTGGCCTGCCCTTCAAAGGCGTGCTGCACCTTCCAATGCCACTGACTGCTCCAGAAGTCTTGAATATTCAGCAGTTCTGGAAGTTGTGACACCTCCCCTGAGCCTCCAAAAATGCAAACGAAGCTAAACCAAAAGAGCAAACCCCTGGAGAAAATAAAACATTAAAACCTCTTTATTTATAAGAGAGGGAAAATTAACAAATCCATCTCTAGTAAAACATTCCCTCTAGCATTAACCCTTATTATTAAGCAAAATAATAAAACTGATAGCTCCTTAGTATTTCCAGAGCAGGGAATTAATATTACACCTCTTTATGTATATAATAGAAAATTTTTTTCTCTTTGTAAAAATCTATTTGATGGTCAGCACCAAGTCATATGCACTGGAGGTATCAGAATGAAAATAACTCTGCCTACGGTGCTTTCCCTTTGCCAGTCCAACTCTCCCACGTGCAGCTTGTAAAAAGGCCTCTGATAATTAACTCACATTCGTCTTCTACATAATCACACAAAGAAAAATCATTTAGCTGTATTTCCACTTCACTTTACAATGTCTAGATCAGTTGAAACATACTAAATATTCATAAGCTACCAAGAAATAAAGAGATCATCCTTTATAACACATATGTATCCTTCAACACCTTTCACCTGAAGACAAATTTTAACACCTGTACATTTTCATAACTTGCAGTTTTTTCATACAGAAAACACAAATGTAAGCACAACTTGTTTCCATTTGATGACTGCAACTGAAATGAGCATCTAAGCTAGTGGCCACCACACATTCAACAACACTTACCAGGACTGTCAAAAGGTTACAAAGAGACGTCTTTCAGGTATTACTAGATACCAGTACATGTGCAGTCCTTCAGTCCTTGGGCTTGAAACTAACACTGTGAAGTAACTGGGAAGTCATGAATCACTCTGCTGTATGCAAAGCCCATGAAAATTACTGTGTCATCTAAGGTAGCGTATGGTTATCTTAACTTTTCCATTATTATCTTATGGACCTGACTCCTGCAAAAAGCCAGAGTCACAACATTTATTTTTTTCATGCACTCTGCATATAAACCTCCACCAATAACTTTTTTGACAAACAGCAGATCAAGGTGCATGTCTGAAACTCTCCATACCATCAGAGCATTGGAATGGACATACTGGCCATCACAACCAGAAGTCCAGCTGCCCAAGTAAACCCTTCTTAAGCAGCAATCATGAACAAACCTCCAGGGATTAGCCATAAACAGAAGTATTACTGAATGCTTGTAACATTTCACATTTTTAAACTATCTTAGGGCTTTGTACCATTTTTCACGTATTTTTGTGAATGCTTTAGCTACCTAGAATCTATCTACAGAAGTGGATAGAGAGGGAAGGAAGGAAAAAACAGTTACTAGTTTTAAATTAGGAACCTCAAAATGACCCAGTCTAGATTTTTTTTAAGCACAATAATGCTTTACAATCTGATACCTATGTAAGTCACACAAGTAGGAAGCAAGTAGTGTATTTCTCCTTGGAGGTATGGAAATCTCCTGCTCTCCACACTGCAGAGCACTGATGCTTGATAGGGAGCAGTGAGTGAGCAGATACAAATCACCTGGGGATCCAGCCATCTGCCTCTCATGCTACCAGATCAGAGGATCTCAGCTTTAAACTTACTTCCTACCTCAGCAAAAAAAATGTGTTTTACCCTTGGCAAATATACATCTAGATAGGAGGCTCTTCCTTTGCTGGGTAAAAAAGCAATTCTCCTGTACTGGGCTGGGTTGGGTACTTTTGGGGTTTTTTTTTTTGCTTTATGAAAATGGCAGCTGCCTGAAGCTGTTCAAGAAGCCTGAAGTGGCTAAACTAATCTCGATGGAGAATTGGGAAGCAAAGTGCGAGTAAGGTGGTCAAAAGTGTGTAATAAATGCTATTTAACCTCTGACTGCCATTCATCATGGATGTCACTGAGCATGTGTGGCATACACAAGAGTGCTAATAAACAAGCCTTTCCCACATGGCTTTCTTTACTACCAAATTGTAACTCTGGTCAGGGTTAAGCTTTACTTCTTCTAATTATTTTGCGTTCTCTGGCTTAGAAGGAACAAAAACAATATTTTACAAACTTTATTTCATTGTTGATAAAGCATAATACAAACTCAGCAACTGCTTATCAATTCTCTTCCCTCAAGACCACCCTGAAACTCCAAACATGTCAAAAGGGCCACACTGAGAATAAATACCAAGGAGATTGCCAGCTTCATCTTTCTGTTTAATTAGCAGACAAGTTCATTAGCAGAAGAGCTGTATAGAAGAGTACGCCTACAGCCTCTGCTCACATCAAGGACTGCGGAGAAGTAGGCTGCAGTCAGAAAGCCATGATGGCTGCAATAGCAGTAGATGGCAGAGCTGGGGACAGGAAAGTCTGTCCTCTACTGCAGGAAAAACTCTCAACTCTGTGCTGTGAGATCTGGTATCTCTGGTGGGAAGCCAAACAATGGATCCGACAGCACAGAGCAACACCAGCAAAGCACATCCTTAGACTGTTCACCGGGTATATTTTCTTCATGAAGGAGGACCAGGTGGGAAAGACAAACCCTGTCCTTAGCACCTGAATGCTGTCTTGTCTCATAGAGCACTACACCATGAACAAACCAACACGGACACGGGTGGCAAACAATGACTAGCAACAGAAAACATATGATGTGTGTGTGTGGGAAGGGGTGAGTGTGTGTGCCTAGCCTTCACAGGGTGTGGAGGGTAATTCACAATGCAGCCACAGAGCCTGCTTCTGGGTCCAAACAGCCTGTCACTGAGCAGTACTGTTTATACCTTAAGACTTTAGTGCTTGTTCAACATGCAGCAACTAATGCTCACAAAGTGCTCCACGAACTGAAAAGAGTGTTTGAACTAAAGGCAGTTCACCACAGCCTCTCTAAACAGGAGCATGTCCACCTAATTATTGCTGGGACATTGTCAAGGATATTTAAACTTAAAATACAAAAAAATCTTCACTTACAATAATTTGAGGATTTCTTCAACTCTTTTCTATTGAGAAAATAAAATTTGAGAGACTTGAGAAGTCACAGCTGTTACTAATCAAAGTTATTTAAGAGATTAATGTGAAACAGCGTGTTTGTGAATGTTCATAATCACAGCAGAATTAAATCATTTTTACAGAGCATTTATTTGAAAAGTTCTGTACACAAACTTTGAATATAGCAGAGAGTATTTCCCTTGCAGTTTAGGTTTGATTTCTTCCCTGGAAACTGCTATTAAAATCCTCGCTTGCAGCAGGCTTCTTTATTTACAGTCAGTTTTAGTTTTAAGAGCTGTGACAAACACCAGATTGCTCACATTCATCATAATGCAGGCAGAGTCACCACACATACTGCCCTGCCTCCTGGTAGTACCCGGACAGCATGCTGCACTCTTGGCTTGCTCCAGAGCAGACAGCTCCGCAGGTTTTTCCTCTGCAGACATCCAGGTCCAGAACTGGAAAAAGGGCATTGAAACTCACACATCTCCTGGCACATTGGCTACAGTCACAGCACAACAATCACACCTTAAAAGAATGATCCTTGCGCCAGTGTTATCCTTCCCCTACTACAAAGACCAACTCTATGCTCCTTGCCTGCACAGACAAGGCCTGCTTACCTGAGGAAGAGTTTTGGGTCCAGCAGAGACCTGGGGACCTCCTGCGTCCAAAGCCACCAGCTTCTCCCTTTCCCTTCCCCATCCACAAAACCCTTCTTTTCAAAACACAGTTTGAAATGTCTTTTTAAAAAGGTATAGTATTTCAAAAACTAACTTTCAGGGATTTTATGTTGAGCTAGGCTTTTTCTTCCCTGCTGAGGCTACCAACAATTTTCCTAAACAGTGCCAGGTGCAGGGTTTTTTTTTCTAATGGAAGTTTTACCAGTTCAGTGGAAACTGGCCAAAAGCCATGAACTTGTTCCAGACAGCTGACCAGCCAGCTGCAAAGGGTAATGCCAATGCCCTTCCCTCATGGCTGCAAACATATCAACTCACCATTGGCCTGGCAGCAAGAAGATCATAAAGCCCATCAGCAGCTTCCCTCAAAATGCATATATTGCAAAGACTCCTTCCACCTCTTTGCCCAAGATTTATTACAGCAAAATTGCTTACTGTATATCTTTTCAGTGCCTCTTCTCTCTTCACTGCTATGTGTCTTCCTCACAGAAAAAACATCTTTCCAAGCCAATCACTCGAGATGCTCAGCAAGGATGGAAAACCTTCTTTTCTCTACCAACAGCTTGTGAGAGAAGTTGAAGGAGTCTTGCTAGATTTCCCAGGGCAAAGAGGAGGGTGTGGAGACAGAACAGAGTCCCATCAGGGCTTTTTTCCTCACCCATCTACAAAATTCTGTACGAAAGGTAAAGAAATCAGGCAGAAGGACTAATGATGTCACTTGGATCTCCCATGTGCCATCTGCTTTTTCCACTCCAAGCTTCCTGTATACTTTAGACAGTGACAGCTCATCAGAAAGGAATTGTCTGATAGCATACTGCCAGTTTGTAAGGTAGAGAAAGCAATGGAATATGGCACTCCCCTCCTATGCCTTGGCATTTCAGCTATCCCTCTGTACCAGCATGGATGTATATCTACAGCCATTCTCTTCATCCTTCTGCTTCTAGAAACCTTCCACCTCTCAGCCATGATCTTACAGCTACTTTACTTGCTCCCTATAACCATTTTTTCCTTAAAAGTGAGTCTACATATCTGTGTTTGCCCCATCACTTGTGGGGGCAGCTGAGATCCTGCAAAAGCAGTAGGGTACCACAGCTGTATTCACTCATAATTTCAAGGTTTATGGGTTTCTTGTTGATTTAGTCATGAAATTATCTTTTCAAAGATAATGTTTTTGAGAGATTATACATACCAAAAGCACTGATATGCCACCATAAATTTCATGTCATCTTAATTAGCTAGGGAGAACCTATTAAAAACATCCTTCCCTTCATTAAAATGTTGAGTGAAGATTCAGTCAAAAAAATGTGGTCAAGTTAAAGTGGTATCTCAACCAGGACCATCTTAGTGGTTTTGCTACGGGAAAAAAATCTGCAAATTATGCATAGCTTTCTTGCAATCTCTCAAGCTCACACAGCAGGCATTAACCTGAAACACAAACTTTTCTAAACATTATTACCACTTCAAAGACACCACAAATAATGAAGTAGATAAATTCTTCATTACTTATTCTCCTCCAATGTATCCTTCAGCAGACAACACAGCTTCCCACTTTTTGCCTTCTGAGCTAATGCTGAAAACATGCATTAAGTATGAAAAGGGTTTCATTTAAATTTATAAGAAGTGAGGATTTTTCATGCAGTTAAAGGAAATATCTTGTCTTTAATTTTCCACTTTTTCTTGCAGGTTCCAGAAAAATGTTTAATCTTCTTATATCTCACACTAAAACAGAAAGTTGCAATGGAGTTCAAAGCAGAGATTGATAGCAGTGACTTTAAGACGTCCTAGTGTTTCCTAAACCAAAGCCATGGCCAAAGACAACGTCCTTGTTTCACACCTGTTGCTGTCAATGGAAATACTGCACATGTTGCTGAGAGATCACCTGTTTCATCACGAGAGTGTAACAGTATTTTATGTACTATCTCACCTATTTCTTAAAAGATAATCAGTCTAGTTAGTACGAACCACTTTGTCACTCAGTGGTGCCCATTTCATCCTAACTGGTTTCTCCACAGAGTTGCAGAAATCACCTTTCCTTGCTGGAATCAGAGAGACCTGAGCTGGAGCTGGCAGTGTGTCTACAGAGCCAGGGATGCTAAGGCACCACTCTCAGCAAGATGACTTGGTGCCACAACATGTTCTCCATCTCTTTGCACCTTGTGTCGGTTGCACTGAAAATCCCTCTCTAGTGTACAACCTCCTTATTTTCCAGGATTTTTCAGTATGTATTGAGATGGTATCAGGACAGACGCCTACAGAGTCTGTGGTTTGCACTGAAAGAACTGGACGCTTCCAGTCTTACCTTCTCCAAACCTGGAGAAGGTAACACTGGAAGATTTCTACACACAATGTAGAAATCTAAATAAAACTGGTCAGCAAAGTATGATTTTCCAGCAGGTAACAGGGGCGACCGAAGCAATCTGGCAACAAACATTTCATTTCCATGCATCACCAATGCATTCCTGGTGCATCAACTTCATGATGTACTCAAGAAGAGAAAGCTTGGAGTCTTTCATAATTTTTTTAGCAGGTCTGATTTATTTATGTATGCATTTGAGTTGCTTCTCTTCTAAGTCTACAGACATTTTAGCCATGACACATTTAAACACACAAAACTCACTATTTAAAAAAAAAATTGAGACTTGACCAGATGAGACCGAAGAACTAAGTCCTTTCTTTGTCAACACATCACCTTTCTTCTACGCACAATGCCACCTGTTTGACAGCAGCTTTCTACCCAAGGCTCTGCCTAAAACCACCTGCAGGCTTGCAGATCTAAGACTGAGGTGGGTATTGAGCAGACAGCAACGGTGTGGACTGGGATCAGAAGCAAGGATCTGTCCAAACAGACCTTTTCAGAAAGGTCTTCCCCAGATGGGAGTCCACTATACCTTGGCAAAGCAGATTCAGGGGAGGCACAAGTTTAACGCCACGCGAGAGGTCAAGAGGCCCCAAATCAGCATGTGAGTGGAGGCATCTTGATCAGCCAGCTGTGCCCTGCTTCTCATTTCTCATTCTATGTGGATGTCAAGAGACCAGAAGGAATAGAAGCCGAATTACTCCAAAACGTGTAAAACTCTTTCAATGGGAATATTGATTTGAAGTGAACAAATAAACAAACAAGCAATCCCAAAACATTCTAACTCCTGCAAGTTCTTTTTGCAAGACTTGAGCACTTGGGTTTGCATCTTCAAGGCAAAAGTAACTCTTGGATGGCTAAAAGAACCACTTCCAGAATCTCCATTTTAGCTACTCTGGATCCATAACACAACTATTGTTAAGAAAATGAAGGCTGAAAGATGCTGTGTCTCAAGCAAGACACAAGTTAAAGGGTTTAAAATGAGCACTGCGTTCACAATGGACTGACCTGAGGCAAAATCCAAATCCAAATCCAAATGCATACTGATTTTCAAGAAGTTTAAAAAAATTATTGGAAAATTGAACATTAAATGGCCTTAGATTTGTGGGTCAAACCCATATTCAGATGATTTCTAAGTCACTTTCAGAATAAGGAGTTACTTGAATTACATTTCTTTATTCCTCTAAACACTAGGACAACAAACAGCTGCTGCAGTCCATTCTTCTGCATCTTGCAAAAACTTTCTATAACTATAAATATTGGAAGCTCTTTAAATGTAAGAGAGTTTTCAGGTACAGAAAATATATTCATACAAGCAAGGGGAAATGCTAGAACTACTTACGGACAGAGACTATTTACTAGCTTGAAGCAATTTCCACCCTCCTGTTCANTGAGTTGACAGAGGGTTGGACTTGATGATCTCGGAGGTCTTTCCAGCCCAATCGATTCTGTGTGATTCTGTGTGATTCTGTGTGTGAAAACACCAGAAAACCCAAACATTGTTTAAAGGACATGGAATCTCTTTCTTCCCTTCTCTCTCAAAAATCCAACTAATTTGCCTTAACTTCATCTGTGCTATTAGCCTCCCTTCCCTGGTGATTACTGAAGAACTAAGCAGTATGAATACAGGAGCTCAAGACAGACCAAGCTGGTGTTAACCTGCAGTGCTGTTTTGCTAATATGCACAGCCACTGTTTCTGTTCAGAGCAAATTTTATTATTTTGTGCTTAACTGGTTGCACTTGTGTAGTTTGATTGTCTTATCTACCCTGTAGGGCTGAGCAAAACAGTGCAACCACTGAAACTAAACATGAATTTATTTTCTGTAAAAGCACGGCTGAGACATGAAAGCTGTGAAAGAATCTTGTTAGCAATTCCTTGTGTAGGCAGCAAGTCTCACTTTAATAACATGCATTATGGCCTTTGCCCATCGCTGCCAATTCACTCACAGAGCTTTTCTGCACATTAGTTTGGCTAACCCACTTTCTAATGTCTGTACAAGAAAACTGGAAACTATATTGCTTCTTATACTGCAAACAGCAAGGCAACACACACAGACAAAATCAGTGCCTTTGAAGAGCATGGCTTACATCCATCATTTCTTGGTTTTGTTCGGTGTTTTTCACTACCCTCGTTATCATCTGGATGCCTGAAAGTGTTTGCACTGGGATCCTGGAACACAAGAGGGCAGGCGACAGGCAAAGGAAAAAGCACATTGCGCTTCCCCATTAGTTTTCACACCGTAAATAGCACAGCTGAACAGGCTGTCGGAAAGCTTTAAAATTAGAGAAGCCTTTCTCTCTTTCAGCATAACAAAAATGTGACCAAGCTCTTCTTCTATTTCTCTAGACACTCTACTATTAGTCATAGATGCACCCCTGAACTGAGAAACTGTGTCAAATGGGGAAAAGCCTTTTTCTCTTGAAATCTGTAGCAATTTCTAAGGCTATATGTAACTCCAAGAAAAGTTACTTGTCCTCTTTTCAGGCTTTGACACTCAACTGAGTGAACATGTATTGGGACTCTCTCCTGGTAAATTCCACCCATTGAAAACTTTAAGGCCCTCCCCTCTCATAGAGGTATTTTGGTAAATGTGTTGTGTTCATTCTTACACAACCTTGTTTTTTAAGTGGGGGTAGTTGTTGGAGCAGTTTGTCTAGAAGTAGGCAGCACAGCTGCAAAGAATCTCTCCAGCCCCCCTATTAACACCTTCTCTGCTGATTTAGCGCTGAAAAATTTCCAGTACTAGACTCTCTGAAGCTGCAGTCTCAATTCAGTGTACAGATGCCTTTACAGCACAATGCCTTCTTAATGGTCTTGATATCAATTTGCTTATGAATTAATAATTGCAAAAAAATTTAATTTTCAGTAATTAACAGCTCCTACAAATGAGCCAGAGGTTATCTTTTCAAGATAAATACCACATCTGGTGAAATAAATATGGACATGCAATCTGAAGCAAAACCATGCCCTCATTTTTCTGTTTGATGTTAACAGATCAAAAGTTAGATCCTTCTAACCCATATTTTTGTGCTTCAGCCCAGCTCCTTTGCACTTATCTACATAAGCAATGCAATCGTTTCTAAAGACACATTCATGTAAGCTAAGGCGACTTATTTGAATAGAGGTTTACAGCTTGGAATCCAGATCTTTGGATCTTCGGAGCCTGACACAGAAGAGGAGGTCAGGATTAGCCCTCCTTAGAAGCATCTGTGCAGGTGCTCCAGGTTTTTAAGAGTTCTTAAAGTTTTTTGTCTGTGACAACAATGAATTCCTTCATCTGTTTCAAACAAACACATTACTGAAAATTTATGGAAAGAAAAAAGAAGTCTAAAGAACTGATTTGCTATGGAAGGTAAATTAATGCAAGCATTCTTACAGACCCCTTCTCTCCTTCTTTGACATTAGCAGTCATCAGACAGTCTAAATTTTCCCACCCTTCTGCAGTACATCACCAGCACTTAATTGTAGCAACATGTTACCAGAAAGGGCCTGACTGAATTGCCTGTCTCACATAAACAACATCTGAGCTCGGTGCTACTTGTGTTTTTCTGGCAAATGTTACCTCTTACAACAAACACTGACAAACACAAACAAAAACAGCTGACCAAAAATGTAAAGGACACACTGAAAAGGAATCAGGATTTGTGTGTCAGAGAACTTATTCTATTGCACACTTTGCCTTTACTTTTCAAAGTCTTTCTCTGATAGATACTGTAACATGTGTGTAGTAGTACAAGAAAAATGTTACGACAACCGAAAACTGCGTTATGCCACAGTCAGCCTAATCAGTCACCAGCCTTCACCTCAAACCTTCAGGCTATTAGCTTCAGGTTGGTTAAATATGCTTTTTGGACTATATATGTTGTTGAACAAGAACAGGATCAGGTTTGTTTGTGGTTGGTTTTTTGTTTAGTTTTTGTTTGGTTGGTTTTGCTGTTGTGCTTTTTTTCCTTTTATTTTTTTTTTTTTTACTCTTGGGAAAGGAAGTGTTCTGGCAATATCTCTAGGTCTTATGCTTAGAACAGGATAACAAAAAAAAGACGACACCACCCTCCAATATAGGCATCACATGACGGAATTAATCAGTTTATCTGAACATGTTGAACTTCCCTACAACAGAATTAAAAGGAAACACCTTGCAGATAATAATGAAGTGTAGTAGCTTCCTCTTCCCACAACAGCTCTTGAAGGACTCTGTTCTTAATTTCTTTTTAACGACAAACAAATTCCTATTCAAAACCAAGAATCATTTCTCTGAATGAAAAAAAAAAATCCCAAAGAATTACTAGGAAAAAAGTTATTCCTACTTCCTTGTGAAACCTGAAAAGATTCTCCTCTAATTCCTTTCCAAGAACAAAAATATTTCCGTGCAACATATTTCTATACAATACTATCTTACTGCATGGGGACACAGTTCTCAAAAAATGTTATATAATCACCCTCCTATAGCAGACTACAGCAAATTAAAAAAAAAAAATCTACTTTACTGTGGTCATTTCTAATTAATACAGTTAGTACAAGCAAGTTGCAATTGCATAAGCTGTGCATTTGTAATTAATAAGTACAAATTATTCAAAAGTGGAATGGGCTAAACACTATTAGAAGTTTATACATAAATATATACCAAATTCTGTTCATACAGAACACTAAAATCTGAAGTCGATTTTAATATATGATGACATTCTCTCATTAGAGAGCTATGACGAAAAGCCAGTACTAAAAAGACTGTGACCCAAGGTTCAAGACTGCAGCTAAACAGCCTGTGATCCTCTCTCTATATAATGAAAAAGGCATTTTGAATCAAATACCTGGCTGCATTTAGCCATACTCACAGTGTGAAGTACTACTCAAGAAAGATAATCCTGTGGGACTCAACAGCTTCTACTCAAGTAGAAGATGGACTTCTACTTGGCCATCAGGGAGCAAAAACTGAGCTGAACTCTGTCTGTAAAGGAAGCAGTGGAAAAGCAACTCCGGATAGCACAAAGGCATCCCATCCCATCTTTTTCCTTGCTCTGGTGTTTTGGTATCCTGCTGGCTCACACCAACTGCAACTGCAGCACTTCCAACACAGACCCAGAATGTGGGCCTCTGGCCACCCTCCCATTGCTCCTCCCCATCCACTCTCTCCAAAGGACCAGGGGACAGGGATATAGTCTGTCCACACCCAGCGAGCAGCTGCAGGCACCAGGGAGCTCTGAGGCTGAGCAGCAGACCACATCCCTCTCTATCAGGTCCTTTCAAGGGAATGCAGTCCAAGCCAAGCTTTAGCCTTCCAGGAATATTCAGGCAGTAAGATGCTATTCAACATGTGCAAGATCTGCAAAGCAAATGCGGTAACATTGCTAAAAGGACACAAACACAGCAATTACTCTTCCCAGAAATTATTATTTTCTTTCCTTAATGCAATTAGTACATTTGATGCTAAAATTCAGCTGCTTGGGGATACAGAACAACTTTTATGGCCAACCATAAATAAACTGAAAGAACTATATTGAACTGTAAATTGGGTAGGGGCTGCTTGCCGAGGTGTTCAGTAGAAACTCTTCTTTACTCTCTAAAAGGAACAAGACTGGACCTCTATACTGACAATATAACCACCCATCACTCCTCTGTTTTTTGGAGGTAAAAAATAAATAATAAGCAATAAAAACATTAATTAATGTTAAAGAAAGTACAGCTGTGACTTACAGAACTGAAAAGCAATTCTACACCTAACCTGAAATTAAGTGGAGTACAATAAATTCTGAGAAAAAAATGTAAATGAACTTCTACCAATACAGCTTTTGACCTAAGATATTTTTCCACTATAACAATCTTCTTATGCAATCACCAGCTCCCTTCCAAAGGGAACTACAAAATGACCAGAGAATATTATTTTGTTCTATCAGACTGTCAATCTGCTGGACACACGCATGCTCCAAGTTTAACAGCAAAAAGGCCTGGTTTAATTTCTTGTAAAATATGCATATATAACAGAGTATGTGAAAAACAGACTATAAAACAGAAATTTCCATAGTACGTGAGAGTATAAAGTTACAAATACAGTTTTTCTGTTCATCTACCAGCAAACAAAGCTTTGTCATCTTTAAATGCATGTGAAATTTTTGGACTTCAGTTTGTTCAGTTGTTAGGACTCCTGAGGATGGATTACAAACAACAGGCACATGTTCTCAATCTGTTTGTTGATCTCACTTGAAAAATTCACAAGACTGGGAAGTGAAGTCCCAAGCCAAAGCTTTAAAGCTCATCTTTGAATGCAAGCTGACCATCTGAAATTTAAAAAAGTGGCTAATTTTACAGATTAGTTCCAATTATACTGAATTCTTAGAGATAAACTGCACAACTTTTAATAAGATTCTTAACGTGATGTGAATATTCAAGGCTTTTTTTTTTCTTGTGAACAGAAGATATGTGTCAAGCTTATCTGTGCAAGAATCAAATTGCTTTAATAGAACTGGAGGGAAATCACTTAATTCTAGAGACACTATAATGTAAAGTGCAAAAGCAATGGGATTTAAATATCTGCTAAAACATGCGGTTTACTCCCACTCACACAGAAGTAATGAATCTTTTTTCTCAACGGAAAGAAAAAAGGAGACCATGATTTTCTTAGTGAAAGATGTTTGTGCGTTATTTTATATTATGCATAATTCACAAAACAATTAATATTCAGCACTACATTGATAAGTCTTCCAGCTACTTCACCATTTTTTCCCACTTGCTACAAAAACCCTATTTCTCACTACTCACAGCTCCACATTTCTGAAAATATGCGTATTTCAATGCTGAATTTGTGAACAGATATGAAACATTATTAAAAAAGTACTGCCAATGCTAAAACAGTGCTGAAAGAGCACTAGTTCTGTCTGAAAAAAGTTTATGTCCCTTTTTCTACTTTGTAATTCAAGCTGCTCTGCAGCTAACAAAAGAGTACTTCTTGTCATTTTATTAAATTTAAGGTAACAATAAACATTAACCCAGTCTCAAACATGATGTCATGCTGTATGTAGCTAGGTTAAAAAAGAATGTAAAACAAATTACCTGGATTGCTTAGGAAACCCTAAATGCCCTAATTTACCCAACCATTTATCAGCAGAACAAATGAAAAGCCTTTTTGCTCTTGCAACAGATAAAGGTAGCCATTACTCTCTGAAGTGTAGAATTTTACCAGCAAGACAAAACAAAAAGCAAATCTTGGGAGTAAATATCAGCTGGAGGTTCACATAACAAGGTCCAGAGAGACATATCCAGAAGTTTCCTCTTTTAATCCAACTTTAAATAATCTTGGATGCTGTTCTCTGCTCCTTCAGAGTTCTTCTACTGCCAAAATAACTGCAAGGCTTGCAAGTCCGAGTATATCTCAAGCCTTTCCCAAGGCACCCCAACACTATCTGAGGCACTGAAACTATGGCAACCGAATAAGAAAGCAGCTTCCATGATTAATAGATGAAGATCCCAGCGACAGTGCCTAGCCAGGCCATAATTCAGGAATGCAGTAGGAATTAGCATAGAATCCATCTCAATCTACCAATAAAAAGTAGATATCGAAAGGCATCAACAAAACAGCATCTTTCTCTGATTAAAAAAAAACCTATAGACCTATAAACTGTTCAAATTCTCATTAACATTTCAATGAATGGCTGCCTCGAGTGCAAGCAAGGGATAAATGTTCATGAACAACAGTGAAAGAACCAGCATAGCAGATTTCCCATCTGACTATCAAAGCCATACATAGGAATTCTCAATATACAGAACACCTGACAGACGCTGAGCAGACGGAGATAAGAAAGTAGAAATAATGCTTGCTGCAGTCAGGAATATATGTGGACACAGTTTTTTCCCATTATATTGGGGATTCATATGAGAGAGTACCTCTTTCATCTGCTTAACTGGAACACCCAACTGTACCTATTATACACCCTACACATTTTCATTACTAATAAGCAGTGTGAATCTGTCAGGGTCATTGCAAAATTGATAAGAGTTAGGAATACCATTTTGTTTTTCAGTGCATAATCAAATTTCCTCTGTTAGCTCCAGTAAAAATACCAGTATTTTAGCCCTCATCCACTAGATGGTCTCAGACTAAAGTGAAAGGGTATAATAAAAACACTTTCTTTCCACTTTCATAAAATTTAAATTTTCACTAAAGGCAACTGGCCATAGAGATCACAGAAACACAGGAATGCTTTTTTTGGCCCGTATCATACAAAGGGTATAACCTGCAGTCAAGGCATAGCTTTGACCAGGGAGGGTGGGGGAGAAGGAGCCAACGGCCCATAGAGAGGACAGAACACATGCTGCCATGTTGCATGATGTGCTGCAATGCTGTGCATCTGGACATGGAAACTGTTTTTTTTAAATTCACCACTGCATGAGTGTTTTAAGACTGTATTTCTGTAGATAGTTACTCAGTAGCAGTTTTGTGGGTAGAAAAAAAATGGCATGGGTTAGTCCATGATATGTGAATTTCAAGTATCTAGTATAAATACTCTATATAGAAGTACCTATTATTAACAATACTTTTAAAGAAAAGGTCATCACTGAATGTGGTGAATTACCATATGTCTTCACTCTAGAGATACAGCAACGGGCAGTTCTGTTAATAGCTGCTTTATCTACTGCATTTTACATCTCTATTCCAGCCACTAAAGAAACACTCTAGGGCTTGAGGAAAAATTCCTTTCATACAAAAATGACTGTGTTCATGCACAGCATAGTACACCTCTCCTTTTGGCTGATAACTA
This sequence comes from Bucco capensis, assembly GCA_013396975.1. Lineage (NCBI taxonomy): Eukaryota > Metazoa > Chordata > Aves > Piciformes > Bucconidae > Bucco > Bucco capensis. Next base: position 20,849 of record VWZO01001398.1, on the reverse strand, counting down.
ACTACAGTTCTACACTGGGAAAGTCTTCAAGAGGTTTTTGCAGTGAACTATGTGATAGTCCATATTGGGTTTCTCTTGTTATCCTCTTCTTTTTATGAAACCCGTTGGCTTGTTTATTTTTGCTTTAAAGTGATATCTACTTCCTTTTTATTTATTAAACTATACTTTATTTATATAAACTATAGGGCAGAGCTAAACATCAGATTTCAGAGGACATAAGTCTGGCAGCCTCCTTTGTGTTCATCTGGTCCATGAAAGCTGAGAATATGACTATTTTATGGTGGAGACAGAGATCACTCATACCCTTCACTATTGCCAGTGGCCCCATTATTAACTGTTAGCAGCCTTTTTTAAGTTTGAAGCAAAAAAACTTGCAAATGCCTCTATGTCTGTCTTTCAGTTAATTCCTTTTTTTTTTTTTACACCTTCAGTTCCCACACAACATTTAATTTTGATTCCTTTCATATCTTCCAGCTGCTAAAATAGGATATGCAAACGAGCAGCTTGGGAACTCCAGCAGATAGGCGGGCTATGCAATATGTGTAATTACAGCACAGTAGGTGGCACTCTTCCCTTTAAATCCTAAAGCAGTGCCTCGAGCTCCGCAGCCATACTTGCTATGTTGCAATCAAGACCCCAAAGCATGGTTCACCACAGACAATCAAAGATCCTTAACATTGTATAAACTTGAACATTCAGTTACTTCCATGGGCCTAGGTAATGGTTTAGTTGTCTCACAAGACAGCATATAAGGAAAATAAAAGACATATGAACTCCAGTCTGACAGGTTTGCACTTGGACCAGGGAAGTCTACTTCTGCCTTCACATACCCTGTGCACATCTAAGCTGTTCCTCACTCAAGAGACAGCTGCAATAGGCCAAAAATAAAAATGTTCCTAAAGAGAGGTGTCAGACTCAGGCCCAAGCTTTCCCCCAGCTGCTTGGTTTTGCCTTTGAATGCTGTGCATGGCTGCTGAAAGCTGTTGATCAGCAGCTGGATTCCATGCTACTACTGACTGTATCATACTGCCAAAATCATCTCTCTGTACGCCTCACCCACCTCAGAGTAATACTGATAAACAGAATTCATGAGTATAAAATATCATCAGTAAAAAACATTGCTTATTCCTCTTATTTTTCTGTTGCCCCTTCAAGACAAAGCTTGTCACAATCTATCAGATATGACTTGCTCCATAACACACAAACCTTCGTCTGACTTAATACTGAAGGTTGATCCAGGGCAAACGTACCTTCACCATATCTTCAGGTCCTCACCAACTATTTTCAGATTGAGGCCTAAACATTTCAGCAATTACCTTACTCTCTGAAAATTTCTCAGGTAAGCAAGGCTCACCAAGAGAACAAAGCTTACTTGGGTGAAAGAGACTGGGAAGGATAAGAGCTAAACATTTACCTCCTCAATAAACAAACAGTAAGAGGTAAAATACTGTAGCATCTGTATCAAATTAGGATAGTGAAAACTTCTGCGTTAGTACAGTTCAACTCTTCGCTAGCATATGCTGTGTCTAATATAGTTAAATGTTATTTTCCGGAATTTGCCCAGTTGTTTTTTTCAGCACTCTGCTATAGCCTATGGAAATCAGGTACTACACACAAAACATTTGTTTGGGGAGTGAAACAATGTGTTCTTCCATACAAGTTGGATGTAAGGCATGTATTAGCTCAGGTCAATTTAATCCTAAAACATTTTATGTCTCCCCTGCTGTAAACCACGGTAAACTCCTTTCATGTGTATTTATGTATGGCTCTTCAAAACAAGATGACAAATTTCCCTTTCCCTTCACAAAACATGCACAAGCAAGTTTACAATCACCTACTTCCTTTTTAATGCAAACAGTTCTAGTCTGGATTTATCACAGGCCATTAATTTGATCTCCCTCCTTTTCTTTTTTTTTTTTCTTTCTTTCTTCCCCCAAATATTCAATGAAGGCAACTCCTCATCTCTAGCCTAGCCTACATCCTTCTTCAGTCTTAAACTCCAGTAACTGTTATCCTCTATTTACAAACTTTAAGAGGGGACTGTGCTAATATTCACTTTCATCTTCAACTAGTTAGATGTTACCTAGTTGTGTTTCTCACAGCCATCAGTGCCCAACTATTTTTTGGCTCAAATAGCAGGAGTTCAGTTGATAAAGTGGTTTTGCCATTAAGAACATACAGTTTTAATGTATTGTATGGCTAGGCTTCGCGAACGAAGATCCAGGGAGGGCTCCACCCACTCTCCTCATCAGCGCCTTTCCCAAGCGCGCTGATAAAAAGAGGATAGCAGATAGCACCCTCGAGCCTGCGCAATGGATTTTTTTTAGGTGAGACGCAGCATGCGCAGAGCTGGACCCACCCTTTAGTCCTACGTTCATCTGCCAGGGCCTAGCAAGCTTGGACACTGGCAGTGAAGTCCTTAGGACGTAGGTTTTATTAGAGTGTACAGTTTTAATGTAGACTAATTGAGACTACATAGAACATCTGTGACTACATGATCCATCTTTCCTGAAAGTATTTACCTATGCTTCAGAAATTTGATTCCTACCACATGAAAAGCAAATGTTGCAAATATACTTTATGGTATTATTTACTATTTTTAAATTCATTTAACATTCAGACAGAAACCTCATTTAAGCATTCTGCTCCTGAAATAAGCTTCCATGAAATCCAGAGATTTTTTCCAGTGAAGAGTGGTAGAGAATGGAGATCAACATTTTTATGCATAGGAAAGTGTTTGGCTTTAGAGAGAGTTTGTTTATATTCTCTTTGTCTTACAGCTTATGAGCAGCTACCATATTCAAAACAGGTTTCTCTTAGATAAAATTATACCCTAGACAGTGAAATGCCTTGGCAACTGTACTTTTTTAAGAGTGACAAACCTTCCTGATCTTACTGAAGAATCTTACTGATTTTCTTTCAACCATGTATGAGCCAATTCTATGAAGAAAGAAAGGCATTTGCTGGAGAAGACCCAAATTTCCTCACAATATAGTACAACAGTTTTATTAAAAAAAAAAAAAAAAAATAAATTCGGAAGCTAACCAGAGCAAGATCATTTTGTTTTTCTGGTCTGAAAAGAAAATGACAAAGGAAGCCCTAAACATGGTAACAGCTGCATAAATCTTACTCTGAGAGAAATGCCACAGGCACCTCAAAATCCCTATGAGTTCTGTGATTAAAAGAGCCTGACTGTGCTGGACTTGCTCATGTTGATGCCAAAGGATTTACCCGCCAAGTAAAGATTACTTGGATGAGAATGGCTGGCTCACTAGATGATACTTACATTAAATGAATGCAAACCAAAAGCAGTCACTGTACTAATTTTTGCAAAGATAGTGGAAAACCATGCCTTAGTTTCTATCTTTGAGGTTAGCTTAATAATTAACATCGTTGGTGGATGATACTAAACAAAAGTTTGCAGAATCTGTGTCAAATAGTAAGTCACTGCATGCAGCCCTATGAGAGAAAATGGTTGTGGACATTCAGATCTTCGTTATTTCAACACCTGCAAGCCGAGTGTGCTCCTTTGGATGATCAAGAATTCACCTTGCAGAGTCAGGAATTAACGACTTTTACAATATCACAGAGCATACCAAAGCCTTTATTTCAGCCGTTCTATTACTGAAATAATTTTCTGTCTGCAGCAGCTGGAGATCGGGCGCTGCACAGGCGCCTGGCACAAGGTCGCATGTTTACAAACTTCAAAAGCAGCAATTACCTCGCCAGAGGAACAGGAGAACAAATTTCCCTCTGAACAAGCGGTCAAGGTTAGAAAAAAAAGACAAGAGCCACTTCCCTATGGCAAAACCGCCTTGCGACTCACCCTGGGAAGAGCCAGGCAGGACAGAAGTGGCAGCGGACAGGAGAGCATCTCCGCGGCGACTGACCGGGCTCAGCCCCGCTTCCCCCACCAGTCCCCCCGACAGCACGCTGGCCGGAGCCACCGCCGGGAAACGCCTCCCTCGGGCAGGAAGGAACGAAGCAAAGAAGGTAGGCAGGAAGGAGCGAAGGAAGTGTTGGTGGGGCGACCGAGCCCTCGCAAGAAGCAGGTACTCAATCCACGTCTGATGAAGGAGACTCAAACTTTTCGCCGCCCTCCCCGGCGGCGGAGCGCGGGGCGGTGCTGACCCTCGGGGCTGTCCGAGCTGCCACCGCCCTCCCCACGCGTCGGCTCCGCGTCCCCTGCGCACCACCGGCAGGAGCACAGCCCCGGGGACGTGAGGGCTCCTGATCCTGTTGGAGCCGCAGCCACGGCTCCTAACACACCTTGCCTCAGCAGGGAGCCTTCCCTACCTCTGCGAACATGGGGACAGGGTGTGTATGTGTGTAGGGGAAAATCACTCCCCTCCTCAGCATCCCTCCTCACCTCAGTATCAGCGGCACGAAGGCGCCCCGCTCCTGCCGCCCCCCTATTCCTAGCCCCGGCCGACCCCGGGGCTCCCCGGCGCCGCGCCGCCGAACCGCAGACCCTCTGGGAGTCCCGGCCGAACAGGAACTCCTTTGTGCCAGCCGGCCCTGTTATTTCTCCCCCTTACAAAAACTTTCTCTTTTCCACCGTTTCGCCCTAGTTTCCCTGGCGCCGGAGGGAGGAGAAGGGTTGAAGGAGCGGGAGGGCGAAGGCGCGGGTGGGAGGAAGAGGAGCTGGACCGCCCCGCGATTCTCCCTGACCGCCCCGAGAGCTCCGGTCTCCCCTCCGGTCTCGGCGCCGAGGGCCAGCCCGCTTGCCAGCGCTAACCAGCCGGGGAGAAGCGGCTGGCAGAGCCACCGGCCCACGGGGAAGAGAGAAAGAGGCTGGCGGCGCCCGGTAGAAAGGGGCGGGGAGCAGCCCTGCCCGAGAGCCACCCTTCTCCGCCGGGCTGCGAGAGGGAGGGCAGGCGGTAGCGCTGCTCCGCCGGGTCTGGGGCTGGAGGTGGAAGGAAGGTAGTCGCTGTCTGCGGAGAGGGAAGCCCGCGGCCCCAGCCCACTATCGCGAACAAAGCCTGGGGGCTGCGCCGCAGAAGAAGTTTCCTAGATTCCCGGCCCTTCCTCCAAAACGCAACCCCAGCTTTTGGAGGGGAAAAAATAAAAAAATAGTAAAAATAAATTAATCAACCCGGAACCAACGACCCTGCATGGAAGCGCGGAGACCGTGGGGTTTACGCCTCTGCACGGAGCGCCCACATTGTC
>VWZO01001398.1:0-15668 GCA_013396975.1 Bucco capensis | reverse complement strand
GATCTCGAAGCCAAGAGATGCCTGGAAAGTGGCAACAGCAAGCGCAGCGTGTACACTTGCAGGCGGCTCCTCTCCGCCTCCTCCCTAGGCGCTGCAAACGCTGTCGAGACAGAAAGCAGTATCCAGCCTTAAAACCACACACTATCCTCGCTCCTCCGGAGCCTGCCAGGGCGACCCGGGAGCCTTCCTTTCCGAGCAACCCCAAAACATCAGATAGGGATACGGACGGGGGAGTACTGTACCTTTTCGGTGCATGTATCTAGGCAGCTAGAGGACAGAACTAGCTGATGTAGTGTCCCATTTAGTAATCCATTTAAGGGTATCTCTCTGGGAAACTGGAGCCACTCTTTCCTTTGCAATCCTTTGTCATTACTACATGTGTGCTTCCCGGGGAATGAAATATTTAATATTTCTACTTTCTGAATTGCAAATGCAATTTGTTCATTTCGAAAAGAGAGGAGGTATCAGAGAGAAGGAGAAAAAAAAAGAAAAAAAAAAAGGCAAAAAAGCGCGTTAGCAACTCCTCTCCAGACCCAAATTCCACTACGGTTCCACTCCAAGTAAGTCCCCTTCAGTCGCGCCTCGGGAAGTAAGTCATTTCGGGGTCTCCTCCTGCTCCCTCTCTACCAAAAAAAGTGCTCCCGGTGTGACGGCTGCTTCAAGAAAACTCCTAGGCTGGAGGCACTCGCAGTGCCACGGCAGAAAAGCTCAGTCGCTCCTAGCCGCGGGCTGCCGGGCATTGGACTGTGCGCGGCGAGGACTAGAAAGCCGCTGTCCCCCCCGCTGCCTACCGCTGCCTGCCACTGCCCTGCCTCCCCCTCCGCACCCGCCGCCCGCCTCCCGGCCCCTGGGACGCGGCTCCGCCAGCGGAGGCGGAGACAAGGCCCAGGACTGGACAGCAGCAGGCGGAAGGGCGCGCCCCACTCCCCGCCCCTCGGCTCCCACCGCACCGCCCAACACGACACGTCCGGCGGCCCCGCCCCGACGAGAGGCTCCCGTCCGGTGCCGCCCAGGAGGCGGAGGGTCGGCGGCGGCGGGCGGGGCGGGGCGCGCCGAGCCCGGAGTGGCTGCGGCGGCGGCATGGGTGGCACCTTGTGTGTGTGCGCTCTGTCAGCGACACCGGCCTGCTGCTGCGGGGTGTGTGCTGAGCGTTACCGGGCTTATGTCGAGCAGGTGCAAGTGGAAGGGACACGCCGTTCGCGGCTGTCCCATCGCAGCTGCCGCTGCTGACTCCAAACCATCACGGTCGTTCTGTGCCCGTGGCTCACGGAGGGGCGGCTGAGAAGGCGCCCACCAGTAGCCCGGGTCGCCGCGGCCGTACTATGGCACGGTGGCGAGCAGCCGGTCGTAGCCCTCTGGGGGATGCGCGGTTCCTCCGCGGGCTGCGGACGCGGCAGCAGGGGCCGCTGCGTAGCCAGGGGCGGTGGCAGGGCCCCCGAGCGTGCTGCCGCCTGGCAAAGGGCGCGGGGCTGAGCCGGGTCGTACCCCGCCCCCCCCTTGGCGTATCCCCCACGTCTCTCCCGAGGGAAGTGGCGGCTGGGCCCGCAGCTGTCGGCCGGACCGTGCGCTTGTCTTCCTTTCCCCTTTCCCTTCGCCCCAATCCCACATCGGTGGTCGCTCGTCGCGCTAATCCCTGTCTCGGAGCCGATCCAGCCAGGAACAGGAGCAGGCGGCACTAATACATTAATCCCCCTTTCCGAGGTCCCCCGCTGCCACGGGCGGTAATCCCCCCGGTTCGGACCTGGTGCGGCGGGGTAATGAACGGACTACGCCGGGAGCCGGCCGCGCCAGCTCCCGCGTCTTCTCCCCGCTGCGTCAGCGCCGCGGCCCGGGACAGCGGCCCCGGGAGCGGGTGGTGCGGCGCAGGCAGATCCCACCGGGACTGGGCGGCACTCAGCTGCTGCCGGCGGGCGCGGATCCGCCCGCCCGTGGGGATACAGCCTTTGGCGCTAGGGATGACACCTCCGGCGTCTCGCTGAGCTCTCAGAGCATCGGGTCTCCGACGGACAAACTGCGGGAGGACACTACGGTATAAACCCGACCAAATAGCCCAAACTCGATGGTCTGAACGTCCGCCTGGGCGTTTAGTTGGCGACCGCATGCGATTCCGCAAGACTCCTAGGAGTAATTTCCACCCTCTAGATCTCGCTGGAGTAACTTTGCAACGAGAGCCTCTAGTTATTTCAGCGCAATGGTATCGAGTTTCCAGAGGATTAATTTACGTGTGCGATTGCTCAGTTGCTTTAACATGATTTATGTATTTTTTTAATTCCCCCCCCCCAAACCAGATAAGAGAAAGGACAGACTGCAACTAAGGGGTTTGCTGTCAGGCCACGAAGTGTGGCATTAAAATTAAAATAATGACTTGTTCATGAAAGCTGGTTTTCTGCCTTTTATTTTCAGATAATGAAAGGACTCTGAGAAATTGGTTTTCGTTCAGTACTTGATTTTAGATCTAAAATTACACACACAATCATTCAATTCCTAGTTGTTAGATTACAAGGGAAAACATTCATCTGTATCAAGGAAAAGTTTCTTCTTTCCTTTCAGACAGTTTAAACTGAATGTATACTTAGGGTAATTTTCTGACCAAAGGATCTGAGACTTAATATGTATTTTCTTTTTCCTTGAAAATCTAAACCAGAAGTGAGTTCTGCACCAAACTAATTGCTAGGGACAGATAAATTTTAGTGAAACTAACTTACCCTAGATCTGAAAGCAATTAGAGAAACTGAACTGGTACAAGTAATTTCTGGGTACCAAAGCATGTGTCAGGGGGGTAAACCAGATGAATGTACTTTGATTTGCCAAGACCCCTAGCCCTATTTCCACAAAGAGGCCCCGATCATCTCATGCTACTTCTTCTCAGGAAATGAGAACAGAGACTGAACACAGTCAGGATTTGTGGGAAATACCCATCCAACAACACCAGAGGCTGAGATTTAATCATTACATTATGCACAATCACTGCATACGCTCTGAGGTGTTCAAAACTTCCACTGACTTTGTTGTGGGTTTGAACTGTAAGCAGATCTTGATTGGGCCCTTACTGTGTGTTTCAGATACTTAACAAATATTTCCGCAGTAGCAAATGGTTCATTTTACACTTGCATTTCTTCATTAATCAAAAAAGGCTCTCTGACAGAGAACATTTTCCCCTCATATATTTAGAGTTTTGGAAAATACAGACCAGATCTTTTTACTATGAAAGCTCTGCAAGGAGCAGAAAGCACTAAAAAATCTTATTTTTCAGATACTGGTACTAGCTAAGGCATCTGTTGCTAGAAGTTTTACACTCAGGTTCTTTTACAAAGGTGTTTTCCATCCATCCCTTTTCTTTCCCTGTCTTTAATTTCCAAATCCGCACTGCCTAATTTCTTCACTTAAATCATGCACTATAGCCATTTTTCATTTAGCCTTCTGCCAAAACAAAACTCAGCTCTTCTGTCCTTCATTCCTTTACTGCTCCTTCTTCTCTTAACTGACTAGAATCGATCTGCAAAATCAGATGTGTCTTCACGATTTGAAACCCCACACTCTTTCCTCTTACTTGACTTCCTGTTCCCTCTCTTTCTCTGCACCCAATCCAGTAAATTATTCTTCTCATCTTTTCTCTCCCACTAAGTTTTTAGGCTATTTTCATGGAACTTTAATATCTCCATGCTGTCAGATTTTCTGAAAACAGACACAACTTTATTTGTTTTGCCTACACTAGTTAACAACTGTGGGCTACTCACACTGGCTTGGAGAAGGAAATTATTATCCTTATTGATGGGAAGAAGACATATTTTTTTTCACTGCTGCTTTTTTGGCAGCTGCAGAGGTAGAGTGCAGTGGCTTTTCCAGTCAGGAATTCTTGGTGAGGTCTCCATGGAGCTGCCCATTTTAAAAGCCTTAACTGAACAATTCACTCCAATCCCTCTTCAGAGTAGGTCTCTACCACAGTTTGACTTTCATTTCATATGAAAATGTTACCTCTACTCCTTTTACATAATCATATACGAAATATGTTGACTTGAAGTTCATGGGACACCCGGCCTGTATGGTGGAAGGGTGTATGTGAAAAATCAGGTTTGTGACCTCCTGAGGAAACTATGGGACCTGATGAGATGCACCCCGGAGACCTAAAAGAATTGGCTGATGTAGTTGCCAAGCCAATCGCAATAATATTTGAGAAGTCCTGGCAATCAGGTGAAGTCCCTAGTGATTGGAAGAAGGGGCATGTTACACTCATTTTCAAAAAGGGGGGAAAGGAGGACCCTGGAAACTACCGACCTGTTAGCTTCCCCTCTGTGCCTGGGAAAATCATGGAGCAGATTGTCCTAGAAGGTCTGATAAGGCACATGGAGGAGAGGGAGGTGATCAGAGACAGTCAGCATGGCTTCACTAAGGGCAGATCCTGTCTGATGACCTAATGGCCTTCTACGATAATGTGACTACCTCAGTGGACAAGGGACAACCTGTGGATGTGATCTCGACTTCAGCAAGGCCTTTAACACAGTCCCCCACAACATTCTGCTGGCCAACTTAGAGAGCTATGGATTTGATGGATAGACNAGTTCTGGAGCCCTCAATACAGAAAGGACATGGGCCTGATGGAGCAGGTCCAGAGGAGGGCCACAAAAATGATCAGGGGGCTGGAACACCTCTCCTATGAAGACAGGCTGAGGGAGCTGGGATTGCTCAGCCTGGAGAAGAGAAGGCTTCGGGGGGACCTACTAGTGACCTTTCAGTACCTAAAGGGAACTTACAAGAGGGATGGAGAGGGCCTGTTTACAAAGGGCTGTAGTGAAAGGACAAGGGACAATGGTTTTAAATTAGAGAAGAGTAGATTTAGACTTGGTATTAGGAAAAAGTTCCTCTCCATGGGGTTGGTGGAATACTGGAATAGGTTGCCCAGGGAAGTGGTTGAGGCCCCATCCCTGGAGGTATTCAAGGTGAGACTTGCCAGGGCTTTGGGCAACCTGATCTAGTTGGGGATGTCCCTGCCCAGTGCAGGGTGGTTGGACTAGATGACCTCCAGAGGTCTCTTCCAGCCCAAACAATTCTGTGATTCTGTGATATATGAAATATGTTGACTTGAAGTTCATGTGACACCCTATCTGCCTGTATGGGGGAAGAGCTCTTGGCTGTCCTTCACTGGCAGCTACTGACTCAGTTGGCTTGTGTGAAGTTTGATGCCGGTTGTCATGCTGAGCCCCACACTGTATACATACATGTTTTCTGCTCTACCAGCTTCTCAGAGCCATGTAATTGTAGGGACCACATCCCATTAAATACAGTTTTGAGGAGCTGGGATACTGCAGGGGTGCAATGGCACCTTGTTGTTGAGTACACCCCCACTCATTATCTTCACATGATGGAATAGCATGTGCAATGTTCCACACTTTCTGTATCAGTTGTTATTGTTCAGTTCAGTTCGTTCTTGCCCCTTTTTCAAAGGTTCAAAGTGCAACAGAATTTTGCATTGACAAGAAACAACATACAAGTGTAGCAGAGCTGAGAAACACTAGAGGATTTTGGCCCAAGGAAGGTATGAGATGGCTTTGATGTTTAGAAGACACTCAAAGCCTGTAATCTTAGGAGGAGCTGTAGCTCTTTTTACCCTCTTCCCATTCTGGCATCAAAGAATGCCAACATCATTTACCTGTGGGGATTAATCTCACCACAAATAAAAACAAAAATGTTGGATGCAGGGACATCTTTATATTACAAAGTGTTGAATTCCTTAATCTTACAGCAATAGTGAAAGCTCATCAAACTGTAAATATGATTTTTGTCAAGACAACATTATTGAATGCCTGGCAAAGTAATTACTCCTACATAGAGAAAAATAAGACCTTTCTTTTAATCACTTCAGAGGAATCCACCAAAACTCAGCTGTACACTGAAAATGTGGTTGAAAGTGGGCAGATTTTTAAGCAATACATAGCCGTTCTTGGACACACCGCAACTAAAGGAAAGAAGACTCATAAAGAACAACATGGACTTAATTCTCAGGCTCTTAATGTAAAATGGCAACAAGTCTTTTGCCCAATTAACTCCCGCGGGGTCATAGTTTAAAATTATGAGCCTGAGACATTCTACAGGTGTCTGTAAACATGCAAAATGATATTAGATTAAGAACACGTAGGCCATGAGTTTCCTCCATCAATGTGATTTTTAATGGTTGGTGACTCCCCATAAAATTCCTTCTGTAACTAAGAACCTTACTAGAAATGCCACCTCTTTAGTTTGGCATATGTGGATTTGCTCTTCTTAATCACTTTGTTCAGACATCTTCCAAATGGATACCCAGACTTGAGGTGGGCTCAACAGGGGCATATTCACTGGACTGTTCACTGGAATATTCACCGGAAATACTAGGCACTCCACTGAAGGGTTTTTCTCTGCCTGGGAACTCGAAGAGTGTCTCTCTCTGTGCCAATTCTGTGCAGGTTAGTCTTTCCAGAGGATTTTGGAAGGCAGACAAGACTGCAGAGAAGATCTTTTTTGCAGGAGGCTGCCCTGGCCAGCCCCTGCTGTACTGTGCCAGAAAAATCAGCAGAAATTCATGTTACACTGTGAGCAACATTCACATGTCACAGTGTCGTCTAGTTCCCAGAAGATGAGAGTGTTACATGATGGTGAAATAAGCAGAGAATACTGTGGATAGTAGCTGGACCATATGGTGAAGGGAGTGGTTCCCTGTTAAGAAAACAGAACAACAAAGCATGGAAGATCAATATGGGAAAGTGATTAGAGTTTAACAGTTGTTAAAACCAACAGAAATTTGCAGAGATTCATTTTCAAATGACTGTGAATACACATGGGCCAGAGCCTCCTCTGGTGTACATTACCATAATCCTATTAATGTTAGTGAATTCATATCAATTTCATCTGCTGATGATGTTTTGCAAAATACTTCCAGGAAGAGGAGGTATGATAATTTTTAGAGCCTCTAGAACTCCACAACAGGAGCATAGTTTATCTGTTGTATTCCATAGGCAGTTGTTAAGTAACTAGAAAAATTATTTGCTATTGAACTCCACTGGATTTTCCATGAAGAGAATGTTACTTTCTTCACACATGGAATGTTGATTATCTCACATTAGTCTCTTCTAGTTAGAGTCTCTGAGAGAAAAATTAATCACAAGCTGTAGAGAGAGCATCTGAAGAGCATTTTCAGAGTTTCTTTCCTAATTTCAGAAATTCCCACCATCTAGCTTTTCCAGCATTGTGCTTAGGCATTCCGTCCTCTTTGAGTACAGAGAGGAACTGAACAGAATAAAACATATATCTCAGCTGCTGTTTCTCTTTATATGATTAAGGTTTGACACTAACTACTGAGTTGTTTGGACAGCAAGCAGAGGTGTAGAAAGACTCTCCGAAAACATGCAAAATGTATTTTGATTAGGAAGTTAAAGCGAATTCATACAGTTTTGTTGGGGTAAATGCTCTGTTCTCATCAAGAGTTTGTAAAATCAGGGACTTGATCAAAATCTTAAGGAAAACAGTGAGAAAAGAGATTTATTTTGGCTTTGCCTGTGTTCTTGCAGTGGATAAATAGGATCCAAAGTGAACCACTGCAGTGGTTCCCTCCAAAAAACAATGAACATTTCAGATCTAGATGGAGGAACTAAGTGTAAATTTATATTTTAAAAGACAAGCCTGAAAGAAGTCAGTACTATAATAAAATATTTTAAATACAATTACAGCATAAAACTGAGAGCAAATCCATTTTTAAATAATAAGTGGTTAGCTTAATAAGTCAAAATCATTGCTTTCTGTGTCCTTTCAACTCAGCCCTTAGGAACACTCAGTGAGTGGAATTGCCAGGCAATACAATATTACCAAAGAGAAATCTTTAATGGTTTCAGTAGCTGAAATAAAGAGGCTTTATTCCATCCTTCTCCCCAACACACACACTTTAATTCATAACATTAAATCTTATCCAGCTGACTTTTTTTTTTTCTTCTTAACCCTCAAATTGATGGTGCTGGGAAGAAAAAGTGGTCTGCACCTGACAGAAAAAAAAAAAAAAAAAGAAGAGGAAAGAGTAGAACAGAGAGGAAAAGAGCAGCCAGGACAAAATGGAAGAGACGAGGAGAAGAGTCCAGCTGAGAAATTTTATGAAGCAGAGTGTGCAGTGGAGGAGAGGGAGCAAACCAGAAAGAAGTAATGGGGGGAAGGAGAAGGCCTGAACGGAAAGGAAAGCAAATAGTGTCTGCATGAAATAAAAGATTAGTAAGATATAGTAAAACAATGTAGGAAAAGTGGGATTGGTTAAATCTTGACAAATGAGCAGGTGATGGAAAATGATCATTTAGTGAGGTTTCATCCTTTGATCCTGCAAGATTACTGAATTAAACAAGCAAACAACAAAAAACAATAAAAAACAAGAAATGAGATGCTGAGTTGCACTAGGTTTACACTTGCTTTTAAACAATATGAATATTTTTACATACTAACAGAGAAATTAATGTCAAACACATTATGGCCTGCTAAGGTACAGAAGGGTGATTGAAAACATGTTGAAAGACATGACAAAAGTATTTGGGATGAAAAGAGCTTGTCCTGCTTTTGGCAAAGCAGTTTTCATCAGTGTCAGTAACATCCTCATGAGGCCTGAAGGGCTATTTGGACCTAATTCTGTGTGGAAAAAGTGACACAAGATAGCCAGGAAATAACAGTGCTGCAGGACACAGGTCTGATGGTGGATCAGTCTAGAAAGGCACCAGGGCCACCAGTGGTCATCACCCCTGGGTGAGCTGGCTGGAGTTCATTGTCTTGACTCACACCTGTGAGCAAAGTGAAAACAGGAGGTGAGTGGAAAGTCACCTCTCCCATCCTCCCTGTGCACATGCCCTCATCAAGGGCAAGTTAATGTCCCTGGTGTCTCACAAGCAGAAAATTATTCCTCTCCAAGGGAGGACATGGGATGAATTTTCAGTTTGTAGCACAGTGTAACTTTTACGGGAAATGGTGAGGAACTGGCCGTGGGGAGTTAATGGGATCTTTTCAGTGATTTCTGAGTATGCTTTCTCTAGTAAATATGTTATTCAGGAAAAAGAGCTGAAATGTGTGTTTTTCTTTGTCTATTAGTCAATAACCTTTTTATAGGAGGAAAATTGATAGGACGGTGTTTCTAGGTCTAGTTCAATTAACTGATGTAGGAAGGACTCTCTGTTTGCATTTCCCTATATTGCATTAGGCCAGCAAAAGTGATAATAAGAAAGCTGGAGATGCAAAGTCAGTAGTCTAGACATTCCCAGGCAACTGTCTGTACCCAGCCAATGGCACTTGTATTTAAAAGGAATTTACTCCACAAGAAGTTGCAGTGAAGCTACTGCAGGTAGCTGTGGAGTTAGATATTTCTTACTGTGTACAGAGGTGATATCTTCTGGCCCAGCTGAGGGTGATGATGACAACAGCATTACTACCAGGTACAACCCCTTCCTCCCTTCCTCCTGGCTAGCTTAGTCTGGAGTTTCCTGGTGGTTATTAGAGCTGAAAAGCATTTGTTAATGAAGCCTGCACTATTACCAAGGAATGAGGGAAGGGGAGCAGAGACTTCCTGTGTTTGCTCATTCCTGGCAATCATTAGCTAGCCTGTGCTCCAGGGTGTGACTGTGACTGTCCCAGGTAAATCACAGCCTAGGCATTCCAGCCCTGCCTGAGTTTCAGCCACTCCACTGTGCCTGATACTAGTGTAACAGAACTGAGAGTGGGTAAAAGCCATTTGGAAGATTTGCCATTGATGTAACAGAAAGAGTAAGAGACCATGCAGAAACCGACTGCTAGGAGAAGCCTGCTTGACTCACTCTGAAAGGAGGGGTTTTATTGCTTGGGGGCACATACTGGATTTCTCAGTCAAACCATCATCCTTTCCTTAGACCATCATACCAAAGATACATTGTATCAGAGCGTAAGTGCTTTTGTGTGTGTGTGGAAATTTAGCGTGTAAAGAAGGATACCTCATAGGTGCAGAAGTGGCCAGACCACGAATAAAGAAGAAATGTGAAGGAAAACATCAGCTTGCATTAAGTAAACCACAGGAATCCTTATTTATTTGCCATAAGTGATGAAATTCCCACCACATGAAAAATAAATTCACATATTGTTACTGAGGGTATCATTTATAGCAATATTCTGAGTTATTAACTGTTTGGTCTGCCCTGAAGACAACACTATTCCTTACTTTTAGTAGGGACTTCCTATGGATGTTACTTTAATTGTATATTCAACCCTGCATAGAATATGCATTAGTGTTCACAGAAAATCAGCAGAAAACATGCATGCATTTTAATATCTACTTACATACTACATCAAATATGCAAATAAAACTTGATTTAAGAGTATTAAGTTTTCGCTTTGACCTATATTCTATTGAAATCTTTAATTTGAGTATTCAGTTGAATAAAAACCTAAGCAGATTTATAAATGGACTAAGTCTGATGTGGGCTAAAGTGCTGGGGTAAAGAAGCAGGTTTACAGAAGTTTGGAGAGTTTTGTCCCAGATCATCATGGGACCAGATCATTCAAGACATAAAATCTGTAACATTAACCAGTTCGTAACCGTGCCTCCTAACTCTATGAAAACAGAAAATCAAGAACAGCATAAATGTAATATAAAATAAATAATATAAAAATAGCAGTAAACTGGCGAGTGTGGCTCAATTCTTGGTCTCACTGGAGTCAATGGCAAAACTGTAGTTGACTTCAGTGTGGAGAGACACAGATTTTGAATTCCAAATGCAGATATTTCTGTGTATGTCAGATAAGGCATAGACAAGCTACCTTTTCCCACAGCCTACTTCATACTAATGAAATGAATATCCCAGTCTTGCCTCTTGGGAACTGATTTCAAAGTGACTCTACCTGTACTGTTTTCTCTCAGAGAAGTGCCAGACAACAACAGATAGATATTTTGTTTGTTTTTGTTCTGTTTTGAATGACATTTATGTTATTCTTTTTTCTTTGTTTGTTTTGATCTGTATGGAATTTAAAAACTAGACAACACTACTGCAAAACGTACTCCTTAGGTATCCTTAAATTTTCTGGCAGAGTTATAAAACCTTGTAAGTAGAGGGCTTATAATGAAAACTCTGCTGTGACCTTAATGATGGTGGCAGATTAAAATATGCAGGTTGCTAAAACGTCTAGTTAATGAATGCCAGTTGGATTAGAAAATGATGAGGATGCTTTTTAAGGTCTCCGTGCTGTGATAGATTTCTATCACTAATAACAAGGAAAGGTGCACAGGAATCTATGAACCCTGCCTCTTTCCTCCAGAAACTGGCACCGTCTCTTATTAATTAAATTGAATACAGAACAATATAAATCTCCCAGTGCTTATTCCACTCATTTCATACATACTAATGAGGATGAGTTTCTGAAGCTGGTGGTTGGGATCATTTATTCAGTGGTGGGAAAAATAACATCAGGATTCAGACCCCCTGCTGACTTTGCACACTGTTGTGCTAGATTTATATTGGCCTACTAATAAGTAACTGAATACATTAAACGAGGCGCTTGTCACTGCAAGGGTTACAAGGGACTCCTTGTTCTCTTCCTTGTGTATTCTTCGGTGAGGAGATTAGGGGAGATGGGCCCATTATGTAAGTCTCTCCTCTTCGTATTTCACCCACCAGTTCAAAGCCCTTTTTTTCCAAACAGAAACTATGCCAAAGCTCTCATCAATCATTAAAAGTCCCAGCAGTTAGGAACTCTCTGATTTTGATGTGGAGTGCAGGAGTCCTGCCTTTTTTTCACATAAGAAAGTGAATCACACTACGCTTAGGAGTTCAAAATCTGCATTGCACAGTATGCATGATTAGCGAAGAGAGAAAATGCAGGGTATTCAGCAGCCAAAGAAATGTCCCTTTAGAGCTTCTCTTTGGGAAGAAATACAATGGAATTGGCAAGCTGGATATTCCAGTGCTGCATATGTGACAGTAAAAAAAATGGAGGAGTGCTGTAGATACACATTTAATTTTGAACTGAGAGACTCAACTTCTCAGCCTTCTAGATTTAGGATGAGAAAACAGTATGCACTGTGCTGCCAGACAAATGGCTCATGTTACACACCTAAAATACAGCAGTATTACCACATTCTCTAGCAAATGCCCTGTATTACCACATTCTCTAGCAAATGCCCTGTGTCCCTAAGTTTGGTAGGGAAGCATTGAAAACCATACTGTATGGCAACTGACAATAGATGAGGATTTTTACAGACCCTGTGACTGCTGCATTTTCTCTGTCCACCAGTTGTCAGAGGAGAAGCAAATGCACTGGCTGCTTAGATCAGCAAACTGATCACTTCTACGGATGAGTTTACAGCGTGACATGGGAAACTCAATTAGCCTCATTTACTCAGCTTGTATAACTGCACAGGCAATTAAGTAAGGGTGGTCACCTCTTTGAAAAGGCCCAGCTACACTCTTTGGCTATACACAAGAGTGGGAGGTGCTTTTAATGTGTTTTGCAAGCAAACTTATGGAAAGAAGATAACAATTTCAAGGCCAGGTAACATACTGGATGGAGATGTATGCAAGTGGGGCTCCTATGTAACCATCATCTCCAAAATGGCTAAACAATTCACTTTTCCTCAGTGAGCTGAAAAGAGGGCTCCTGTAGACAAGTAATTTCCCTCAGATAAATGCCTGGAAAATCAGGACTGAATTAATTCAATTTTAAATGAGGAAATAAATAAAAATAGTGGAGATTAATTATGATCTATTCCTTACTTGTATTAGTATTTGTATTTTGTGTGACAACATGTTGGTGAAACTTTGCAAGAGATTTTATTTTATGTTCAAGTTGGCTTTGCACTGTGCATAAGAACCTGTAATAAATAAATTTTAGAAAAAATCTGTAATCTTTGCACGGCTTTGTTTGATTGGGTTTTTTTGTTTTTTGGGTGTTTTTTTGTTTGTTTTTGTTTTCACCTGCTAAAGTTTCTGTGACCAGTGGTAGAAAAACAAGGCTATAAACTTCTCTACATATCAACATAGCATGGGGCAGAAGAAAAGCAGTCAGCTATACAGATGAGGCAGAGATGGAAGTTGCTGTGGTGTCTTAGAAGTTGTAGGAGCCTGAAGATCTTATTTGGATAATATCCAGGCCTGTGATGCAAATTTTCCTGGCTGCATTTTATGGCATTGAAAGTCTAAAATTATGGCAGATACTTAGTATTTTAAGCAACTTTCTTGTCAAATGCCTGATTCCTAGACTTATGGACCACATCTAAAATTAAACTATTGAATGCTGAAGATTATAACCTATTCTCTGTTAAAAAAAAAATCAATTAAAACTCTATATGTTATCATTACTCTCTGATACTTAGACAATGTCTACATCTGTGAGCTACTTAGCTTTTGCATTAAAAATAAGATAAAAAAATATTTGTACAGTTTTACTTGGCAAAACATCCTATGTAAATAGCACACGATAGGGACTTAACTAGCCACAATGACACTGACTATTGCCAGTTGTTTCTACACTGTTGAAGCTGGGATTTAATTGCCAGTGTTTCCCTGGACAAACAAATCATACAGGAGAGGGTTCATACCTGAACATATAAATTCATAAATGTTGAAATTCTGTGTTTTATATCAGAACCACTACAAAAGAAGGAATGAGCAACAAAGCTGGACTCAGATGCAGTGAAAATTTCCATAAAATAATAAACCTATCAGGATAAAGAGCTTAGAACAATTTCTGCAACTCTAATATATTGTAATCATGACAAGAACTGGTTTTTTTTTTTCAGTATGGATTTGTAACAACATGGATTTGAATCCCTTAAATTCCTTGGCATTATTCCTGATTTCCATCTCTAGTAATATATATTATTAGTGTCTCATATTTGATAAATGCTCATCCCCCTTGGCTTCATTCTACTTTTTATATACATGCATATATTAAATTATATCTTCTTGTCTGTGGCTGACAGAAATTCTCAATGCACTACAGTGTGACTGAATTCACCTGTTTATTCAAGCAGCACACAAATGTCACTTTGCTTGTTTGGGTCTCCTCCCTTGGATGCTGTTTTCGGTCCTTGCAACACTCATACACCTCCTGGAAGATGAGATAGGCAGCTCCTCTCATGGCTATCATAGTTCTCCATTTAGTGGGAAGCAATAAGGTAAGAACATGCCTGTGTGCATGATTGATAGGCCTTGTGGGAGGTGAGGTGTTTAATTTCCATGACTTGTGTCATCTCAAAGAGCCCTAGTTGCTGGGATGCTGGGGCTATTCCTAACACTGGTCATTTGAATATGACCACAAGATAAGAAGGCTGGACTAGCTTCCAGAAAATAATTTTTAACTGCAGCTAGTTACAAAACACTGTTAAGGTTTCAAAGGATTTAGCAACAGTTCTGTAGGAAACATTTAAAGGATCTTGTTAAATCAAACATTCCCATGTAGCTCCAGAGACATTCATGTCCCAGGTCTGCAATATTTGGTTATGCTTCTATTGTTTGATGTAGAGCCTTAGATCTTTAATTAATATGCAATTCAGTGTTCACTGAGATAATGGCAGGATCTACTCAGCATTTTGGCATCTTGTGAAACTCAGATAAACTCTAACCTTTGCCAAATACAAAGGAAGATAAAAGCAGAAGTTGCTCTTCCCAGCTGAACTAAAATAAACTGCCAATGACTTTGTAGTCCTCATCTTTTTAGCTGCTTTACTTTGGTAACCTTCAGCTGGCATTGCATGATGCCTATAAAATACCCACTGCAGAATTAATAAACAGAGCTGCAGCAGTAAGCGGGAAGCCAGAGACATGAGCCTGCCCTCAACCACTTCTCATCCATTAGATCCAAAGCCAAACATATGTTGCTAAATTTCTCTAGGCTGTCCCTGGAAATAGGTAAGGAGTCCAGTGCTACAACAATCTGCCTTAAAATGCCTTTGAGTTGAGAGGGGGCAGGATTTCACTGAGGCTGTTAAATGGGAGTTGATTGTGATAAAATCATAAAGATATTTTCATGTGCATATCTCAAGGGTGAGATGTTGAAAAAGCCAAGGAAAAATCTGTGTAAAAACCTGTAAAACTATTTGAAAATTAGAATATTATGATTTCATGCAAAGAAGATAAAGCATAAGTTTATTTTTTTACAGGAGTCAGTATAGAGTAGAGGTAGAAAACACCAAAACAAAAACCAAAGGCTTAAACTACGGTTGAAGGCTTTTGTTTTGCACCTGATGAAAACTTGTATGTGTGATTTGACAGCTTGTGACTTTGTCTCAGGGCTGAGATCTAGTCCTGTGTAAAACAGGACAGCATATTTATGATTACTTTCCTCTCATTTTACCAGACATGGAAGAGAAAAAAAAAGAAGTTCCCATGATGTGCTATATTTAGTCACTCACAAAATCACAACAGTTCTACATTTCTCCTGGTTAGTGCAAGATCTGGTTTGTCTCTGAAATATTTTCAGGGAGAATAGGTGTGAAAGGCTCTCATGTATTTGAAACAGCTCTGCAGGCAGCTTCAGCTTCAGCATAGATTGTTCCTGTAGTTTTCAGCTTTCGGGGACACCACTGCAGCCTCTCCAGGTGAGGAAGCAGTTTCACCCATCCCCGAAGAGACAGCTAAGAGACTGGACGGCCTAGCACAGCCCAGGGCATTTGAAGCAGCCAGCCTTCACAGCACATGTGGATTTTTTAATTT
>VWZO01001392.1:391328-401901 GCA_013396975.1 Bucco capensis | reverse complement strand
GGGACAGGGATGTGGGGGCTTGTTGCGTGGGGGGCTAGGGAACAGGGACATGGGGTCTGTGCCCTGCTGTGACCAGTGTTGTGATGGCCAACGCTTGTAAATAATGAACTTCCAAAGCTCTTTCCAGCACTCTGGTCCCATGGCCTGGGGGTTGGTGGTGAGGGCTGTGTGGGGTCATGTCTTGCCCTTGCAGGGCACCCTCTGTGCTGGGGAGCCCCAGATTGCTGTGTCTTAGAGGACTAGGGCACAGAGATTGTTCTGAGTGCCCTGTTTGCTGGGGTGAACCTCCTCCCCTCTCCTTGAGCAGGGTCTCAGCTCTTCTCTGCCCAAAGAGAGCAATGTCTGCTTGGCAGGCAGAGCAGAGCAGAACATTCCCCTCCATCCCTCTGCTCTCTGTGGGCAGAGCTCTGCTGGGTCCCACTGCAAGCTCTGCCCGAGCTGGTACCAGCTGTGCCAGTGTGTCACCTGCATCCCTGGTGTAGGCAGGACCTGCCAGGGACCCTGCCAGGTGCTGCCTTCTTTCCTCCTCTTCTGCACGCTCCACTGTTTTATTGAAGAGTGCTTGTTGTTTTAGCAGCACAAGGGACATCATATCTGTCCTCATGGCAGGATTTACTGGAGGCTGGAAAGGTGCCAGGGAGTCTAAATTCAGAGTCAACAAGGAGCCTGATTCCAGCCAGCACACACCAGGTCTAACAGATATTTAATTCTTCTCCTGCTGCTGATTCCCCATGACAGGCAGCTCATGGAGAACTAGAGCCCCAAAACTGCCTTTTTTCTTTGCCTAATACTTGTTTTCTCATCCTTTCTCCCCTTCATCCCCAAGTGCATCCATATGGGAATGAGGTCCTGGGGGCTGCTCGGGGAGCCCCTCTGCTGCTCTTGCCTGTGGTGCACCTGGAGGCAGATGCTCTGCTTGTCGTTAGTGGCTGCTGTGGAAACAGGAGCAGGACTTCAGCAGCAACAGTAGGCAGAGACATCTTTTCTAGGAGCTAAAAACAGCTCATTCTCCCCAGACCTCTTTCCAATTTTGTGAGGGTAGATGAATCCCTGCTTAGAGTTAACATCTGCCTCCAAGTTGGGTGCCAAACCAGGAAGAGCTATTCCTTGATTCTGATTTGAATCTAGCTCAACTCTTGCAAAAAACACCCAAAATGGTGGAAAAATACAGGTGATCCTGGCAAGACGTAGTAGGGTTTTGCAAAGCTTGAGTCCAACTCCTGTGTGTCTTGTTTGCAAGGTTTAGATGGAACCAAGTTTGGCCTTGAATCTGAGCGCTGGCTGCTGCCTAACCCCAATCGTGTGCCAGCACCTCTTGGCTGCAGCAGTGGCTGCTCAGCCATCTGCTGCTGCAGGGCTGGGCACTGAGTGGGGCAGTGCTGGGGCTGAGGAGAAGGTTTCACCCAGCCCAGCTCTCTGCTGCTGCAGGCTCCTGCTCCTGCAACATCTTCATACGTGTCAGCCTTGGCTTTTTTCTTCTGCTACTAGGAAACTGTTCCAGAGACTGTTTGTATTAAAGATTAGAAACCTCCTAATTTCCAGCCAAAGCATGTTCAGGTCTCTCTCATGCCTGTGCTTTCCTCCCACCCCCATGTTTGCCAGCCCTGTTTTTCAGTTTAAGCAGTTCTTTTTCTGCCTTGCTACAATCTCCTCTTAGGCTGCACTCCCTCCCAGGTTTGTGGTGTGAACTGGGACAAATGCTCTCCTGCTCCTCTGTGTGCCAGCACCAGCAGGGAAGGGCTTTTGTTGGGTTTTGCCCCAGTGCACCCTCTCTCCACCAGCCCCTGCAGTGCCTGGGCCAAAGGACAATGAGCTGCTTCTCCTCAGAGCTGCAGGAGCAGGGCACTGAGGTGTGGGATGCGTGGTGGATGTGCAGGTAGCCATGGAGATGGTGCCCAGGGACCTGGCACTGGGCATGGCCAGCTGCCTGCCTGCCTGCTTGCCCACTTGCCTGTTCGCCCCTGGGTGCAGGAGCCCTGCCTGGGGCTGGGCTGTCTCTGGAGCATCCTGAGCCAGGCAGCACACAGAGGGAAACCTTTGTGAGGATGCTGGGGCGTGGAGTGTGTGTGGGGACACTGGCATCTGCTGCTGGGCTGAAGCATCCTGTCTCAGGCTCATCTTGCATGGGAAGGTTTGTGGCTGGAAGAGGGAAAACAGACACACAGAAAATCTGTGTGGATGTGTGTTGAGTCCTTGCTGTGTTCTGCAGGCTGGTCCAGTTGAAGCTCAGCTGTAGTGAGCCCTCCCTAGGGAGTTTAACAAGCTGTAGAAGAGTGGGCTGTGCAGCTCGGCTGCCCAGGCTGCTGCCCATCTGCCCCTGAAGAGCAGAGTGGCAGATCAGGGCTGTTGGAGGTATGGTACCATCTCTGGAAGTTCTCCTTGGCTCTCCTGTCCTTCAGCTTGAGTGACAAAGAGCATTGCCCTTCCCCAGGGCTGAGGGAGCTCAGTGCTGCAGACCTGCTGGCTGTTGGGCAGTAAATAGCCACTTCTCAGAGCAAGTCATGAAGGGGAGGAAACACTGTGAAAAATTTTCTATGCACTGAGTCAGAGTTAATTTGGACACTGTTTTCCTTTTGGTTTATAGGTTGAGGCTGATGATATGCCCAGCATGTTCCTCCTGCCAGGGCACAATCTAATAGTTCTGGGTGCCCACAACCTTCCTTAGAATCCTCAGAGAAAGATGAATACCCTCAGCATGCTGCATGCAATATTAAAGCACTAATGATGCAATCAGTCTCCCTTAGCCCCAGTAACAAAGGAAAGAATTACACTGCCCTTCCTGGGCATGATTCTGCTCTGCAGTGTGGGTGCTGGTGGCTGAGTGCCACACCAGCCCCTGCCTCTGCTCGTGCCTGCTGCTCATCCCTCAGATGGAGCAGTGCCAGGGGCTCCTGCCAGATCCCCTCAGGAGCACTTCACCTTTCCATGTCTGCCCCAATGGCCAGAGCCTGGAGCAGCTCCTGGGGCTGGAGCAGAGGTGCTGCTGGCACTGCCACTCCTGCTGCAGAGAGCTGGGGCTGGTGGCCTGGCTAAGGCATCCTGCAGCTGGCATGTCTGCAGGAGGCTGGGCTGGCATCTCCAGCTCTCTGGGAGGAACACACCTTTGGGCCTTTGTGCTGTTCCCTGGGGCTGTGCTGCACGGAGCCCTGAAGGCCCAGGTTGGGTGGGCTCACTGCTGGATGTGGTGTCAGGGGCAGTCCAAGCCCTGTGATTCCCCATCGGGGGAAGGGAGAGCTGAGGCTGTGCCATGCAGAATTAGTCTGTGTCCCCTCTGGTGAGCAGAACTGCAGCAGTTTGTGCTCACTCTGCTCTGGTGCCACTCAGTTGTCTCTCACAGCTGCTGCTTCATCCCTTCTCGCTCCCTTGGGATGCCTGGCTGGGGATGTGGTGGAGCCAGCTGAAATGTGGGCACCTCTCCCTCGAGCTGCAGGTGCCTGATGCTCAGGGGAGTTTGGTTTTATGAAATAGCTGCTAAGGAGGTGTCTGTCTGCCCCAGCTCTGTGGCATCCCTGGCCCAATGTCACTGCTGGGGCTGCTCACTGGCCCTGAGAACTGCTAACTCTGGCTGCTGCAGGTGCTGCCAAGGCAGGCATCCTCCCCCAGGCCTTTGTTTCTTCATTTTGGCTGATCAGTTATGAGTTGGCTGTGCCTGTGCTGAAAGGAGGAGGGATTTTTTTCTCTCCTTTTGTTTTTGAGCATGACTGTGTGAATACCTTGGGGGGAAGAGAGGAAGTGAGGAAATGTCACTGCAGACAAACTCTTTCTGGCTATGAGGTGATGCTGGGCAGATGCTGGTGTGATACCCTGGAGCAGAGGGAGGCTGCTGGTTTCTGGGGAGCTGGAGTTGGGTCCTTGGGGTATTTTTAACTTTTGCCTGGTTCAGGTGCTGCATGTCACCTGTATCTGTGGTGGCAGACCCAGCTCTGGGGGGCTGCTGGAGTCACGGGGATGGGGAGAAGGGAGAGCTCTGCTTCTGTCCCCACTGGCTGTGGGCATCCCGTTGCTGGGCCTGCTGGTGTGAGGCAAGGTGAGCTTCATCCAGGGGCTGCCTGCTGCCAGTCCTGGGCAGGGGGAGATGGAGATAGTGTTCCTGTGGCTGCATCGAGGTCCTGCCCTCCTGGGCTCTGAAATCCTGGGGCAAAAGAAAGACCTGCCAGAGTGATGCTGACTGCTAAGCCCTCCTGTTGCAGGGCAGCCTGGCCCTGCCTCCCTGCTCCTCTCCCCACCAGCGAGTTCATGCCAGGACTGAAGTGGCAGAACAAGACGTGGTAATTGGTGGTTACTGCACTGCAAGAGTAAACGTTTAAATGGAGAGCTGGCTCTTTTCCTGGGGCTCTCCAAGTTGTTTCTGGTGTGATGCCAGCTATAGATTGATCTTGCCATGGCTGCTGTCACTGCCTGCTGCTGCGTGCAGGGCTGGGCTGGAGCTGCAGCAGTTGGGTGATGCTCTACAGAGCTCGGGCACGCAGGGAAGCTCCTTGCCTTTATTCTCAGGCAGGTAAATCAGGAGCAGCTCAGCAGAGCTGGGCAGAAATCAACTGGTCCGAGTGTAAGAAAGATGTGCCCTGGGGGAAGATGAGGTGAGAGGATAATGTCATGCTGCTACTGATGCAGAGCTTTAACAGGGAGCATGCAGGCCAGAGACAAACGTGCTCCAAGCAAATGTCTGCTCCAAATATTCCATGGTACCTGAGTTATGGCTTTCAAGCCTGCAGCATGGGGTTTTGTTTTTTTAAGTAATGTCCTTAAGAGCTCTAAAATGCAAAGGGTTTATATCATTTCATGCCTTTTAGAAGAGATGGATGTGGGCAGAAAAGTAGGAGTTGAAATAGCTGGATTTCAATCCAAGCTTTTCCCTTGGAGTTGAGTGATTTCTCTCCTCAACTCCCTATCCCCCTGCTTCTTTCACACATCAGATAGAATCCAAATGTCTCTCCATTTAAAGCTTTTTGGGTGCTTGGATGAGAATCTGACTCTTGCAAGTGCCAAGCACTGGGCTGAGAGCTGCAGAGCCAGGCACTGCCCAGCAGCACCAGTGCAGGAGATGTGTGCCAGGCACCATTGCAGAGCACTGGACTAGCAGGTGAGTGTTCAGACTCCCACCCTTGCTCCCCCCTCTGACCTGCAGAGGGTGAGCCCGTGTTGCAGCCCAGGTCTGAGTGGGTGCAGATGGACAGTGGGGGCTGCTCCAGGGGCAGGATGCCCAGCAGCCCAGGCACCATGCACAGCTCACCTCCCCTGTGCTGCCAAAGGGGAGGATAGCCTGTTTTCCTGGGACTGTGTGACTGATGGAAGCTCAGACCCAGCTAGAGGTCAGCATTTCCATTTAGATGGGATTGCTGAAGCCTGGCTGTTGAAGTCCTGTGGGGTTTTTGGTGGCTGGCAGGTTGCAGACCCACGTTTCAGTGTTATGGAGCTGCCAGGAAACCAAAGGAGAGAAAACCTGAGTGTTGCAGCTGTGCTGGGGAAGGGTGGGAGATGCCCTGCAGGGCTCCAGGGCAGCTGGGGATCTGTTTGCCATGAGAGATGAGGTGATGGGATTTATGCTTATTGAGATTCATTGCTTTCAGTGAAGATGTTCTGTGAGATTGGGACTGGAGGGTGGGTCAGAGCATGCCCTGCCAGGGAGGCAGCCTGGTGCAGTGACCAGAGCTGTGCTCTTTGGGGGACAGCTGGGCAGCAGAGCTCAGCCTTGCAGCAGTGACCCTCAGCAGCAGGCACTGGTGCCTGGCTGGGCTGGGCTGGCAGGACAGGGCATGGTGCCCGTGGGTGAGGCTGTGCCCGTGGCTCAGCCCTGATGCCAGTGCTGCCCACGGCTCCTGCCACTAGGAGAAATACGACACGTGCAGGGGAAGGCTGTGGAAAGCCTGAGGCCACACCAAAAAAAAAAAAAAGGCAAGCCAAACCAAAAAGGAAATGACTTTTGTGCTGTTTGTGTGCACGCTTCTGCACGGGGCAGCTGAGCCAGGGGTGCTGGGCTCCCCGCAGGGAGCACCCAGCCTGGCCATCCTCTGCAGGGCTGAGCCCTTGCCCCATGGCTGGAGCTCCCTGGCAGCAGCGAGCTGGCAGCATGTTCCAGAGGAAACGCAGCGTCTCCTTCGGCGGCTATGGCTGGTGGGTGCCTCTCCTCTCTGTCCTCTCTCTGCTAACAGAGCTTCTCTTCCCTCCGTGCCTTCCCAGGAGAAGCACGGTGCTGTGGCACAGTGCCCTTGGCAGAGCCCTTCCTGCTGCCCCATGCCAACAGCTGCACATGGGAGATGGGAAGGATCTTCTTCCCTCAGGGATGGCCAGCAGTGAGAGGACATCCTCAGGGGCTCATGGTGGGCTCCCACGGGCACATCACCTGCAAGAGCATCCTGTGGCTCTCCCCTGCTCCTTTCTCTCACTGCCAAGGACCCCCTGCTCAGGCAGCAATGCTTACAGCTGCCTTTGGCACCCGAGGTCTCACCTGGTCCATGGCAGATTCCTGGTGCCTCCTCGAGTCATCCCTGCTCTGTCAGCTGTGGTGCTCTGCCAAGGACAAACACTTGCACCCTGGGTTCTGTGGGACTCTGCTTCTCATGTCCTTTCCCTCTGAGATGTGTTGATTATAGGGAAGTAGTTTGAGGAAATGGCACTGTCCTCTCTCTGCCCTTCCTCCCGTTTCCTCCCCTCTGTGGTATTTCATGCCCATTCCAGGTCTGTGCTGTTGCTGTGGGAGCTGGTGGTGGACTAAGGAATTCTGTCATGTTTTAGTGGTTTGGCAGTGGGCAGAGGGTGCCACAGTGGCTAGGCAGCTGGCAGCACTGGGGGCTTTGGGACCAGAGCTTCTGCTGGTGGGCTTGGAGCTGCTTGAGAGCTGTCATGGGAAATGCTGAGTAAGGGAGGTGGTTGTGGAAGGGCAGTGATCTCCTCGAGGCTTTTGGCTAAGTGTCCTGGGGCCAGAAGCACTCCCCTAACCCAAACCACAGGCTCCCTCTCAGATGGATGGTTTATTTTTAATTCATTACATAAAAAAGGGAAGGAAGCACTCTGAACTCCTCTACAAACATGCTCTGTGAAACGTGGGCTTGTCTTGTGCCAGAGGCAAATGGCAGCTCCTGGACAGCTGTTGGGGACACAGGCTCTGGGACTCCAGGCATGTCCTGGGGCTGCTGCTTCCCTCCTGGATGGAGCAGAGCCTTACTGCCTTGGCAGGGCTACTCAGGGCTGGCTGGGCTTTGCTCCCTTGTTTTCCTTCTGTATGTTGGCAGTTGCAGGGAAAAGATAACCATGAGCTGGAGAGTCACACAGGAAAATGTGGTTTACTGGCTGCAGGGGCTGGGGGGAAGCGGGCACGGGCTCTCCTTTGGTATCAGCATCAGTGTCTGCAGTGATAAAGGGAGGCTGTGGGGTACAGGGGGGAGGTCCCAGGTGGGGACCATGGGGCAGGCACCCCTTGCAGTCCTGTGTCACCAGCAGAGCACTGTGTGCAGCTGGGAAAGTGCTTCCCAGGGTGCTTACGGGACAGGAAGGGACCTGCCACAGCCTCCTACCTGCATCTGCATCTTCTCAGGGCCGGTGGCTGGCACACCCTTCCTGTGGGGACCGTGTGAGGGGGGGCTGGCACACTCAGCTGCTGCTCTGGCCACAGCACAGTTTCCAGCCCTCCACTGGAGTGCAGAGTGAGGGGTTGGAAGTGTCTGCCAGCAGCAGCTGCTGCCAGCGAGCTCTTGGAGGAGTGTCCTGGTCCTGGGATGGCTGCTCCCGGTGCCACTGCTCTGGCCTGGAGGGATGCATGTCACAGGCAATGCAGAGCCATGCTGTGTGCATCCCCAGGAGAGCTCCCCGGGGCCACGGCAGCTGCTGGGTGCAAAGGGAGGAGGGTGGATGGGCTGAGAGGTGTTTCACTTCACCTCGGGAGGGGATGCAGGGCAGGGCCTGACCAAGCAGCTCCCTAACTGAGTCATAGTGGGACTGTGGTTTCCCTAGCTGAGAGTTTCTTTCTCATGTGCTGCTTTCATAGTTGTTGCCTTTCTTTTTTCCCCATCTTCAAGAAGCCAAACAACAGCAACTGATTTTTCTTCCTGTGGTTCCAGATGAAGCTCTGGCACAGGTCCTGCCCCAGCCACCCACTGTCCCCGTGGCTTGTTGGCATCTGCCACCAAGAGTTTGGCAACAGCTACTTACCCCAACCTGCTGTAATGTTCACCCTCATTTAATGTCTGTGGACAGGCTCATTAAGTGAGGATTGCAGGTGCCCGGGGTCTATTTTTGGGAGCAGTAGCTCCAAGGGTGGAGCACAGGAGCTGATCTTTGGGGAAATTCCTGGAATGATGCTCCTGTGGCCTTGGGGTTTGGGGAGTGCAGTGTTGGCCCAAGAGGAGGACTCGGGGAAGGGTGATGGTGTGGGCAGGAGGTACTGGGGTGGCTCTGCCCTCACCCCTGGGGAGTGGGGACACCCCTTGTGGGGTTCCTGCTGCAGCTGTCCTGGCTCAGCCTGTGGCAGGACATGCTGGGGGGGGGGATCTGGTGTGCTGGGATCCAGCATGCCCAGGATGTGTCCTCTCTGCTTCACCCATGGGTGCAGCCTCGTCTGATGGAGAAGTTTAGCCTGGCAGCACAGGGAGGTAAAGCTGCGAGTAGAGGGGAAGCTGCATTTCTGCAGCCTTGCCATGCTCTCTGTGCTCACTGCAAGACAAGTGGGCTTTTGGGGGG
The DNA here is from genome assembly GCA_013396975.1 of Bucco capensis. Lineage (NCBI taxonomy): Eukaryota > Metazoa > Chordata > Aves > Piciformes > Bucconidae > Bucco > Bucco capensis. The sequence goes on along the minus strand of VWZO01001392.1, from coordinate 393,225 downwards.
TTTTGGGGGGTGGTTTTTTTGGTGGGTTTTTTTTTTTTAGAGCTGTGGAATTAATTCCATGTGGCAGATAACAGAGCATTGGTAATGACTGCCAAAAGGCATCACTTTGCATTTTGAGACATTAGTGATTTGCATTCATTAATATTAATATGGCTTTAACCCCAGTGAGTTGGTGGAGCTAGGCACTAATTAACGGTGCCAAATAAATAAATGAAGCCATTGGGGTTCCCCAGTCCTCCTGACCTCCTTCAGACCTCCTGTGAGGTCAGGTTTGGGGGTTTGGTAGGCTCTTCCTGGCACATCTGGTCGGTCACAAGCTTGTTGTCTGTAAGTATGTGTTTTGTGGGAGGTGGGAGCAGCTCTCTGGAGAGAGCTGGGATATGGGAGTGTCCTCCTCTCATGCCTGGTTCATCTCTGTTGATCAGCACCAGGAAATATCTAGAGGGATTTTGGTTCACTTGCCACCAAGTGAAATAAAGGATTTATTTTCCTGGTCAGGTGTGTCTGTGGTGATTGTTGTCAGCAAGACCCATGGCCCCTCTGAAGGAGATGCTGAGGTGGGAGGAGGGACAGCCTGGAGCCCCTGTGCCCTCAGTAACCCAATGCTCTGCTTTCTCCCCAGGATTGACAAGACAATGCTGGCCAGCCTGAAGATCAAGTGAGTACCTGCAGCTGCAGAGCAGTGTCCCTGTGCGATGGCTTTGGGTGTGGAGGATGCTTTCTTGTTAGCTGGGCTGTCCTCGTGGCTCCAGCTCTGTGCAGTGGCAGAGATCTATCCCCTCCTGGAGAGAGCAGTGTGCATGGGCCACAGCTTGTTCTCCTGCAGTGGCTGACAGTTGCTGTAGGAGCAGAGGGGGAAGGCATGGCTGGTGCCATTCACAGAGCACTGGCTGTGGGCAGGGAAGGCCAATGGGCAGGTGGGCTGCCCCTGAGCTGCTGCCTGTGCATGCAGTCAAGTTTGCAGTGGTTTGGCTTGGATCTTACAGTCTGGAAGCTGGGTGGGTGCTGGCACAGATCCTGCTCTGGAGTGCAGGCACGTGCAGGATCACCATCCCTGCTGGAAAGTGCTGTTGGCTGGGCGAGCAGGAGCAGGAGAGAAAGGGATGGTGGTACCAGTGTTCACTGTTCCTGAGGCACTCATGGTTGCCTGGGACCTCCCTCCTGGGTCTGCTGGACCTTGTCTTCCAAGCTGTGTGGCTAAGGGGACCAGTCCCTTCCCTCCTGCTGTGGCACATCCCCGGCTCTGGATAAACTTCCCAAGCTGGCTTTTCCCTTGCCAGCAGGTGCCCAGCTCTGGTGCTCTCTGTGTCCCTGTGCTGATACAGAAATATCCTGGCCAGGCCTCCCCTGAGCTCCAGGGAGTGTGGATGGTGACAGCTCATGTGCTTTTCCTCTATAATCATTGCTTGTGCAAATTACTCATTAACAGAGACTGTGCAGAGAGCCTTGGGGAAGCACTGGAGGGGCCTGCAAACAGCCCTTGCAAGGAGCACAGCACTGAGCTCACTGCTGGGGCTTTTTGCTGAACTCACGAGAAGTTTAAATCAATGTTTACCACTTTGGGGAGGGGAGGGAAGCCTCAGGAGATTTTCCTGTGGAGCTAAGAAGGATTTAACTGCTCCTTGCACTCTGCCATAGACTGTGCCCTGAGTTTTTCCCCAGCAGTTGTGCTGCAGAAATACTATTTAACACTATTACTAAATAATATTATTTACTATTAAGTGTTTGATAATATCCTCTTTTCCCCACCACAGTGGCAATTAGTGCTGCACTCAGGGCTTGCTGCCATGGACACAGTGCCATGCTGCAGCTTGGGCTGGGCTCAGGGCCTGGGATGGTGATTCTCTCTCCCTCCTCCCCTCCTGCCCTGGTCAGAGGAGGGGGTTTGCTCGGGGGG
>VWZO01001392.1:378337-391317 GCA_013396975.1 Bucco capensis | reverse complement strand
GGGGGGAGGGTCCTATGAGCACTCACTGGGGTGCTTATCACCACTCTCTGCAGCTGATGCTTCACAGCCTCCTCAGGCTTCTGCTCTATGGACAGATAGCATCATTAGATGGCTCTGTAACTGGGCCCCAGCCAGAGACACATTAGGTGCTTGTAAAAGCTTTTAAAATAATAATACAAAAACCCTCACAACAACAAAATAATAAGAGAAACCAGTTTTGATTCTCTGACACCCTCTCCTTGCTGCTGCAGCCTCCTGGCTCAGACACCAGGCCTAGGCAATTCCTTTTTGCTGTGTAACTTGTTAACCAAAAGAGAAGCTGCTTTCTGCAACCTTGTGCCTGCTGCTGAGGTCAACATTGACTTGCCAGAGCCTGGCAGGGGAGCAGAGGTGCTGGCTGGATGTGGCCCCAGCTCTGGGCTGCAGGGGAGCTCAGGGCATGGCTGGGGACTGCAGGGCTGAGGTGAGGGCTGTTTGCTGGGGAGCTGACAGCCCCTCCATCCTGGGGAGTGGCACTGAGGGCAGCAGGGAGCTGCTTTTGGGGCTTTGTCCTGTGCTAAGTCAGTGTTTGGTGGGACCAAGCATGATGCCAGGCTGTGGGATGCTCCCTGCTGCTCTCATTGCTGGTTGAGATAAACTTGCACATGCAGGTGGCACTAGAGCATCAAAGAGATTTTCCCTCTGTGTCTCCTTTCTTCTCTTTCAATCTGGTTTCATTAGTTCCTATGGTAACTGTGACTGGAGAGAGTGAGCAGACACTGAGGAGTGGAAGTGTGGAGGAGAGGTGATGGATGGAGAGCCTGGCACCACAGCCAGGGCTTGGCTGGTGGCAGGCACTTGGGGAGGGACCAGGGCCACACTTGCTGCATGACTGAGCATCCCTGGGCAGCTGCTGTGAGTTTGGGTCTGTTTGCCTCTGGCAGCTGTGCCCATGCCCTGGAAGCACTGGCTCTTGTGTGCCCAGTCCCTCCACTTTGGGTTTGACTCTGTGGCTGGCAGTGAGCTATCCCCAGGTCTCAAAGCCACCTGCTCGGGGGCAGGAGCTGAGCTCCTGGGTGCTGCTGCGAGCCATGGAGAGCATGGGCATGGTCCCACCTCGTGTGTCTGGAGGATGTTCTTGGGAAGCCTCCCAAAGCATCCAAAGGCAGTGAGTGTGTGAGGGATGGAGAACCTGGGGCAGGGCTTGGAAATACTCTGGGAAAGCACTGGGGGCAGCTGAACCCTCCAGGCTGGTGAAAGGAGCATCACATCCAGAAGCAGCCCTCCAAACCTTGGCTTTGTGCTGGTGTTTGTGTCCCATCAAGTCTCTGCAGGAAGTGAGCAGTGTCTCTGGGATCATGGGATGCTCCCGTGGTGCCTTTGGTTCTGCCTGGGATATGGATTCATGCAGAGCTTGTAAAACATGGTGGAGCTGGAGCTCAGGTTGTGCTAGCAGAACAGGGAAGAGCTGAGGCAGACAGCAGCTAACTCTGCTTCTGGAGCAGGGAGGTCACCAGGCAGGAAACCATCAGCCTAGCAAAGGATCTCAGCCCAGCCAGGGGAGGTGCCCTGGGGAGTTCATCTTCTCTCACAGCTGCCCTGCATGGATCCCATGGCCAGGCAGGGACCCCTGAGCCCCCTCTGCCTTGGGAAGTCCTTGTGCTGGGGACATCAGAGGTGGGATGCTGTGATGGGGATGAACTGCTGGAGATGTTCCTCCTCCATCCAGCCAGACTTCCTGGGAATGGCTGGTCTGGTGATGCCCCATGCAGGAGGTCAGGCAGCCCTCTGCTTGCCTCAGGGCTCCTCTGGTTAAATGGTTCTTTTATCTTTGGTGTCAGTAGTGGGATGGGCTGAGAAACCATGGAGGAGTTGAAAAAATAACAAAAAATGAAGTCCCTCCTTCAGACAAAGTCATCTCTTGCTTTAGCCTTATCACCCAAAAATAGCAATGAAATAATCCTGTCTCTGTGGAAGAGAGGAGCCTTGTACACCAATTGCTGGGAGTTGGTGTGTGTGCAGCTAGAGCTCACATGAAAGAGCATGTGATGCTCATCTGATGGTGGGAGCAGTGGTGGAAGATAAAGGTGGGAAGAGGAGAGATGAAAAGATTCACTTGACCCTTGTCAAATGAGCTGTGTCCAGGCTTGAGGCTCTTTAATATTTGAGTTAATGGGAAGATGTGGGAATGATTTAGCTTCTTAGCAGTAGCTGTGCTGGCTGCTGCAGTCGTCTTGGAGGTTTGTGCTGAGGTCTTGTGAGGACAAGGTCTGGGGAGCAGACTGTCTCAGTTAATTCCTCTGACTTTATTGCCACCTCTCAAAATGGAATTGCATGCAAATGGCTGTTTTGCAATTACACTTCAGCTGTAGTAGCAAATGTGTCACGGGGCCAAGGAAACACTCCCCACTCCAGCAAGGCAGGGAGCTGGTGCTGGGGCAGGACTGCTGCCTCACTGCATCCCCAGCTTGTCCTGGGGCAGCTCTGGTGCCAGGCCCCTGCTGCACAAAGCCCCTGGGGAGTGCCAGGAGGCTGCAGGCTGGTGGCCAGGGAGGGTGGCAGGTCCCTGCTGCTGCCACTGGCTGCCACTGTCCCCGCTCACCATCTGCTGCCTCTGAGCCACCTCCACCCTTGCCAGCACCAGAGCAGTCGAGGGCTGCAGGGGTAGATGACACTGTCCTCAGACAGCTGAGGTGACATCTCTGCCTGGCAGGGGGACAGCAAAGCCCCTGCCCAAGTCCTTCACCTATCCAGTGAGGTTTTGGTGGTGTTCCAGGCTCTGCTCTGGCCAGGTTTGGGCATGTATCCAGGACCAGGTGCTAAGATCCCATCCTTTTCCCCTGGGAGGAGGTGATGGGCAGGCGTGAAAGCCTTTGCAGGTCCTGTGCTATTGGCAGGGCAGATGCAGACAAGTGGGGAGAGGCAGCGGGTGGCTGTGGGATGGAAGCAGAGGCTCATTGCCAGCCCAGCTGCAGCCTGTGGGTGCTAGGACAGGGCTCCTCTCTGTCCCTCTGCTCCCTGACAGTGCTTCCACAGCTGAAGCTTCTTCCCAGGCGTGCCAGCAGTCGGCACACGAGTGCTTGGCTTCTGCTGCTGCTTGTTCCTGTTGTGAGGGGAGCCCAGGCACCAGGCACTGGAGTCCTGCTGCTGAGGAGCTGTGCAGGCGTGGCTCTCCTCCCCTTCGAGAGGATTTCTGCCTGTCAGTGACCAGGCTGCTCTAAGTCCTCTCCTCCCAGCTCCCCTAGAAGTGGTGGCCACCCCCCTGGGCTCTGGAGTGAGTGGGGGGCTGCAGGGCATGGTGCCCTCGAGGGGAGCATGGATCAGGTCCCTGGGGACCCTGCCAGTCCTCCCATCCCAGCACACAGCAGTGCCTGGCATCTGCAGGCTGGAGCTCTTCAGCACCAGGAGGCAAAGGTGGGCTTAGAAGGAGGAATGTCAAGGTGCTGTAAGGGTGAGAGCAGGGCAGTGTGGCTTGGGCTGGAGTGAGCCAGCAGCCAGCTCTCACTGCTGCTCCTCTGTTAGCTTTATAGCCAAAGAAACGAGCTGTCAGCTGCATGTCCTCTGCCACTTGAGGCTCCAGTGGCCCTGGATGTGCAGGTCAGCACTGTGCCATTGCCCAGCAGGAGCTGCTGTGGGTCCTGGTGCCAGGCTGGGCAGGCGGGTGGGCACAGCTCCACCCTGAGCCCTGGCTGGAGCTTGGCTCTGTTGCTGGCACCTCAGTCCCCACAGAGCTGGGTGCTGAGTGGGTCCCAGCAGCTTGGGAAGGGCCTGTCCCAGCCCTGGCCTCTTCTGTGAAATCTGGGCTTTGCCCTCATGGCAGTGCTGGCTGTCAGGCTGAGATAGGGACTGTCCCACCCCCCACGGGTGCTCTCTGGGGCTCTGCCCTGCCTGGGGGTGAACAGGGGACACAGGGGCACCCCTCCTAGCCCTGGAATGCCCCTTGCCACTGGTGAGCCCCTCTTGCTGCAGCCATAGGCCCACTGGGGCAGTGAGCAGGTGCTGCTGATGGGCAGTGCTGCCCTTCTGCCTATGGGCTGGTGATGCTGGGGGTTATAGGCAGTGTCCTCAGGCAGGACAGAGGTGGATTGGGGGGCTTCTTTTGGTTTACTGGTGCTATTTTGATGTATCTCTCTTGTGACTAAAGATAAGCCCAAGTAGGGTGAGTGGCAAGGCAGGTGATGTCTGCCTCTGCCCTTGTACCCCTGACACGCTGGGAAATGAAGGGAAAGGGATTCTGCCTGGGGATGATTGATACAGCACCAGGCTTTGGACATTGTGGAGCTGTCAGGCTGGGGGCAGGGGCTGGTGGAGCTCAAACAGCACAGGAGCATCCCACTGACACCATGTCCAAGGGCAGAGCCACCCCAGAACTCGCTTCTGTTTTCCAGAGGGGGAAAAGCAACCTGGGAGGTAGGAGCCTTGATGGTGTCTTGTTTCCTTTATGGATATGGGTGCTGGGAGGTGAGTGGTGGCAGGGGCAGAGCCAGCCCTGCCTTGCCCAGCCCCAGGGCTGGCTGGGGATTTACCAAATCTAGCCAGTCCCAACGTCTCTCCCCTATCTCTGGTGAGCAGGCAGGAGGAAGGGCAGTTATCACCCTGCTGCCCCACAGACACCAAGCTCTCTGCCTGTACAGCATCCTTGCAGCACCTTGCAAAGCCTGCCTGGGACAGGGCCAGTGTTCCCAGGAAGAGAAGAGTGCTGTTGGCTCTGAGGAGTGTGTCAGCTGTTCCATCCGGTAAGCCTCATCCCTGGGGACGTGCAGGGGGTCCTGGCACAGCTCCACTGATGCTCCCACCTTGGGAGGCTTCCCATGGTATTGGGCTAGGTGCTTTCCTCTCAGTGCTTGCTGTAGGTGTTTGGGTTTCTTTGGGCCTTTAGTGCTGCAGAAGCCCTTGGCTGTGGAGCAGAGGCTGTGGCTGGGATGCAGTGATGCTGCTGAGGCTGGAGGTGCTGCAGCAGCAGCTCCTGCTCGGGCCAGCTCCAGGCCCCATCTGCTAAGCTCTTGTTGCTGCTGTCACAGCAGCCATCAGGCACTGGGAGCCAGATTATCCACTGCTACCTCTGCCCAGAGGACTCAGCAGCCCCAGCTGGGTCTATTTTTAGCTCTGTTTCCGAACTAATAAGCTGTGCTGGTTTGTGTGCCTGCCCTCCTGCCATGTGGATAGCCTGGCAGGGCAGGGGCTGAGCACAGACAATGGAAAAGCAGTGACTGGGGAGAAAACCAGCAAGCCTGGCTGGGAGCAGGGGCTGGGAGCATTCCTGGCTGGAGGGACAGAGATGCCTTCTGCCCCGTGGGAGTGTGCTCCCAAACACGGGAGGATGGAGCTGTCTGTGGGAGCCTTGGGGTGCAGCTGGGGCAGGGTCCCTTGTTCCTGGTGGGTTCTGGAGAGGCTTTGACCCCACGGGCTGTGCCTGCTGGCCTCTCCTGCCCGGGGCCAGGGGTGGGTGTGATGTGGGGAGCAGGAGCAGCCTGGGCTCTGCTGAGCCGAGGAGCCCAGAGCCAGGCAGGGAGCACTGGCATGGGAGCACAGGCACTGTGCCAGGGCTGTGCTTTGCTCCTGATGATCATTTTGTTAATGACTTTACTGCTCCCACTGGCTGCTGACTTTCCTTGGAGCTGGCAGGGTCCTGGCCTCCTGACAGCACCAGTGCCATGGGGATGGGAGCTGCTGGCACTGGGCCTGGGAGCTGCTGGCAGCTGGGGCAGGGCAGGATGATGCTGGCAGGGCATGTGGTCTCTGGAAACATCCTGCTCCATCACCAGTGTTTTATTTCCAGTAGGCCTTGTGGTGCTGGCTCTGCTTTGGGCTAGCTGTGTGGTAGCCAGGGTCCTTGCCTCTTCCAAAGCCAGTGGTAAGAAGCTGGCTCACCCCCCAGGGAAGTGTGGGAGTGTGACAGGCATGCAGGTCAGAGCTCCCTCAGCAACAATCAAAGGTCACTCCTGTCAGACACTGTCCTCTCTTGCTCTGCTCAAACGTTACTGGTGTCACACCAGGGACCAGGACAGGTCCCTCCTTCCACAAGCAGTTTGGTGTTAATCCTCTCCAGTTTGGAGCACAGAGCTCAGTGTTCACATGGGAGAGGTGACCAGCCATCCTGGCACTGGGGGCTCAGAAGTGGGGCAGAGTTTCATCAGCTCTTGACTGGAGCTCCAAAGCCCAGTGCCACTGTGTTAGCCAGGAAATCTGCTCTTTGCTTACATGTTGACTGGGCAGGGAGCTGTGCTGACAGGCAGGAGGACAAGAACATGCTGGGAAGAGGTAGAGGACCAGACCAGGGGTCTGTGGCTGCTCCCTGAGAGTGCCAGTGCTGAGGGATGGACTGAGAGACAGCAAGCTGTGTCCTTTCATCTGGAATGCCAAGCCCTGGCAGGCTCTTTGCAGCCCAGACTGATGGGAAAGGGCTTTTCCTTTCAGATGTGTTTGTCCCATGGCCCAGGGCAGTCCTGTGCTGCTGCAGGAGCATCTCCTAGAGAAGACAAGCAACCACCTGGAGACCCTCCAGTGCTATGGGCAGCATGCACGTGGAGCCAGCATGGAGCAGGTACTCCTCTGCCCAGCTTCCCTTGCCTGTGGGGTGGGCATCAGCTGCCAGAGAGCTCCTGCCCCTGGACCTTGCACCCTCCACTTGCCAAAAGCCCAGGTCTCTCACTCCTGGCCATTGATGAGGTTGCACAGCACAAGGTGATGTCATGAGGAAGGCAGCAGGTTTCCAGCTAACAACTGCATCATTTTCTCTCCTTTTATTCTGAGCAAGAGGCAGGGAGAAAGCTGCAGAGCAGCAGAAAGCCATTTGTGTCTGTGATTGACTTCAGCACATTCCCCACTGTGGGGATGTGTCGCTGAGATAATATCTGTGTTTCAGCTCCACAAATTATATGTCTCTTAACACTCTCACATCAAACAAAGTGTCTGAGGGAAATGGGTAATGGAGACAGCAGCATCAGTGCTCCTGGGATGCTGGTGCTGTTCCCGTGGGGCCATGAGGCTCAGCACAGCCCAGCCTGATGCAGAGACAGCTGCTCTCCCCCCTCCCCAGCAGAACACCCCAGCAGTGAGGGGAATCAAGGCCAGAGACAGCACGAGCTTCTGCAGACACCCACAGCAGTGCCAGGCTCCTTGTCCTTGCAGGCAGCCACCTCCCCATCACATCTTTACCTTGTCCCTCCTGATGCTATCCTATGGCCAGGGGGAGGCTGGTTTGGGGCTGGGGGTGAAGTGGTGGCTTTGTGCAGCAGCTGGGCACAGGGACACAGCTCAGCATTGGCTGTTGCTGCAGGAGCAGCAGTGCTGGCCAGCCCTGGTGTTCCCCTGCCTGTGGCTGATAGGAGGCTGGCTCTCCCCAAGATGCTGGGCTCCAGTGAGCTGTCTGCCCAAGCCCACCCTGCTCCTCCCCTGGGGTCTCATCCCCGCTCCTGCATCCCTCTCAGCATCCTTTGGGAAGGGTCATTGTTTGGTTGAGGTTAAAATTTGGGCCTAATCCAGAGCTTCCCAGCTGGATGGTGATGGCAGTTGATTGGAATAATGGCTTCAGGGATGGTCTCTGGGGAGCCAGGGAAGGACCACAGGCTGAGGATGGTGCTGGTGGCACTGGACTTGTGGGGCACTTGGCTGATGTTAGTTTGCTGTGCATCCTGAATCTGGCTTTATTAGTGATGTTAATGATAAGTGATGGCATTTAGCTCCCTGATTTGTCAGTAAAATTCAAAGGATCTGCTCATGCTGTAAAGACTTATTTCCTCTGCTGATTTGATCTAATTGAATTGAAGGCTGAAATCTTAGAGCTCATCTCTCCAGAAAGCCTGTGTTCACAGCGGGGAAAATACCCCAAATTATCCAGAATACCATTTCCATGTAATTGAGGTGCTGTCAGAGGCATGACAGCCTGGTGCTGTGTTTAACCATCATGAATGATCCAGTCACTCAAGGGAGGAGACCAGGCAGGGGCTGGTGCTGCCTGCCCGTGGGGTGACACACACCTGCCTTCTCCTCTCTGCCCAGCCTTCAGCAGCTAGGAGTTGAAAAAATAACCCATCCTCCTGTCTGCAAGACACCTTTGGTTTGTCATGGTGCCTGCTGGCCTGGCTGAGGAGCCAGGGCCAGCACCGAGGGGTGAGCCCAGCAGCCAGACACCACTCTGAATTCCCAGATGTGTGTGATGGGAAGGTGCTTTCTAAGAGCTCCTTACCAAAGCTGTGTCTCTCTGGAGGCTGCTGAAGGAGGAAAGGTTCCAAAAATAAACCCCTGAGAACCTATAGATAGACATCTAGATGCTGGTAGATAGCTATCTGTAGATGTGTAGACAGGAAAGTATCTGTATGTCTTTTGGCACAAAGCAGATCCAGCTGTCTAAGCCTCCTGGCCTGTCAGAGCTGGTCTGGTACTGAACACAGAGCAGAGAGCTGAGTGTTCCCATCTGACCTCAGCATTTGGTCTGGAAAGCTGCAGCATCCCTGCCTGCAGAGCTTTGCCTCCTCACTGAGGCATCCCTCAGCCCACAAGGTTTTCTCTGCAGGTCACCACTGTGATGTTGTCACTGCCCTGGGCTGGGTGGGCACAGGGGCAGGTGGCTGCTGCTGCTGCAGTGGGCACAGGAGCAGCTCTCTACAGTGCAAAGCCAGCAGCTCTGGCTCCTGAGCAAACTGCCATCCCTCTGCCAGCCCTCAGAAGTGGGCAAATATTTGCTGCCTCCTTTCTTCAGCCAAGGGCAGGAGTATTGTGCCAGTGTGTGGGAGAGGTCACCTTTCTGGGGTACAAACAGCCATGCTGGGACATCCCCTTCCAGGCTTTGATCAAAGTTTAATCATGGTGTGATAACACAAATTTACTTCTTGTGGCTCTCTTGGTTTGTGCTCTGCCTGTGCTTGGGTGGCAACACCTGGCTGAGCCTTGCCTTCTCTCTGCAGCTAGAGCTCCTTGGCCTGTAATGGAGTTTTGCTCTTTCATTACAGCTTTGATTGCTTTCCCTGCTAGTTTCCTGGGAAGGCTGATCATTGCACTGGGGAGATGAAGCACCCTGGGCCCCAGGTGAGGCAGAAGGTTGATGCTCATGTGCACTCGTGATGGGGACAGGCTCTGGCTGGAGGACAAGAGCATTGTGTTGGCTCCTGGTGGAACTAGGCAGATAAGTGGAGTAATTCTGCCCTGGGGTGCAGGAAACTGCTGGGCTTTGGGTGCTGTGGCAGGGAGGGGTGCCTGGCTGGCTGTGCTGGGGAGCTGGGTCTGCCCCACACCTTGGCACCCCTCAGTCCCTCAGGTTGCTGCTCGTGTGTTGCTCTTGTCTCACACTGCTCCCAGAGACACAGCTCCCTCTGCTCTGGCTCTGCACTGCCAGCACACTGCAGCCACCTCTGCCCTTCTGTGCTGCTTCCTCTCTGAGGCATAACACAAATCTCTAATCAGACTTCTTAGGGCTGGGTGGGACACAACCTAAAGCTCTATTTCCTGGGATACTCCTTTGGAAACAAGGTGCACTCATCCCCCTCCTGCAGCACCTTTGGAAGTGATGCAGTTGCTTTCTCCTGGGTTCCCAAGCTCCCAAATCCTTCCTATGCCAGGAAAATCAGAGTGTGACTGCTCCTTTGAGGAGAACTGGTTACTATTTTTGTCTCTTGGTCGTGCTGCTTCAGCTCCTTTTGTTCTTCTCTGGCTTGGTCCCTGGTGCTGGCACAGCTGTCCCAGTCCCAGCTCTCCCATCTGGGCAGAGTAGGTGCATCCCAGACGGGGGGGGAAGTACTTGCTAGGGTCTCAGGGTGGGTGCCTGGGGTGGTGGGAAGGGTCCCTAGGAAGAGCTCTTGGCTCTCCCCTGTCAGCCATGCCTCCAGCCCAGCTCTGGGAAATGCCTGGCATGGCTCATGTGTTTCTGTCCCTTGTGAGAGAGGGAACCAGAAATCTCTCTTGCACAGGGAGGGGCAGAGGGTGCTGGGGACATGGAGAATCCCTGAGTCCCTGGAGCTGTGGGCTGTGCCCACTGCTTGGCTGTGAGGGATGAGGCTACAGGAGCCTCCCTGGGTGCACAAGTGCCCAGAGAGGCTTGGGGAGTTGGATGTGTGCTCCCTGAGGGGTGCTGGAGGCTCCCTGCAGCACTAACACAACAGCCAAAGTTACTCTGTAAACAAACAGCTCCTTAATGATATTAATTGTGTCATTTATGCACAGGGGATTCAGTAACACCAGGGATGAAGGGCTGAGCTTGTCACACTCTGCTATGTTCAGATCCTTCTTTCTTAGCAGAGTGTCCAGAAGAAAAGGCCAGGCCTTGCATCAGTGAGTCAGCTGCCCAGGTGATTTATTAATCACAGCCTGTAATTGCCTGAGCTCACCCTGGCCCCATGGGACCTGGCTTCCCAGGTAGCTCCAAAGATGTTTGCTCTGAAGCAAGAACCTCAGAGCATTTGTAGAGAGATATTTATTTCTCCATAAAACAGAGGCATCTCCTCAGCCGGGAGGTTGTTTAGTCCTTGCAGAGGTAATACTGATGTTTTGAAAGGAAGAATGGAGATTCAGAGGAGCCCAGAAATGCTGGAAGGGGGAGGGAGGGATCTCTGCAGCCTCTGGTCCAGGCTCCATCACAGACTGGGCTGTGGCTCCTGCAAGCCAAGCCTGGGAAGCCTCTGTGGGTGGGGACCTGGCAGAATCCCCTGGGTACCTCTTCCAGGCTGTCCCAACCTCCTCAGTTTCCCTCATTTCCAGTCTCAGCCTCTCAGGCTGCAGCTCTGTGCCTTGTGAGACATCCTTTGGCCCATCTGTGCAGACACTAGCCAGGCAGTGGCCCTGACAGAGCATCCCTCTCTTGAACCCCCAGGAGGCATCACTGTGGGACTGGAGGCTGGCTGGAGTCACCCCAGCCCTGCAGAGCCAAGGGATGAGCTGTGGGGCTGGGCAGATGCTCTGTGGGGCTGTTTCTGAGCTGACAAGGGTGTGGGCAGAGTACCTGGCCCTGGCTGGGATCAGTCTGAGTGATCCTGTCTTGTCCTGTCCCTTCCTGGCATCCCCTGAGCCTGTCCTGGAGCCTTTTATCAGCTGGCAGCCTCCTCAGGGCCCCATCACAGCCTCTCCTCTGTGTGAGAGAGGAGTAGGTCCATGGCATGGAGTGGCATGGATGCAATCCTGAGCTCCCATCCTGAGCCTTCCCTGCCTCTCCAGCTCTCTTCCAGCCCCTTGCTGTCTGTTATCTTGCCTTCAACCTATAAATGACAAATCAGCTGCAAAGGAGTCCAGAAGAAATGGATTAGAGCTTGTTTGCCCTGTCTGGGTGGAGCAGCAGCTCTGAGTGTGTCTGCTGGAAGAGCTTCTCTATTTCCAAATACCAGAGAGCTGAGCATCTTTACAAATCAATACAGAGCCACTCCAGCATAAAACAAAAGGAGATTAATACTTAACTTGTCTGGAAAAGGGGATGAGAGATGGTGGGGAAGGTCTCCAGAGACAGAGACTCAATGAAATTTCAATCTGCCTGTTTAATGTGAGAGGCAAAAGGTTTACAATTAACCCCCCTCCCCCTGCATTAACTGGAAGCTAATGAGGTGCTGGAGAATTGGGGTAATTTGGCTTGGAAATGGGTTCTAATTCCTTTCCTGTGGGTTTTTTCCTGTGCCTGGGAAATCTGTCAGATTGATGATTTCTGCTTGAGAGGAAGCAGCCAGGTATTTTCTGCAAGAACAAAGAGATCTGTTGGTCCAACAAAAGCTTGGTGACAAGGCTTCCCTGCAGCACTTCCACACTGTGCCCTGCCAGCCAGGGCAGCACCAGGCCCAGCTGAATGCCTCCCTCTTACTCACTCGTGTGCTCTCACCCTCCACACGTGGCTTGGCATCATCTGGTGTCAGGAGGAGGAGGCAGAAATGAATTTTGGGGGTTTGGGGAATGAGCTGGGCTTCTCTTTCTGAGGAAGGAGACCCTTGTCTGCTGGAATGACTGTGCTGGAGGGACCTGCTGCTGCTTCAGCATTCCCAGGGGCCTGGAAATAGGAATTTTGGATTCCAGTTTAGGTCTTGGCTCTTTGCAGAGCTGCACATGTGCTGTGCATGTCAGTGGGATGGTGTGTTGATGGCTGAAGTGCCACCAGGTTCTTCTGGGCTGAATTGATGGGGCAGGTCAACAAACCCAGCACTGCACGTGGTTTTATCTGACTTGCAGCAGAAAGCAGCCAGAGATTGCAGTGGACAGGGCTTGGCTGGGGGTTTGTGCATTTAAAGAGTACATCCAATTAGAGATTGTGCTGAAATGTTGAGCTGGAAAAGGCCAGAGCTGAGGCTGTGCCTGTCACCTCACACATGACAAGCAGGAGGAGGCAGTGAGAGTGGCTGCTGGGTGCCAGATGTGGCCTTTGAGAGCTGTGTGCTCCTGAGCAAACACATTTATTATGGGCTTTGCCAGGAGAGCCCCACGTGCTGTTAATGATTGACTGACCTGGCCAGGGGTTTCCAGGCAGCTCCTGCTCCACATCTTGCTGTTTCCCCATGGGTGATTACCTCCTTGGTGGGTGATGGTCTCCCTGGTGTGTGAGGAGCTGAGGACTAATCCCCCCATCTTTCCCCAAGAGCTGCTGGAGGGGAGCCCACTGCGTGGGATGCTGGAGGTGGCCATGGCTGATCCTGCAGCCCATGTGTAGCCCCCAGCAAGCTCCCTGTGCCCCCCAAAGCCCTGACCCTTCAGAGGTGACAGTTTGCTGAAGAGCTGCTGTGGTGTCCTGTGCCCACTGCCAGCAGGAGGTTGTGGTCTCCCTGCTCTGGGGCTGAGGTGGTTAATGCACATCCAGGGGATGCTTCCACAGGGATGCAGCAGGATTATGATGACTTCTCTGGGGGTGCCCACAAAGCTGTGGGGCACTGGCAGGTTTGGGGCAGATGGTGATGTCTCAGTTCTGGGAAGGACTGGAGTTCTGTGTGTTCTCATCCCTGCCTGCAGCAGGGACTGTGTTCTCATCCCTCTAACCATGCTCAAAATGCTGTAACTAGTCCTGTGCCTAATTCCTGTGAAAATTAAACTGGCAGAGGAGG
>VWZO01001392.1:336951-377218 GCA_013396975.1 Bucco capensis | reverse complement strand
CGCCGCGGGCGCGGAGGCGGGCGAGGACGCGCTGCCCCCTCCCCCGTCCCCTCCCCGGTCCCCTCCCCGGGCCCTCCCCGGCAGGTGCGGCGGAGCGGGAGCGGCGGGAGCGGCGATGTCCCGGCCGGGAGGGAGGCTGCGGTCCCGGCGGGCAGGGGTGCGGGCGGCAGTGGTGCTGATCGGGCTGCTGCACCGCTCCCGCAAGCACGGCGCCGAGAGCAGGTGAGGCGCCGGACGGTCCCGGGGCTCCCTCGGGGGCTCCCGGTGCGCGGTCGAGAGCTCCCGGTGCTCTCTTGTGTGCTCTCTTGCCGATGCTCTCTCATGTGCTCCCGGTGCTCTGTTGCTGATGCTCTCCCGGTTCTCTTCCGTGCGCTCCCGGTGCTTTCCCGGTACAGGCGGCAGAGCAGAGCCCTGGTGCTGTTCGGCAGCCACGGTGGTGGCCAGGGCAGGAGGGGTCTGGAGCATCAGAGGGTGGAAGCATCAGCGGGTCCATGGGGGCCGTTATCCGGATGGATGTGGTGTGCGTGTGAGCTGACAGCGCTGCCCCAGAGCTGGACAACGGGCACTGGGATAACTGGAACGCGTTCATGGTGTATATATATCTGCGTGTGTGTGTGCAGGGGCTCATCCCTTCTGTGTGGGTTAACCTCAACAGCCGTTTCTCCTGCCCTGGAGCACCGAGAAGGATTGTTCTCGTTCAGGGATCGCCGTGTTCACACAAGTGCCCTAACTCGGCTCAACAGCTTTGTCCCTTCGCCGGGAACAGCTGACAAATGGTTTCATCTTTCGTTGACTAAGCCTCGGACTGTACTCTCTGTTCAACTTTGTGTGTGGAGGAAATGGCCTGTTTGGAATACCGGGTGAGCTGGCATCTGCTGCCGCGGCTCCGCTTCCCCGGCTCGTGACCGGGAGCTGCTGGCGGCTCACCCGGCGCTCATTTATCCTGCCTCCTCGCTCAGCGACTTCTCTCTCCTCCAGGACTCTGCTGCTCTGGCAACTTTGATGATAAAAATAGACAGAAATATGCACCCCAACCTGGGCGAGGTGTGTGGCTCTGGTGCGGGGTGGGAGCGACGTGGGCACTGCCGTGGAGTGAGGGTTGGGGTTTTGTTGTTGTTCATTTTGTACCCAAACACATGAATGAAGAATTGATTATTTGGAATCTTTATTGCAAAGTGTTCTCCCTCCCCCAGTCTGTGAGCCTGAAAAATCAGAGTACAATGGTTGAGGAGGAAGGTTTAACTCTTCACTCACACACAGTTTCGGGTCACAGGGTCTGTACCCCAGCTTTCAGTGCTGCTGCTGTAGGTGCTTGCCTGGGAAAGCAGGATTTCAGTGATGCTTTCATGCCTTCCTCTCTAGTTGATGTGTTGCTGTTGGTCTGGGCTGTTTTATTCTCCTTTGCTGGGTTTTTAGGTAGATCCTCAAAGCTGAGCACTTGGTAAAAAAACATCTGCAGGCCCTGATGGTCCTGAGTGAACAGCAGAGATGGGAGCTCACCTGAGCTGAGCCCTGCCGTGACTGTGACCCCAAGACTGTGATCCCTGTCCCATGGCTGTGACATCTGTTCTCCTGTGCCCCAGTTGGGAACATGGGTACAGGGGCACCCCACTGGGCTCAGCCATTCCTGTCCCTGCTCCTATCCCTTGGGTTTGGTCTTGTTTAGCCCAGGCTGGTCCCTGCTCTAGCCCATGGGCCATGGCCAGAGCTCCAGCTGTGGGTCAAGAAGTTGTGGAGGGTCCAGCTGTCCTGGGGACAGCCAGGCACCCTGTGCTCCCACCCCACTCCGTGGTCTGGAAGTGCTGGAGGGTCTGGGGGCCCATATGCTTCTCCAAATGTGGTCCCCACTGTAACATGCTGGCCACCCCATGTTCATCTCCAAGTGTGGCAGGGAAGGAAGGGAGTGCTTTCAAACAAGTCCCACCAAGCAGGACTTTTCCCAGAGAGTTGTCTTTCCCCCAGGTACCAGATTTCTGTGAATGAGCTCAGCATGGTTCCTGAGGGCTGAGAAGAAACCTGGCTCTGAACTCTCACAGAAATCTGGCCAGTCATGTCTCAGTCTGGGTTGTTTGTTTTGTTTTTTCCCCACCATCACGCTGAGCACAAACCCTCCCAGTGTGGTTGTTGCTGCAGGGTTTACTGAGGACACTGAGAGTCACACAGACATCTCGAGGGGAGAGCAAGACTCTGAGGAGGTTTTTTTCCTGTCTGCTGTGGAGTGAGGAGCCTTCATGGGAGCGATTGCAAGAACCCAAGTGATGCTTTACGGCATTTGCTTCGTCTTACGCAAGCTGCCAGGGCCATCAAAGTGACATAATCTGCAGGAAAAGGAAGGGACTGCTAGCAGCATTGTCAAAAGGGACTCTCTGCCTCCACCTGCTCCTATTTTCCCTTTTTTCCTCCTACATTTGGTCTTTGTTCTGCATTTGCAATTGAATTTTGCTTTCCAGAGCCATATGCAAGGCTGGCAGGATGGGTGGCAGCTGCAGCATCCCCGGGGGCCCATGTCCCTTTCTTGTTAGCAGCACAACGAAGTGAGCTGCCCTGGCAGAGCTGGGTGATGCTCACCGTGCTCCCTCCTGCACCTCCACCCAGAGAGGAGCAGCAACAGTGTGCTCCAGCAGCTGGGCCTGGGCTTGGGCTGCTCTGATGGGCTTGGGCTCCTCTGCAAACCCAGGCTTTGGAGCTGGGTGTTGTTATCTAAACAGGTTTTCCTGAGTGTCCCACGTGTGAGCACAGTGATGCTGTGGTCCGTGTCCTCTCTAGGGGCAGTGCCTCAGGCTGGGTGCCTTCATCCCTTCATCCTTCATTCTCAGCTCCAGTGTAGATGACTGGGCATTAGGCAAATGTCTTCACTCGCTGCTGTGAGTCACTTGGTTCAGCAAGGGCTGCTGGTGAGTCTCCTGGAGCCATCGAGTGAGATCTGTGTGCTGCTGATGCCAGTTGGGATCCCTGGTCATCTCAGTGGGATGCTCACCAGAGCAGCATCCCTCTCCCACCCACCCAGGTGAGGACAGTGTCCCTTTGTCCTTCGGTGTTGATTCTGCTGGCAATTGGAGATGCTGGTTTCTGGGAGCTATTCCCTGCAATTTGTGAATTATTGGATCAGAAGAGGCTTCCCAAGGCTTGTGGCTCGTGTTTGTCAGGGATTGGATCAGATGAGCCTTCTGCTCTCAGAAACTCTGCAAGTGTCTTGGCTGATTCACCCAATGGCTGCTGGAAGTCATGCTCTGCAAGTCAGACCAGACACCAGCATCTGTGAACCACAGACATCTCTTTCCACCATGATTTGCACTTTGGGCTGTGCTATCCTGGCCAGAGCCAGTGGGAAGTCTGTGGCCAGGTGGAAAGAACTCTGTGTCTGTGGGTTCTGGGAAAGAACCCAGGGCAATGTACAGCCTGGGCAGCAGTGCCCCAGAGCAGGGCCAGCGTGGGCAGCAGTGCCCCAGAGCAGGGCCAGCCTGGGCAGCAGTGCCCCAGAGCAGGGCCAGCCTGGGCAGCAGTGCCCCAGAGCAGGGCCAGCCTGGGCAGCAGTGCCTCTGGGAGCATGGGACACTCTGAACTGTTCTCCACAGTACTTCTTCTCTGTGCAGAGGAGTAATTAAATCTCACCTCACTGAGCAGTTCAATGTCACCTTGCTCTGAGCAGGGCTGTGGTTCCCTCTCGTGCAGCCAGGGAGGCTCTGTCTGTGCACACCCATGCAGGCTGGCAATTGGCAAATACAGAATTTAGTGCAGGAAATCCAGAGCAGAAACTGCTGCACTTTTCCTTTGCTGACTCAGGATTGAGTGCAAGGAGGGAATGCTTCAGGGTCAGGTTGGCCTGAGCCCAGGACATAACAGGCTAAATTAGTGCAGCAGGGAAGATGTTCCAGGGTGGGGGCTCTGCCCTGGGGCACTGACAGCTGCACCATGCTGGGTGTGCAGGGGGGGACCCAGGTGTGGGCTGTGTGGAGCTCAGGGCTGTCTGAGGCTTGCAGCAGTGTGTGTCCTTTGCAGATGTCCTCCCCGTGACGAGTGATGATGCAGCGAGATCTTGCCTGCCTGGAGTCCCCAGATTGGATGGAGAGCTGCTCAAAGTCAGGCAAAGGTGCTTCATTTAGGCACTCACTGCAGACTTCCAAGTGGAAAATCTCAGCCAGGTGCCCTTGTCTGTGCTGCACAGAACTTGCACGTTTGGTTGGGGTTTTTTGAGGTTTGTGAGCAGCTGGCTGAGGTCTCCTGGCCATCTGAGGTTCCCTGACTGCCCAAAGGCTCCTGCCCACCCAGGATGTCAACAGGTCCTCACCAGTGTCCCATGAGCAGAGCTTGGTGCAGCTGTGTGCCGTGAGCCGCAGCAGCCACATGGGATATGTGCATGGGGAGCAGGGATGGAGAGGAGCCCCTGGCCATGGACCCATCACCCACCCCGGGACAGTGCGAGGGTGGAAGGCAGCCTGGTGCAGTCCCCTGTGAAGAGTAACTGGGCACTGAATGTTAAATACACTGAAAAGGGAGCAGTTGGCAAGGTGATGCCCATCAAGGACAGAAAAATGATGAGTCCAAAAATAGAGGCTGCTAATTTACAGGATAATGATTGCTGTCCTTCTCAAGAGTAAAGCATCTCGACAGGCTACACTTGTTGTTGCAGGAGTTTTGCACCTCCTTAGGCCACGTTTAACCTGCAGAACTAAGAGGAGGTGTAAAGGTAACCTGCAAAGCTCCACATTTGATTCACACAGTGTAACAAAAGGCAGAGCTCACCACTTAGTGGGAAACACTTTGCCGTGTCAGATAATTCACTGGCATCTTCCCTTCCCACGTGTAGTTTGTATGACCTCACTGTGTCAAATCAGAGCCTGGCTGGTGGATCAGATGAACAAAACAAGGAGCTGGGATGCATGAGAAGTTCTTCATTAGGCTTTGGGCTGTGAAAGCAGGAGAGAAGTGTGAGCTCAGTGTTGGGTTTTGGCTGGGAAGGCTCTGGGGATCCTGGTAGCCCTAGCTCTGTACCAAGTGGGATGTTTCCATCAGGATTTCAGTGTGCCAGTGAGGTTTACCAAATTCAGGACAGGAATTTGTAGGCACTTTTGGGATGTGATCAGGGATGCTCTAAAGACAAGCTGCCCGTGGGCTGCTCCTCTGTGCGAGCACGCCGGGGCACAGATCAACACATGCTAATCTTCCTCATGATTCATCTGTCATCCCGCGAGGATAATCTGTTTGGGAACAAGGCTGGTGGCCCTTGACCCTGTAGCCAAGAGCAGGGTGAATCACTGGGGCCTCTGCTCCCAGTTTAATGTAAGACACTTGCAGTGCGGGGAGGCTAATTGCGCGCGGCTGCTGAGTGTGTTTGCCTTGCTCTCCCCGGAACTGCCGGAGCAGCTCCAGCAGTTTGGCCCCGAAAGCAGCAATTGGCATGTGAGAGAGGAACACATTGTTAAGTTGTGTGAGTGATTTTGTAATACATAGGATATGATGCTATGGCAACCTGCTACAAATCCCAGATCAAACACAATTATTGGTGTGCATCCCTGTAACTTTAATCTTTGCCAAGTCTGATGCATTTTATGCCTTTGAGGCCACTGTGCAGATTAGTGTAACTAGGCAGAGCTTGGGGTTCAAAGCAAGGAGGAGAAGGATGAGTGATTTGCTCCAGATCAGACTGTGCTTTAGTGTCCTAGAAAGTCAAAGAGCAAACAGTGGAAATCTGTCATCCTGGGTGTTTTTTTCAGCAGTGGAGTTATGGTGAGTTTGTGGAGAGGAGCATGGGAGGGAGCTTGATAAACAGCACGGATGGGCAGAGTGTGGACTCTGCTATTGCTCATGCACTGTCCCACCTGGGTTGGTCTTACCCCTCCAGGACAGATTTATGATGGGCTTGAGCTCCAGCCCTGAATCTCCCCCAGCATCCAGCTGATACTCCCTGGCTACAACTGAAGTCCATCAGTTCTTGCTCTTAGGTCACTGGCTAATGGTAACTGTGGATCCATGCCCTGTGTTTCCCCTCCTTCCCGAGGTCAGGGGCACCTTAGCTCCTTGCTGCTTCTGTCTCCAGATGTGCCACATGTTAACAGCACAGGCTGGCAGCTGGCAGCTCTCCAGCCACATCTCATGGTGCCAGCCATAAGGACATGGGCTCTAAGGCACTGCTGGCTCCAGCTGCTTGCCTCTGCTCTGTCCTGGAGCCTGTCCCACAGAAACAGGGAGAGATGCCAAGCCCTAGGTCTGGGCATGGGGAAGGGCAGGCTGAGATCCTGCAGTGTGGGGCAGGGGCTGCTGCACTTCCCTGTGACCCCATCCTGCAGAGGGCTTTCTCCAAAATGCTTCTCTGGGATGTATGTGCTTCAAGAGCTGGGGTCAGGTTTCACCAGTCCATGAGCAGGAGCAGTTGTGCACACGGGTAAGGAGGAGCAGGAGCCAGCCCTGCCCAGGCTCCAGTTCCTGTAGCAGGGATGCAGTCAAATGGCCACAGCTCTGCTCACAGAGGTGATGGTGGGATTTCACACTCCTTGTGGCACCAATGTTCTCATAGAAAACTTGCCTGCAGTGTCTGCTGCATCCCAGCAGCATCCCACTGCATCCCCATTGCATCCTGCCACATCCCTGCTGCATCCCCATGCTGCAGGGCCCTGCCAGGGAAGGGCTGGTGACTCCCAAGCCTCCCTATGACCAGCCCGTGGGTGTCACCTGCTGTCACAAGATTTGGGAGCTGGTGGCACAGGTCAGGAGCCGTGGCAGAGGGGCTGGCAGTGAGGGCTGGCAGGAGGTGGGTGTTTTGGAGAAGGCCCTGGTGGAGATGGGTGCCTGGCTGCTGTGCCATCCCATGCCAGGGAGGGCTGCCATGGGAACCAAGCCTTGTCACTGCAACATAAACAGTTGGGCATTTTGGCCTGGTTTCTGCAAGACTAACCTGGCAGCGATGAGAGGAAGGGAAATTGAGTCCCAGCTTTTCTGACTCCCAGAGGAGCATCTGGCAGTGTCTCTGCAAGCGATGGCTCGGTGGTGTGCCTGGAAGCCACTGGTGTTTGGATCAGATGACTGGTGGGGTGCTGAGGCCATGCCTTTGTGAGGTCTGGGGGGCTCATGTGGGGAGCTCTTGTGGCAGGTCCATGGTGTGAGGGCTGCTCCTGCTTCCCCAGGGTCTCCTATCCTCGTGGTGCCTCTTGCTGCCTCCAAATTGAGCACTGCTGCTGGGTGCTCTGTGAGCAAAGAGGCCCTTGGCTGGGCCCTGCCAAAGCCCACCAGGATGTCCCTGGCTGTGACACTGGTGTCACCCAGCTGGACACCTCCTCCTCCATCCGCGGCTGCCGGGAGTCCGATGGGCTGTGGATCCTGCCCAGGCAGGGAGGGTGCCAGATGGAGGGAAACCATCTGTGGGGATGAGTTGTCATAGAAACCCAGCCCTGCTGTCCCCGTGCCACCGCAGCAGCACCATGCTGGGCCCCAGCCCCGCGGCCACATCCGGATTGGCTGCCCAGGACACAGCCCTGCTGCGTGGTGAGGCAGTGATGGGGGGGCCTGGCCCGCCCTGGGCATGAGCTCTGCAGGTGACTTTCAGACTTTCATCACCTGTCTGCGCTGTCTCTTTGGGGTTGTCTCAGACTCAAGCTATTCTTTCACAGGCAGCCTGCGCACCGCCCGCGGCTTGGCTGAGGAGGATAAGCTCCTCTCTCCTGCTCGGGAGAAGCTGACATGCGTGCCTTTGGTTTTGCAGGAAGCAGGAGCTGCTCAACAGCTCGGATGTGAGTGTCCCGGAGCGGCCGCTGTCCCCTCCGCTCACGGCCCCGCCGAGCATGAAGGTGAGTGAGCGCGCGGCGCTGCCGGCCGCGGGGACGCGCCAGCGGCCGTGGGCGCGCGGTCCAGCCCAGGTGCCACTTTTGGAAGCGGGGAGCTGGTGAGGAGCAGCACTTCCAACGCAGCGGCTGTACGGATCCGGGCTGTTCCCGAGGGAGCAGCAGTAGGTGGTTTCTGGAGCGGAGCCCGCGGCGTGTTGGTGCGTGCCGCCGGGCCCATCCTGCGCTGCCGCTCACGTTACGCAATCGGGAGCGCGGGTGCCAAGCAGGGTGCAGAATGCCAGAGCTGTCATCCTCCCGAGCACCCTCCCCGTGCCCTGGCGGGAGGCAGACAGCGTGTCCCAAGGGGCAGGCACTGCTGGCACGCTCAGACACAGCGCTCTCCTGCCAGGAGCACTCCAGCGCTGCCCTTGGTGTCATCCCATGGGACATGGCACTTGCCCTCCGCTTTGCGCATGGCAGGATGTCTCTGCCCAGATCTGCTCCTCCTGAAGTTTTCCCAAACCCAAGAGAAGGTCACAAGCAAACCTGGAAGCTGGTCCTCCTTGAGCTAGAGTTGACTGGGCACCTCCACAGCTCCAAGCTCGCAGTTCTCTCACTCCAACAGCCCGAGGTGAGCGGGGAGCGTGCAGCCCCGTGCCAGGCAGGACGATGCAGAGAGCCAGGGCAGCGACCTGGGGCAAAGCTTCAGAGAGAGTTCAGCAGGGAAAGTCAATCTGAGACATGGAAATGAATGGGAAAACAGGATGAAATGCAACGTGGGTTCACCAAAGGTAGCTTCTGTCAGAGGAACCAGAGATGTTCCTGTGCTATCAGAGTTTAGGGACTGAGGCAGTGGCAGATCTTCTCCCTGGCTTGCTGCAGAGTGCTCGCTGGGCTCCCTGCTTCACTGCTGGTTCTTCTTTTTTATAATCACATCATTACAGCAATTAACAGGCGATTACTGACTTGTTCTGCTTTACAGCAGGATTAAAGGGCTCTGAACCTTCTGCAGACGGCACAGGTTGTCCTTTTGGAAAGGCAAGGCAGAGCTGGGAGCCCACGGCACGTGCTCCCTCCCTCTCCCCTCAGTCCCTGAGGCGCTGGCAGAGGCTCTGGTCGTGGCTGGGAAGCAGCACAGGAGCATCCTGCCTCTCCCCTGGGTGCTGCTTTGCCAGGCTCAGGGAGCTCTGGAGGTGCCAAGCAGAAATACATCCCTATGGTCTCCAGGCTGTCTGTGGCCACTGGGTTTGTTTCTGCTTGTCTGGACCAACAGCCCTGCTGCTGGCAGACTTTAAGGTGCTTCCAAGGGATGTAAGACTTAGTGTCATAGAGAGGGAGAAGGGGTAGGTATGGGCATTGGGAGCAGGGACAGTAGGTCTTGTTGGTGCTGGTGCTTACTCTGCAGCTCCTGGGTCAGCAGGTTAGCTGCCCTGAGGTGACTCTGAGAGGATTTACAGTTGGGATTTGTTCAGCTCCTTTGGAAGGGCTGTGGCTTTTTTGTGCATACAGATTTCCAGCTGGAGAGGTCAGACCTTCTGCCTCCTGCCCACTGCCCAGTTCCCACTGCAGTTCTCCCAGGCCAGTGGTCTCCTGAGGGACACAGTACATCCCACCAAGGGCCTGTGCATCCTGCTGTGCATCCCACCAAAGGCACAGCATTCTGCCTTGCATCCCACCAAGGGCCTGTGCATCCTACCTTGCATCCCACTGAGGAGCCATGCATCCCTCTGAAGTGCTGAGCATCCTGGCAGGTGCCTTGCCTGTTCCCTGCAAACCTCCTCTGCTTCCTGCCCAACCTGTTTTGGGCACTTTGCCTCCCAGGGGAGCCACCCTTTGAAATAACAAAGCAGCAGCCCTGCCTGCCTCTGGCTTGGAGAAACATTAACGAGGGGAGGTGTGGGGCTGGCAGGGATGGCCAGGCTGGCACTCGCCCACCCGTGGCTGATGCAGGAGGATGGATTTCTTATGGGGCATGCTGGTGAGTGCTGTGTGACCTGGGCAGCTGGGGAGAGCTCTGCCCTGCTGAGCTCCATCCTTGCTTGCTCCCATCTGGTGCAGGGTTTCCATTCTGGGTGTCTTTCCTCAGAAGCCTTCAGAGCAGGCACTGAGTGGCTGCACTGCACCTTCTGCTCTCAGCACTCCTCATGTGCAGGCCAGAGCCAGCCCCAGGGTGCCAGGGTGGTGGAACTGGCCCTGGGTGCTCTGGCTGGCTCAGCTCTGGACCTGGTGCCTTGCCTGGTGCTGATGGAGAGGAACCATGTGGGCTGCAGCAGTGGGGTGAGGCTCTCCATCCCCTCTCAGGCTGCACTGTGGTGTGGGGTGAGGACAGGAGAGGAAGAGCTCCTCTGCCATTTTGGGTTGAGTGTTCTGCATTTCTGAGGTCGTTAGGGCACACTGCTGGGCAGGTTTGTCCTGCTGAAGGTGGGCACAGCCTGTCCACTCTGGTACTGTCTTTGGTGTCTCTGCTGTAGCCTTTGGTTGCACTCAAGAAGCAGGTGCAAGTTTGGTTAGGAGCAGCCAGAGAGTGTGACTATTCCTGCTGTTGAGCCCTGGGCAGGGGACACTGCTTCCTGCTGGGAATCACAAGGGGCAATTGTCTCCACTGTGATTAACAAAACATTTGTGGCCCAGTAAAGTTGGCTTTAAGCAGGCATAAATCCCTAGAGGGGCAGAGTGCTTTGTGGCACAGCTGGATGTGTCTCCTGCTGGAGCTTGCCTTGGCTGGTGGGTCCAGTGCTGCTGTGTGCTGTGCTGCTCTGGGTCTGGTCACTGGCAGAGTGGGGAGCTGGGAATGATTGTAGTTGACTCCAAGAGCATTTGTCCATCACAGAGACCTGAAGATAAACTGAAATATAAACCAAGCTCAAAATAAGCAAAAGCCTATTTAAAGTGCTTCCAGCTTTGGGCACAGAGCTCTCCTGAGCCTGGGGTTTGTTTTCCCTCCCATAGGTGCAGTAGATAAAGCCAGGGTGTAGTCTGCAGCTAGAAACACATCCAGGGCTGCTTCTGAGGCATGCAGTGGCTGTGCTGGCAGCAGCTTTCCCCTTCCCAGCTGGTGTCACCAAGGGCAGTCACTGGGCTGCTCCTGCTATAAAACTAACCTTTGCTCGCTGCCTTTACTGGAAGAAAATCTCTCTGAGGTTTTCCTTTGTTTAATTTCTTCATCTCCTCCTGTCTATATTCTGTTTTGGTTTTGTCTTTGAGAAATGCAGCTCCTGCTGAGTACCCAGGAGCACAGAGGGGCTAGAGGAGAGCTGGGAGGAGGAGAGGGGAGAGGAGGGATCAGGCTGCTGGGCCATGTCTCCAGAAAAGCCCCTGGCTAGTTTACTGGGAGTGCCCCAGTATTTACAGCCATATTTTGACTGGGTAGCTTATTTGCATGTACTTGAGAGCAGGAGAGGCTGGCTGAGGGATCAGGATTGTCCTGCTGAGGCTCAGTGGTGGCTGTGCCCAAGAGGTGAGCCTGTTGGTGCATGGTGAGTTGGGGACTGGTGTGTGCTGGCACCGCACTGGTTTCCCACGGCTGCATGTGCTGGTAGGGCTGTGTCTGAGCTGGTCAAACATCTGCTGCATCTCAATGTCATCTCAGGACTGAGTGGGGAAGGTGGCTGGTGCCTGCCAAGCCCCAGAGCTGCTCAGTGCCGTGGTGGCATCACAGGTAGGTCAGGGCAGGAGCAGGGTTTCTGGATGTCCCCAACAGCTGGGGGAAGGCAAGACTAAGCAGGACAGATGTGGCTTCAACATCTCTCTTAGAGAGGTGGCAGCAGGCTGGCTCTTCCTGGTCTGGGTTTGTTATCCCTGATTCCCCTGCACTTGGTGTTTCCAAAGGCACAGCAAACCTGTGCTCCATGTGCCCCACCTGTGCTGCTGTGGTGGCTTGGGATGCTTGTGGGGCTGCAAAGCCCTGGGGAGGAGGCAGAGCCCCCAGCTGAGCACTGGCACGGCTGGGGAGCAGGATGAGCTCCCTGCTGCAGGGTCAGGCTGCTCTCCAGAGCAAGCACCCAAGGTTTTAATCGAGCCCCAGCTAATCCCTTTAGTTGCTGTGGCAAGTAGGCCACTCCCCCTGTGCTGGCATCGCTGCTGCTCCCACAGCCAGGGAAGGCAGAGCCCAGGGCTTGCACCTTGCCAGGTAAGGGGCATGGGAGGCTGCTCTGGGGCTCTCCTTTACCAGACTGTTTATTTGCTTTGTTGGATTGTTCTGGGCTTGTTTCTTTTCCAAAGGAAGGGGTTTTTTTGCTGCTGGTTTACGTGCACATTCCTCATCCTGCTGGGACCTGCAGAGCAGCATCAGGGCTGTGGGGACCCAGGCACGTGCACCCTGCCCCTCTGCCCATGGTGGGACCAGCTGTGCCCCATGCTCCCAGCAAACTCCATGCCCATGGCACTGCCAGGCTCCCTGTGGCACTGGGTGTGCTCCTGCCTGATGCTCGAGATGCAGTGCTGCTGTGCAGAAGTGAGCAGTGCTCTGCAGGGCAGAGCAGTGTGCCTGCAGGGGATGCTCCCTTTCTCCCTCTCTTCCTTTTTCCCTATGGGACAGCCACTGGCCCTGGGAGCCCAGGGTGGCTGCAGGCTCCATCCCTACCTGGGGCTGGGGCTGCAGTGGTGTCTCAGAGGCACAAACCAGCAGTTGTAGATAAAGTCTCTCCTTCCCACTCCCGTTGAGGTGCCACTGAGTGCCTGCTATCAGGTGGGGGTTCTGGTGTCCCTGCCTTGCTGTGGCCTGGGCTCCCTTACCTCCTGTCTGCTTTAACTGAACAGCAGATTTCCTTCTTTTGTTTTTCAGTCTGCAGAATTCTTCGAAATGCTGGAAAAAATGCAGGTGAGCAGCAGCATGTGTGCCAGTGGCACAGGTCAGTGCCCCAGCAGAGGCTGCTAGGACACAGATCCACAGCAGCTCCTGCACAGAACGTGCTGGGAGAACTTCTGGGAGCATGGCATGGTTGGGATTGCTGGTGATGTCCCAGCACTGTGTGAGTCCTGGGGGAAGGGGCAGGGCAGGAGCTTCCAGGCCAAACAAGAGCTGCTCAGAAACACCCAGTGCCTGGGGCAAAGCTGTCAGCAGCATCTTCCTCTGAGGGTATTCCCACATCATCCCAAGTGATTTTAGGGACACAGGCTGGGTGCAGCTCTGCCTCAGTATCCCTCGGGTCAGGGCACACTGCACCACATGAGGATCTGCTCAAGGACGAGGGGTCAGGGGACCAGAGTGTTACCTGGCATGTCCCACAGGACAGGGATTCCTTTGGAGCCTGTCCCAGAGAAGCTAAGATGAAGCTGAGTAGGATACAGGGTGTTTTATGTTTGGTGCTGTGCTGGCTCCTGGGAAGTGATCATCCCTGCCTCATGTGTGGGGGTTTTCAGGTGCTGTTGCTGTGTCCCAGGTCTTTCCCACCACATCCCTGTCTCCCCTTTCAGCCTTGTTACAGCAAGTCTGTCCTGGCTCATCCCAGGCAGAGCCCTCCCTCCTCTCATGCCACTCAGGTGACTCCATGCAGCAAAAGACCCTTCTGGTTTCATCTGTGTCAATTGTTTGATCTATTCCTTCTGTTCCAAACAGGCACCGAAACTTGAAGAACAGAGAACTGGAAGCCAAAAACACAAGGTTGGTTGAACGTTGTGTCTTGTGTGAACTTTCTCAAGTGCCCCCTCCTTTATCTCAGGGCTTTAATGTGTCTAGTCAAAGGCAGACCCACAAAGGACTAAAAAGGATTTAAATGTTGTCTAAAAAGGAGGCACTGATTGAATTGCAAAGATGAGAGGCTGGTGCCTGCAAATCCCTAATCCAGCTTTATGTCCAAGCCCATGTGTTTCAGTGGGAGCTGTGTAGAGCTGTGGGGTTCTGCCACGCAGTTGAGAAGCTTACACTGATGCTGGGGACCCTTTGGGAAGGGGGTGAGCTTCCCCCCAGCCCCTGAGCAGGGAGGGCTCCCCATGCCTGTGGTGGCACTGCTGCCAGGGCTGCAGCCCTTGCCATGCACCCTCACCTGACAGGAGCAGCACCCTTCCTCAGCCAGCACTCCGTGCAGGGCCTGGGGACAGGAGGGAGCAGGGCAGCTGGAAGCACTGGGTGGGATATGCCAGGCTGTGGTTTTAAGGGACAGCTGGTGGGGAGCACATGCTCATATGTGGTATTTTGATTCCTTTTTCCAGGAAGACTACATCCCATACCCCAGCATCGATGAGGTGGGTGCCCCCAACCACCCTGGATGCCTTTCCCAAATTACCAATACCAGGGGGACTGGTGGGGATCCTGTTTCTGAGAGGAGCTGCACAAAGCACATTCCACATCCACACCTGTGTGGCTGCTGCTTTTCTCAGCAGCCTGTGGCCTCTTCTAGAGGGGAGAGAAGAAGCTTCAGCGAGGGGCTGGTGGCAGGGCTGGGGGCTGCTGCAGGACGTGGGACAATGAGCCTGTGCAGCACACATCCAGAGCCCAGCCCTGCCTGACCCCTCCTGGCTGCCTCTCTGCAGATCCTGGAGAAGGGCAGCCCCTACCCACTGATCATCCTGCCCCAGTTTGGGGGGTATTGGATCGAGGACCCCGAGAACCTGGGCACCCCCACCTCGTCTGACAGCAGCATCTGTGAGGAGGAGGAGGAAAGCCTCAGCCCCAGCACCTATGGCTACAAGCTGGAGTGCAAAGGGGAGGCCAGAGCCTACAGGAAGCATTTCCTGGGCAAGGTGAGTGTCCCTGCCCCGGGGGGGGGGCAACTGGTTGGCTGAAAACTGCACACACAGTCCTAAGAAAAGAAGGAAA
The DNA here is from genome assembly GCA_013396975.1 of Bucco capensis. NCBI lineage: Eukaryota > Metazoa > Chordata > Aves > Piciformes > Bucconidae > Bucco > Bucco capensis. The sequence continues at coordinate 362,704 of VWZO01001392.1, read as the reverse complement.
GCCTAAGAATTGCAAGCAAAACTTGCAGATTTTGCAATTTCCTCTTTGCAAGGAGAGGACAAAGTGCCCAGCTGTGGCTGAGATAGCATGCACACAGCAGGGACTCCCAGGACCCTGGTGGGCTCTGCCAGCTCTGAGCCCACCCCATTCCCCCCAGGACCCTGGTGGGCTCTGCCAGCTCTGAGCCCACCCTGCCTGCAGGGAGCTGTGTCTCAGCTGGACCCAGGGCACTCAGGTGGACAGTGCCCTTCTGCCCTCTTGCTCCCAGTCCTGTAATCCTCTCTCTTCTCTGCACACAGCTGAGAGCAGGATGCTAAAGCTCACGGGCAGAGAGCTTGCAGCCCTGGTGCCCAGGAGCAGGGGTGTGGGTGCCTGTCCCCAAGGGGCAGGAGGGTGCTGGGGTGGCACACAAGTGTTGGTGAGCTGCCTCCCCCACCACTAACATGCTGGTTTCTATTTTTAGGATCATTTAAATTTTTATTGTACAGCCAGCAGCCTGGGAAATCTGATCCTTTCCATTAAGTGTGAGGAGGCAGATGGCACAGAATATTTAAGGATTATACTCAGGTATGGGGGGGGAAATAGCACTTGGTTTAACAAAACATTTTGTCTCTGGGGGCCTGCTGTCTTGTTCCTGCAGTAAATGCTGGATGCAGGCTGGCAGTGCTGGCTGTGGCACAGGGAGGGCTCAGGGTGGGCTGGGTGCAGCAGCATCCTTCTGCTGTGTCTGGAGGTGCCTGGGCCCTGATGATGAACATCAGACTCTGATCCCTTGCTAAACCTGCTGAAACTGCATGTAAACCTCTCTGTGACATGGGCTAGCACCAGCCACATCTACCCCCACCCCTCCCAAAGCTGGCAAGAGCCAGGGCCTCAAACTGCTGTGTCAGGTCCCTCCTAAAGGAGAATATTTTAAGAGCTGTGAAGATGAGAAGAAGAACCCAGCCTTGGCTTATGCACCAGGCCCAACAACTGCTGCAGAACATCATTTCCCAGCAGAGCCTCACTGCCTGCACCCCACAGGAGCAGGAGGAGGCTGCTGCCAGCCTCTCCTGGCCTTAGGAACTCCCTCACACCTGCTGGCTTCTGTCTCCTTGCCAGGTCCAAAGTGAAGACACTGCATGAGAGGATCCCCCTGGCAGGGTTCAGCAAGCTGCCCAGCATCCCCCAGATTGCCAAGGTAAGGAGTGGGCTGGGCTGGGATACCTGCAGCAAAGCCTGCACTGCTGTGCCCAATGATGGGTGGCACTGGGTGGCATGGGCAGCAGCATCTGGGTTCTTGGGCCCAGGGCAGCTTGGTGGGGATGTGCTGGTTGGCCCTGCTGTTGTTTCCCACTGATCCTGGGCAGGTCACTGGTTGTTGATATCTGGGGGAGGAGGTAAGGAAGTGGCAGCACCTTTGACCCATGGAGACATCTGGGATTTGTCTTGCTGCATCCTCAGTTGGTTACCAGGCAGGCCATGGAGCATCCCAATGGGAGGATGTGAAGAGGGGAACTCCTGCAGCTGGAGGCTTGAGTTGATTCCTTTATCAGACATTTGCAGCCTGGCTGTGTAGTTTTGGCAGGACAATGGTGTCTGCTCTGTGTGCCCAGGGACCCAGCACTGACTGCTCTTTCTCCTTCCCGCAGGCCTTCTGCGATGATGCCTCTGGGCTGAAGTTCAACCCAGTTCTGTACCCCAAGGTGAGATCACTTACCCCAAATTGGCCATGGATTTGGCAGAGAAGGTCAGAAAGGGTTAGTTCTCCCCTTTTCTCCAAGCTCCAACAGCTGCTTTGATACAGAGCATGGATGTTTGCACTGGCCAGGGATGGTGGTGGCAAGTGCTGAGAGGAGCACTGAGCCTGACCAGCTGTGCTCCAGGCAGTGTTTGCTCTGCTGGACTTCATGTGTTGAGCTACCAAAGGAAATCCTTCCTATTTTGTGTTCCTGCAGGCCTCTCAGATGATTGTGTCTTATGATGAACATGAGGTCAACAACACGTTCAAGTTTGGTGTGATCTACCAGAAGTTCAGGCAGGTGAGTAGTCCCCATGCTGGTCTCATGGAGCACATCCTCTCTGGCTGGAGGTCTGGCTCTGACCAGGGCAAATTTGGCCCTGCAGTTGATTCTGTCACATGCAGCCTGTTGTGCCACCAGTGTCCTCACCAAGAACACATTCCTTAGTGCTCGGTTGTTTCCCCAACTCATTAAAAAATGATGTGCCTGAAAAAAAATTCAGTGTGGAAATCAGCCCACAAGCTGCTGCAGGGAAAAGAGGATGTGCAAGTGGATTTTAGCAGGCATGGTATTTTAATCAGCTATATGTTTAGACAGGGAAACAGCTCCATTTGTCTTGGAGGACTGTGGGCTCTGGAGCTGTCATTAGCCTGGGGACTCCGGATGGGAGCGCGGGGGCAGCCGAGTCGTGGAGCTCTCCAGAGACAATTCTGACAGGCACTCTAATTATCTTTACATACTGCATTTTGATTTGCACTGAGTAACTCAAGCCAGGACCACGATGAAGGTCTCGTTTTAAAACGTAGCATGCAAGGGATGATTGGGACTGGGATTCTCCAGTGGAGGATTCATTTGTGTCTTGGTATTTCCTGGCTGTTGTCCTAAGGTCCTTGCTGTCGGTCCGAAGTTGTTCTCAGCATCTTTACCTTTGGGTGTTTTGGTGGCTGAGGGGCTGTGGGCAGCCCATGGCTGGTGCTGGTGGTGAGCACAGTGTCAGCTGGAGAGCAGCCTAGGGCTGTGTGCAGCACCCTGGGATGAGGTGATGGCTGTGTCCACAGGCACACCAGGGATAGGGTAGGAGATGGCAGGAGATGGACAGGCAGGGACAGGTGGTCTGAGCAAAAGTCACCATCAGAGCTGGGGCAGGATGGGTTCTGTCCTCTGTACTGTGACACTTTCTGCTGACAGCACAGTTTGATGTTGAGGAGGTGCTCAGAGTGGTGACATGCAGAAGGTGCATTTGGAAGGGACCTTTCAGACTGTGATGTCCATGGTTGTTGTATCCTTATCACCCGTAGTGCAGGAGGGTCCCTGAGGACACAAGGCTGTCCTGGTGCCTGGTGGCCACTGGGGACAGTGGCTTTGGTGACACTCAGCTCAGGCAGCATGGAGACCTTTGCAGCTCCATCAGACTGATGTTGCAGTGGCAAAGCTGTGGCCAGAGCTTCCTTCTTCCCTGGGAGCTGGTGTTGCTGGGCACTGCCCACCCAGGCAGGCTGCCTGCCGGACATGGGCACTCCTGGGGCCCTCTCAAGATGCACCCCATGTTTTGTAGACCCAGGAGGAGGAACTGTTTGGCAATAACGAAGAGAGCACTGCCTTCAAGAACTTCTTAAGTTTTCTGGGAGACACCATAACACTGCAGGACTTCAAAGGGTGAGTTGGATAGAAAGAGTGATTTTACAAATACCTCTAGCGAGAGACCATGTCATCTATAAAAATACCTACCCTGTGAGAACAGAAGTCATCTCTCTCCTGAGCAGAGCAGAAGCAAATATAGCTTTGGCTTTTCTTAAAAAGCTGGGGGAGTTTTCCCCCAAAAATATGGAGCTGCCAAGAGAGAAAAAAACCCTTCCTTTCGTGCAGCTCTGAGGTTGTGAGAAAATCTGGCTATATTCAGCCACAGACGACAGGAACTTTGGGTGGAAACAGGCCGGTTTCGGTGCTGCAGGGTGCGGGCAGAGAGCCCCGGGGCCGCTGAGGGCTGTGTGCTGGCAGGTGTGGGCACCTGGCCGCGGCTCCGCCGGCCCCGGGGCCGCGCTCAGCGCTGGCCAGCGGCAGGGCTCTGCCTCCCAGCCGGGGCCGCGGGGTCTGCTCACCGGAGGGGACGCACACTGTTCTCTGCCATTCCCTCGCCACCAGATGAAGACAAACGAGCTGGTTTGTTCTGCCGCCCTGTGCCCTGACAGCCGCCGGCGCTCTCTGCTCAGGTTGCCATTAATATTCCTTCCTTTCTCCCCGGCTTCCCTCCGTCCCCAGTTTTCGAGGAGGTCTGGATGTCAGCCACGGGCAGACGGGAGCCGAGTCTGTGTACACGGTGTTCAGGGACAGGGAGATCATGTTTCACGTCTCTACAAAGCTGCCTTTTACCGAGGGAGACGCACAACAAGTAAGGGATGAGCTTCCTTGTGCCGAGCACCCGAGCGCTGCCATGCGCCAAGCCCCGGGGCCAGCCCGTGCCCGCGGAGCTCGGCTTTGCTCCTAGCTCTACCCACCAAACACCTCCCCTTCCCGTCCAGCTCCAGAGGAAGAGGCACATCGGCAATGACATTGTGGCCATCATCTTCCAAGAGGAGAACACACCCTTTGTCCCCGACATGATTGCCTCCAACTTCTTGCACGCCTACATCGTGGTGCAGGTGGAGAACGCCGAGGCAGACAACACGGCCTACAAGGTGAGGGCAGACACCACTTGCACAGCACACGTTTTGCTTCAGCATCTTGGGCTGAGCTCTAGAGGTGGCTGCCCAGCAGCTTCCCCTGCCTGTGTGCTCTGTGCTCCAAGTAGGACACCAGTGGGTGTGTGTGTTCAATACATACAGACACACACGTGCATTTATGTGTGTGCCGTGACATCCTGGGTGCACACACACACACACACACACACGGCTGTCAGAGATGTGCATGGACAGTAGATGTTGATGTGCTGAAGGCTGTTGGTGCTGCTCAGCACTTGCATGAGCCTCAGAATAGCTCATCCTTGTCTGGTGCATCACTCCAGGGGAGGTAGCACAAACCTCTCAGCTCTCTCCTCTCCATGAAGAGATCCAGTAAGACACAGTTTGTCAAACTGGAAGCACATTGCCTAGAGCCACTAATGGAAACAGAATTCCTAGGAATTAAATGGAAAAAGCTGTGTGTAGTTAATCCTCTCATGGGAGTGATGACTGAGGAGGGCTGGGGAGGAGAGGTCCCTCCTGCCAGGAAAGGGTCGGGATGCCCTTGGCTCTCAGGGGCTGAGGCATCTCTGCCAGGCTGGGCTGGAATAAGCTGGGCTGGCTGTGGCTGGGTAGGAGGGGATGAGATGACATGGGATGACCCAGGCATTCCTGGGGCTGGGCTGGGGTGAGCTAAGCTAAGCTGAGCTGAACTGAGTTGGAGAGAGCATCATCTACCCACATCTGCTGCCCTCCAGGAGAGGAACATCTGTGTGCTGGGGGATGCTGTGCTACACCCACGGGAATAACATTTCTCCTGGCTCTGCAGGTGTCAGTCACGGCCCGGGAAGATGTCCCATCCTTTGGGCCACCTCTGCCAAGCCCACCAGTGTTCCAGAAGGTGAGAGCTGAGATGGGAAGTATGTTCCAAGCCATATAAAATGCAGATGTGCATGTCTGAGGTGTTTCCAGTCACACCTGCTTAGGGAAAACCTGACTTCTGGAATCTATATGGATTTATTTTGATTTCTAGTGGAGTTTATAGCAGGGTGGGAGGCCATGCACCATGGCCCAGCATAACCTGTGTGAGGTAGCTGCTGCAGCTCGCTAGCTGGACACCCATGTTGGTGCAGAGGTTAGGGTTAGGGCCAGTGCAGGAGGGTACCCTGAGCCCCTCTGGGGCTTTCCACCAATGCTCTCACATCTGGAAGGGGCTGCAGGGTGCTGTGGGCTGGGTTTTTGGGTCGGTGCAGCTCTGGTAGCAGAGATAGTTGTTTGATGCTGGCTGTTGTCCCCTTGTCTGTCCGCAGGGCCCTGAGTTCCGGGAGTTCCTGCTGACCAAGCTGATCAATGCTGAGAATGCCTGCTGCAAGTCTGACAAGTTTGCCAAGCTGGAGGTAGTGCTGCGCCCCTGACCCTGAGCAGAGCCTGGCTGCATGGCCATGGGGCAGGGAAGAGCCAGCTGTCCCATGGAGCAGCACTGCTGTCCCCTCCCTGGGCTCCTGGCTGAGCCTCTTCTCGCTCGCCAGGACCGGACCCGTGCTGCCTTGCTGGACAACCTGCACGATGAGCTGCACGGGCACACGCAGACCATGCTGGGGCTGGGGCCCGAGGAGGACAAGCTGGAGAACGGGGGCCATGGAGGCTTTCTGGAGTCTTTCAAGGTAAACCCCTGAGCCTGCCAACAGCAGAGTTAAAATGCACCTGGGGCTGGCAAAGCACCTTTTAGTGGAGGATGTGGATGAGTGGCTTTGGGGGATGAGAGATGTCCCCTGAGAGCAGAGTGGTGGGAGGAGGTAGGAGCTCACTGACACCAGCATCTGCCCAGCCACTGGACACCCAAACTGGTCCAGCTGGACGCAGGCACAGGCTGCTGATGTGATTGTGCTGTTGGGAGTGTGCCACCTCTGGGGTGACCTCTCCCGAGCTCCTCCTTGCCTACCAGTGTGCTCTGGCATCCCCTGTGTCTCCAGAGAGGTCTCAGGCCAGGGCCAGCAGATGTGGTCAGGCTCTGCTGCTGCAGGGCAAGTGTTGCTTGTGTCCCCAGCTGCTGGCCACCCCTCTGGCAGGGCTGCCCTGGCTGTGGCTGTACAGATATAGTGGGTTTTTGCATGCTTTCTGTGTACTAGAAAGTAGACCTTGCTCTCTTGGCCTTGCAGGGTGTGCTGGGGCAGGTGATGAGTTCTGTGCTCCAGGCTGGGCTGTGCTTGCCTGCTCACGTCGGGACTGTGCTGCTGGGCTGTGTCCTGGCTTATGTCCTGCACTGTGAGCTGTCTCAGTGGACAGGGGAGATGGTAAACGAGGGCTAGGATGGGGCAAGACCTGGTCCTCACAGGTTCTTCATGCCCACTGCCTCACAGCCCCCTCCTGCCTGACCACACAGGGGCAAGGAGAGCTCCTGTGTGCTGGGCTCTGAGGGCTCTGCTGGGCTCTGAGCAGCCATCACCTTTCCTCCATGGGCAGAGGAGCTGCTGGGCAGCACCCCTGGGACAGGGTCTTGGGGTAACCTGCAGAGAGCTCTCCATCCCTGGGCAGGAACCTTCCTGCCTGCACGGTGCCAGCAGCTGCCAGAGCTTCTGGCAGCAAAGGGAGCACCAGTTAACCTGCACAGACTGTCAGATTTTGTACGAACTGCTGACCCCAATAAATCAGGTCTGCTGGACTCTTGCTTCATGTTTGTTACTGGGTGGGCAGTGGGGGCTGTCGGGGTGGCCACAGTCCCTGCCATGGGCTGGGGCTGGGTGAGAGCTTGGGGCTGCAGCTCCCACTTACCCCAGTGCAGGCCAGTAACCCCTGGGGCCAGCAGCAATGCTGAGCACTGAGCTGATGCAGTGCTGAGCACCTCCAGAAACTTGGCCCTTGGTTGCTTGTTTCCTCCAAAGTCTCTTTACCTTGAGCTGGGATTCCAGGGCTGGAGGCAGGATGCCCATGCAATGGGGGCACAGCAGCAATTCAAAGGGAAGAGCTGTGAAGAGCAACTGTTCTGCAGTTGTCACCCTGGCACCCCAGGCCTGTTTGGGCTCCTGTTACTATGGTGATTACAGTAATTAAAACATGGGTATAGGTTGTTTTTAACTTGTGCATTTCACTGCTGCTTTTCATAGCCTGTGCCAGACTTTGACAAGATCTCATGGTCGTGTTTGTAAGTGCTTGGGACAGCAGCTGAGGGAAGGCTTTCAAAATAGCTCAGGTCCTGTTGAAGCCCCCAGAGGAGTGCTGGGGTCTGCAGAAGGTCTCTGCTGCCAGGGCATGCAGCTCTGCTTGCACTGAGTCTGAGCAGTTCACAGCAGTGCTCTTCTTCCCTTGCTTGCTCCTTTCCCAGGGCACATGAGAGCTCCCAGGGGCTGTCAGTCCTGTTGGATCTGCTGTGCCTGGTCCCATAGCTGCAGTGCTCAGCCCTCACACTGATGGTGTGGAGGCTGTGGGGGAAAAGCTGAGCCACAGCAAGGCTGTGGGGCTCACCCTGGGGCTGCACGGAGCAAGGGCTCTTGTAACTCCTGGGACTGGGTTTGGTGTGTGCCAGCTCTCAGGAGAGGAGCAGGCAGGACAGCCTCCAGTGTGCCTGAGGGAGGAGCTGGGGCTGAGGAGGGTGTTTGGGTGGTGATGACCTGCTGTCCCCTGTCCCCTCTGGCCACAGAGAGCCATCCGGGTGCGCAGCCACTCCATGGAGACGATGGTGGGCAGCCAGAAGAAGCACCATGCTGGTGGCATCCCAGGCAGCCTCAGCGGGGGCATTGCACACAACAGTGGTGAGGTGACCAAGACCACCTTCTTTAGGAGCACAGCCACCTGTCCCTCTGTCCCCCTGTCCCTCTGTCCATCCCTCCTGCTCTCCCTGGCCTGGCAGGGCCCTGTGTGGGCATGATGGTGAGGAGAAGACTGGAGCAGAGCATAGTTTGATGAGTACTGCATTCAGGCTGGGTTTGTGTTGTAGGAGAACTGCAGATTGGTTTCTTGAGGGTTTCAGAAACTAAGTATAAAGGAGATGTAACAGAAATTCTGGCATTGCCTGTTCTCTGAGTGCACAGGCTGAGCGCTGCAGGCAGCAGAATTCCTCCTAGGGTACTTAATCTTCGGAGCTGCTAGGCAGGAGCTTTTGTCTCCATGATGGCTTTGTGCTTGCAGCCGCCCATAGCAGCAGCTGGCAGCAAGGGGCAGTCCCGCAGTCCCATCAAGCGCCGCTCGGGGCTCTTCCCGCGCCTGCACACGGGCTCCGAGAGCCAGGCCGACAGCAGGGCCAGGAGGTGAGTCTGACTGCCCCCATCACCCCCTGCATGCCAAACGTTAGACAGGCTGCTGGTGGGTGCTGGAGAGCTTGCCTGGGGCACAGCCTCCTCTTCCCACACAAGCCAGTGACCATGCCTGAGGATCGGTGCCTTGGATCCCTTCCCTCTGTTTTACATTGGAGTGGTGGCACCCAGAGAGCATCTGCTCCTCTTACAGTTTAGCTCTTGGCATTAAGGAATGTAATTTGACCATTCTCTTGAAGTCTCTTGTGTAACTCCTGCAACCTGTCTCTTTGTGCCCTCAGTGACAGTGGTTCTGGAGCCCAGAAGACACCAGATTTGGGGCATTCCTCTCAAGAGAAGTCTGAGACCTTGTCCAACCCCAGCTCCCCTGAAATATGCCCCAACAAAGACAGGTGAGCTGGGGGGAGACCTATCCTCTCCCAACCAGAGCTCAAATCACCCTGGAGCTGACAGACCATCAGAGCTTTGTCAAACAAGACCATCCCCAGGTTTTACTATAAATAGGTTTGAGATTAAGGGAGGCAGAAAAGAAGATCCTGGTGATTCATGAGCACAGCTCCTCTGTGGTCTGAAAATAGCCATCTTAAAACAGAAGAGGAGAGCAAAGAGCAGTGTCTGACAGAAGTTGTCCAAAGCCTCCCAGCACAGGGGCTGGGGAGGCCCATGGTGCCCATCCCTCCCTGCCTGCCCTGGGGAGCCAGCCTAGCCCAGGGGATTCTGCTGGTGGCACCCACCAGCTGCTTTGTCCCTTGCTTCTGCAAGTGGTGACTTACAGAAGCACCTGGTGGCCTTCATCCCTGCAGCATCTTCCCCTCTGTCACAGCCTGCAGGACCTGGCTTTCCAAGTGACAGCCATGTGCTCTCTGTTCTGCTTTGCCTCTCCCTAGGCCCTTTATCAAGCTGAAAGAGAATGGGAGGACAAACATCTCCCGTTCCTCCTCGAGCACCAGCAGCTTCAGCAGCACGGCAGGGGAGAGCGAGACCCTGGAGGAGTACGACAGCGTGGTAGGCACTGAGCTCAGCACCCTGCAGCTCTACACACTCCTTGGCTTCCCACTTCCTCTAGACCCTCAGGTGCGGGGAGGGTGCCCGATGGCCCCTCTGGGTCCTCCTCCCTACTGGCATCCTGTCCCAGGTGCAGGGAGGAGGATGCTCAGTGGCACATCCCAGGGAGCCTTGGTGTGCACTGGGGCCAGAGGTTGCTCTGCTGGGAGCAGGCAGGCAGGGGGCTCTGATGGGCAGGGGTGCAGTGGGGTGGCAGCAGGGTGTGAGGAGCAAAGCTGGGGGCACGAGAGAAAGCCATGTCCTACTGTGTCCCGGTGCAGGGAAGCCAGCCCTCCACGGCATCGCCCTTCAAGCAGGATGTGTTTGTCTACAGCGCCTCGCCCGGCAGCGAGAGCCCCAGCATGGGAGCTGCTGCCACCCCTGTCATCATGAGCAGGAGCCCCACAGGTGGGTCACGGGACACCAGCTTTGCCTTTGCCCCCACAGCCCCTGGAAGCCCCCAGGGTCCTGCAGCAGCGGGTCTGGACAATGGCTGTGGCTGTGGGATGGAGGAGCTCCTTGGCCAGGCTGCAGGTGGCTGCCCAGGGTGGCAGGGTGAAGCTGTGGCCATGCTTGCCCTGGCAGGATGGATATCCCACGAGCATCCCACGGGATGTGGGGCAAGCCCTCACTCCTCCTGTAACCCTGCTCCTGACAGGGCTGCTCTGGAGAGACAGCTCCATGTGCCTGGTTTCTGTATTTTCACAGGAATTTGTTTCCCCTTCTAAATTAGAGCACAGAGGTGGTTTTGCTGTGGCTTTGCTTCCTCCCTCCTGGCAGGCATGTGCAGTAGTCGTGGAAACTCGCTGTCTCCAAGGGCCCAGCCATGACTCACTCATTATTTCACAAACAGGCAGCTTCCCCTGCTCTTGGCTCCATTACCCTGTGCTAACTCACTCACAGGCTCCATCCCTTTCAGCTAGATGATTTGCAGAAGTGAGGTGCAATTCAGCAGGGCAGAATTGGCCTGTGCTGGTGCCTCTGGTGGTGCCAGCACAGGGGGGGCTGGGGGGGCTGCAGCACTTGCACCTTGCCTGCAGATCACTGTGGCTTTAATCTCCTCCTGCAGCCCAGAGCCTGCTGGAGAGCAGCATGATCCAGATGAAAACACACATTATGAACTTAGGAGCTGCTTGTGGAGCATCCAGAGAGGCACAAACCCACCCTGAAGTGTTCCACATTGGGAGCTGGGCTGAGAGGAGCTGGGCTGAGAGCAGTCTGGCTGCTCTGTGTGTCCCAGAACCCCACACGTCCTCCTCCTCTGTTGGGTAGTGATTTTCTGAACTGTTAAACCAGCCCCTTTTAATGTTTAAAGTGTTTATTTTGTATTTTCCCTGCCAAGAACATGGAAATCCACCCATGCATTATATGGATCAGTCATTCCCTGTAGCCTTTTCAGGGGCTTTTCCAGTAGAAAGGCTGTGAAATGCCATTAAGCCTCCATTTGTTCCATCAGAAACATTTAATGCACAGATTTTGCCAAACATTCAGCCAGGAAAGACTAAACATTGGTAGCACTCAGGGCAGCCTGTGAAGTGCCTGGCTGTCAGGCTGCTCCAGCCACGCTCAGCACTACAGCTTCCACAAAGGCTTGTGTTCACAGCGGATTCTTGTTGCTCTTGCTCCCCTCCAGCAGATCTCAAGAACAGAAACTCCCCACGCTCCAACCTGAAGTTTCGCTTCGACAAGCTCAGCCACAGCAGCTCCAGCTCGGTAGGTGCTGCTGGCTCTCACCTGCAGCCAGGGTGCTGCACGGCTGCATCCTGCTCTGCCCTGCCACAGGCACAAGGGCCAGGGGCTCTGGAGGGTCTAAGGGGCTCTGAGGGGTCCGCGGGGGTCTGGGGCTTGTGGGGGCTGCAGGAGACAGACCCCACCAGGGCAGGCAGTGAGGGAGGGGAAAGGATGTCACTACTTCTTGGCCCTTTGTTTGCAACCAACCAATTTTCTGTTCTCCTATCAGAGCCACTAGCAGGAGGAAGGAGTCATGAACTTGTAAGAGGTGAGTGCTTGTGAGGCAAGGTGGTGCCAAGTGACTTGTGTCATCTGTGCCCAAGTGTGCCTTGGGGATGGGCACTGCCACGACTTGGCTCCCTCCTGAGGCCAGCACTTCATGGCCATCACTGCAGCAGAAGGAATATTCTCCTTCTACTGCCTCTGACATTTCTTCTCTCCTTTTCTTCTTTGCAGAGAATTTTTGTTTCAACAAAGGGAAAGCTCTCCAGTGTCCCATGGGAACATCGCTGCAGCCCTGCTCCGGGAAGGAGCTCTCACCTTGCCGTGCTCTCTGCCCCAACAGGGACCCAGCCACCTTCCCACCGGGTGACCCCCTGGCCAGCAAACACCCCTCACCTTCTGAGCTGCAGGAGGAGATGGTCTCTGACTGCCTGGCACAGCCCTGGGGGCCTTGTTCCCTCGGTGGTGCCATGGCACCCCCAGGGCACCCACCGATGCTGTGGTGCCAGGCAGGTGCCATCCACCTGTCCATTCCCCTCCTGGCTCCTCTTGGGCAGAGGGAAGCAGGATGGACTCCCTGTGCAGCCCAGGTCCCTCCATGCTTTATTTGCAGTCATCAATGGGGAAACAGGGTTTTTGTGGGGTTTTTTTGGAGGGTAGGTGGCCAGGGCAAAACGAGGTGTTTGTTTGCTGTTGCTCTTCTCTGTTTGGAGACAATGGGGCCAAATCTGCCCCATGGCACTGCCCAGGTGGCTCTCCATGGGGCAGGAGGAGCTGCAGCATCTCTCCAGCCACCTCCCTGCTGCTGCCCCTCCAGCTCCTCACCCACATCACAAAACTGTTAGGGCAGATACAAGCTCTTGCTCCATCCTTAGCCTCTGGCACCAGAGGAGAGTGTGATCCCTTGGGGAGCAGAGCTGATGATCAGGACCACATCCTGTCACAGCAGCCTCGGAAATGGTTTCTGTGTCCTCCCTGCATTTCCCTGCCTGAGAGGCTGAGCACAGGCCTGGGAAAGATTAACCAAAGCTAAAGCTATCGTGTATCTCGAGAGCAGAGCTGGCACTCAGTGACTTTACCTGGTGGGCTCTGGTTTACCCTAAGGGTTGGATCACCAGGCAAGCAAATGCATAGACCTCCAGTGATTTGGGTGGCATTAGGCTCCCCAGCCCTTACAGAATTTGTTCTGCTGCTTTTGAATGTGCTTTTGTTTCTTTGGAAAGGTGAGGATTAGGAATTCTGCAAGGGGACACATCCCTGTAAGGCCCTTTTCCACAAAATACCTCTCTCTACATGCCAAGAAATCCTTTTGCTCTTTTGTGGCACTTTGTCTAAGGTTCACTGCAGTCTATCCATGAATTCCACGTAGCTCCTAGATTTCCCCTGTCAGTTCTGTGACAGACATGCTGCAGAGATGCTCCCCTGCCCTTGCCACAGCCTGTGTGTGACCTTTGCCAAACATCCCATCCAGTAAGGTTCTCAACCCCAACTGAAGGCAATTCTTCCAGTTGGTGATACGGGGTGAAAGCAGAACTTTGAGTGCCAAAGTTAACTTGACACAGCTGGAGCTGTGAGGGGTGCAGGAGTGTCTGACAGCTGGCTTCATGGGGCACGTGCAGAACTGCACGCCTAGAAGCAGCCCTAGGCAGCCACTGTGGTGCTCCCAGGGATGCACCTCTCTGAGGGCAAGGGTTTGCAGAAGCAAAGCATCACCTCTTCTCCTCCTCCTCCTGCATCACCTCCTCCTGGAGCAGAGCCAAGCCAAGCTGGACCAGCTCTGCTCCGTGTGGCCCTGGTGACACCCTGAGCATTCAAGTCCTGTAGCTGCTCCCACTTGTGTGTGAGATCTGTCCATCTGAAAAGCAAAGGTTGCAGCTCTCCTGGGAGAGGAATCAGACCAAAGAAGGGAAACAGGCTGTGGAGAAGGCAGAGAACAGTCTCACAGCTCAATCCCAGCAGCCACCAGTGGGGGGACAGCCTCCTGCACTTCCATAGAGGTTTTCTCTGGAAGAGGAGAGCATGGTGTGCTCAGCCTGGCCCCTAGCTAGCTTGAGATGCCTCAGGTTCCACACATTTTGCTGTTCAGCACTTGTGTCTGACGATGCTTCAGTAGAACCTTCAAACCCAGCCCCAGCTCTTCCTCCTAGCAGCTTTTGGTCTGGTTCTCTTGTGGCCTGCAGTGGAATACTGAAGGTGCAGTGACTTGCTCTGAGGGTCTCTCCTTGGCTTGCTTTCCATGAGAAGTTGCTTGGTTCTGTAGATGTTGTCGTGCGCATGGGTGTTGATCTCTGTGAGATCTTTCAGCAGAAGATGCAGTGGCTACTGTCAGCTGGGTTTGGGTTCTTCTTTTGGGGTTGGGTTGGTTTTGGTTTTTTTTACTTGAAACTGTGACTTTCCTTTTGGTCCTAGGTTGATTTGTAGAATTATTTGAGTGGATTAACAGGCATGCAGGATAGTGTGAAGCTTCAGGGAGAGAGAGAGACAGTGTGCTGGGCTTGTCCTTCTCCATGCCAGCCTGCTGGAAGGGCAGTGGGGCTGGGAGCTTAGGGCTGGCACAAGGTTTGCCAGCAGCTCCTGCACACTCAGGGACATTTTCAACAGCACTCCTCACGACAGCTTGTACAGACCTCCAGGCACATCCCTAGCAGCACCTGGGCTGCTCAAGCTCCTCTCCTGCCAGGCTGTAGCGTGGTTCCTGTCTCCTGGCACTGCCTCATAGCAGGGTGTGTGTGGCAGGTTCCTTCCAGCCCTGGGTTGTCCCACACTGTCCCAGAGTAGTGCTGGGACCGGGATTGGCACTGGCCACCCTTTGTGTTGCACCTTGGAGGGGTTTGCACTTGCAGCAGCAGGTGAAGGTGTTCCTGTGTAGGCATTGTGAAAGGTGCTGTGCTCCTAGGTGAGGCATGCACGTATATACAGACATCTACAGAAGGGATTTGTATAGATATATCTATATATATAAAAGAAAGGATCCTTAACTGACACTAAAATTCTTGGGTAGTGCGTTTTCCTTTCTGATCCTCACCATTCCCATGCCTGTAACTTCTACCAGCCTGGGAAGTGAGTGCTCAGGAGAGCACTTAGTGTGCATCCTCTCACAGTCCTGCAAAGTCAAGCACAGAGTTAATTACACTGAAGCACAATGTGGAAGTGCTTTTATTTCTGAGCAGGCTCCTAAGCACAAGCTCAGACTCTTTGCAGAGTTTTGAGGTTCTTCAGGAGTGGCAGCTGAAGGGTGCAGGGCATGCTGCTGGCATCAGTGAATGGGCTTGAAGCAGGGTGCAGGTTTCTCAGCTGTCTCTGGCTTGGCTGCAAGAGGTGCTTAGTGCTGAGAGCTGCTTTCCAAAGCAGAGCTGCTCAGAGCTCAGCACCTCTGCAGGTCACACCTTGCACTCACCTTGCTTTGCTGCTGTTCCCACTGCTGCTCCCCCGGAGCTGGCAAGGAGCCTGTCCTCCCCCAGCCCTAGAGCATGCTTTCATTTCGTTCTGATGAATGTAGCACTGCCTGTGTCCTGCAAAGGGAAATGCTGAACTTGTATCATTAGAGTGTGAAGAGAGTTTACAGATAAATCCTGAAGAGATGTATCTGACAGAGTTTATTTTTGATGTAGAGGCAGTGCTTTGTAGTTCCTGGTGGCCTATGTCTGTTGTAAATAATGTACATTTAATTTATTGCTATGGTAGCAGATTGTATTTGTTATGTATAAAAGGAAAGGTTCACAAATGTATATTTTGTCGCTTAACTGTGTCTTTGCAGAATTCACAATAAATAACATATTTTATGTCCCTATGTGTGCTACGTTGTGTGTGTCCATAAAGTGACTGAGCTCTCTGGGAGCAGACACTGGTCCTCACATCCCTGTGGAAGCCCTGAGAGGGCACAGACAGGAGCTGAGCTGTCACTGCTGTGGATCTGGGTGAGCTCTGGTGAAGTGCACGAAGGTGTCAATCAGGACATCTCTGCTGATGCT
Organism: Bucco capensis; assembly: GCA_013396975.1. Lineage (NCBI taxonomy): Eukaryota > Metazoa > Chordata > Aves > Piciformes > Bucconidae > Bucco > Bucco capensis. The sequence goes on along the minus strand of VWZO01001392.1, from coordinate 347,108 downwards.
CTTCAGACAGGACCAGGGCCACAGAGGAGGACCTGGCTTCTCTTCTACAAACACACAGTGATTGTAATCAAGTGAACCATTCTGTCTGGAATGGGATTAGTGCTCCATAAAGCTAATACAAGCCAGACCCTCAGTGTCACCAGTCCCTGTCAGCAGCCAGCCCCCACGGCAAAGACAATCAACAGCTAGCAATTCAGTTTGCCTCCACCAGCACCGTTACCCTGGGTCGTCATCCTGCAGCATCTTGGCTGCCTTTGGATGTCTCCATCAGCTAACTATGAAATTGGATTTTCTCTCTGCAGCTCCTCAGGCTCCTTTCAAATCCCCTAATTTCCCAGAGCTCTTCCTCCCAGGACACTGAGGAAAAGGCTGTTATTGTTTGGAGACAGCATGTCTGCTGCGCTCTCCCCACGGCTCAGCTGAATGGAGCACAAAGCTATTAGCCACTGTTAGTTTTGTTAACATTTGGTGAGGATGGCAACAAACTCATTACTGTGTACCCGTGAGAATAAAATACTTGCCTTTTCCAGGAAAAAGGAATTCTGGAGCAGTTTGTTCACCCTCTGCAGCTCGACCCTCCGGGGGATGCTCCAGCAGGACCATTCCCAGCCTGGACAGGGCTGAGATGGGGTCTCATCACCATGGAGAAAGCAGCAATTCACCTTCAGAGCAGACAGCCCAGGGTCACAGGAGAGCTCTATGCCCCCCTGCCTTCTGCAGTCAGGAGAGGAGCCGAGGCTGCCCCAGCACACAGCAGCCCTTGACCTTTTCCACATGTCAGACAGGAATACAAGCTCTCTCCTCCCACTCCTTGCCTATTTTTGGCCAAGGACAGAGAGGGTCTTGCTGGCTACCTGAACAGACACTGCTCTTGATATGCTCATGACAGCACCTTGTGCTCAAAGGAAAAGAAGCTTCAGAAGAAGAAAAGACTGACCAAGAATGGTGTCCTTCTCACCCCCAGTCACACTTCTGATGGGAGCCTGCAGGCTCAGGTGCTCTACCCAGCATGTGTAGCTGGCCATCATCCTTCAGGGATGCTGTGAGCAGGAGGTATCTGGAGGAGCTGAAGGTGCCACTGTTGCTCTGCTGGAGAGAACATTCTTCGGGACATCAGGCACCTTCCAGGAGTCCTTTGGCTCATGGAGCCACTGAGCCTGGATGGTGTGTGGGTTGTAGTGCCTGCTATAGCAGCTTGAGCTGCTCTCCTTCCACCAGCCACAGGGACTCAGCGCTGACAGTCACCGTGGGTTTCTCTGGTGAGTGGAAATGTAGTGCACTGCTAAGTCTCTGAACTCACAGATTCTGCCTCCAGCAGCAAACAAACCCAAAGACACTTTTATACACTACGTGTCTGGGCAGTTCCTGCCAGTCCAAACCATCCCAAGCCCTCACTGCTACCTTCTCTTTGCAGCTGGATTGTCTGTTCCACAGCGAGGGAAGCCACTGACACCACACACGAGTGGGTTCCTTCACCTTCTGAGCAACAGAGAAGCACTTCCCTTGGGAATTCCCTCTAGGATCACCTCAGTCCAGCGAGCCTCACGCTCTGCCCGCTTGCTGCAGCCCCGGGAAGCACAGAGGAGGGCTTCGTGCCTCCCTTTCTGGTGCGACAGCCTCTGGAAGGTCACGGTGGTGGGTAGAGAAGACGCGGTGCGGGAGGACATCGCGGGGAGGGCGAGGGAGAGAAGGGAGGGGAGGGATGGGAGGGACGGGAGGGATGGGAAGGATGGGAGCGGGAGCAGTGCTGGCAGGGTTGCGGAAGGCTGCGGGGTCTGGGAGGGGCCAGGGGCGAGCAGCGGCGGGGACCAGGCGCCATCTCGTGGCCGGAGGCTGTACTGCAGGCCCTGGAGTGGCTCCCGAGCCTGCCTGTGCCGGGAGAGCTTGGACCTTGAGGTTCCTGGGGAATGATCCTTGGGATCCCTCCAGCTTGGATCCCAGGAAGTCTGTGACATCTGAGCGGGGTGACCTCCCTGGTTTGTGCTCAGCCATGGGACAGCAGATCTGGACACGGGGCTGTGTGAGTCAGGAATGTGACAGTCCGGCACTGCCCAGGAGTCCTCCTCAAAGAAGGCTGCAGGAAAGGCAGGGAGGAGCTCCTCATCAGGGAGTGTGGTAGGACGAGGGGTGATGGTTTTAAAGTGAAAGAGGGAGATTTAGGTCAGATGTAAGGAAGAAACTTTTCACTGTGAGTGTGGTGAGATACTGGCACAGGTTGCCCAGAGACGTTTTGGATGTGGTTTGTGGTCTGGAGATGTGAACTAGAGCCTTGCTTGCTCGTTCTGACCCTGACCTGCAATCCTTCCGCACGTATCAGCTGGCCAACTGCTCCTGTTTTCTCCTCCCCAGCAGCAGAAAGGCAGCTCAAGCTGCTGCTTTCCATCCAAACACCAGCAGAGTGCTCTGTCTGCCGAAGAACCAAGCGAAGGCTGAATGGCTATGGCTGCCGGAAAGCTTTGGTGTTTGTACAGCGTCTGCTGCCAGGGCTTTTAGTGGTGATGGCGTGGAAGCATATAAATAGAAAACAGTTATGGGTTTGAAGTTATTAGCTCCTGCAATGTATGCATAATCCTTAGCACAAGGGAGAACACATGCTCTTCAATAAAAGCATCTTGTCTTACAGTTAGCTTAAGCTATTTGTAAGCTCAGGGGTTTTTTTAAGAACAGACTGAGGTGAATGATTGGAGAATTCCAGGAGCTAATCGTTGGGAAGTGACCTGGAGGTGACAGTCTGTAAAAGCAGAGAAGGAGTTTGTAGCACCTTGGTGTAGCTGGGGAGTTCCTCACCCAGATGGCTGATGGGGAGGGCTCAGAAACTCAGAGAGCTTCTGGGGCTGAGCTTACTTTTTCTCCTTGGTGCAGAGCAGCAAAAGTAACTTGAAACTGTAAAATGCTTCCTGCTTAGAGAGAACAGACTGTGAGCTCCCCGAGTGCCCTGCTGCCAGCGTGGCATTTGTGGAGGGCTTTGAGAGGCTCAGCACAGCTGAATGAGAATGTACAGCGAGTGTTAGTGAGAACGTTGATTTTAGGTGTTCCTTAATGACTGGGAGAACTGTTGGAGGAAAGAGGAATGCCAATGTGTGAGCATTGCCTTGTTCTGCTCTGCACAGAGCTGTGCATGACCAGAGCAGGTTCTGCTTAGCAGGGCTGGCACAAGCAGGCAAGGCAAAGGTTGTGTGCTCTGGCCAGGAGGCTCCTCTGCTTTTAGCTGAAGAACCTTCTTTAGCCCCAGAATAGTTAAGACACTTGCCAGAATGTATTCCAGCAGTAGCTGCAATTTTGGTGTGCTGTGTACACAGCTTTACAGCTCAGCCTTATTCCATGTGATTTTGGACTCGAGATGCTCCGGCCAGGATCCGAATTTCCCAGGCTCTGTCTGTACAGACCCAGAGGGTGAGTGGCACTTTGGGACACTGCTGCTTTTCCTTTTCTTCTGAGCTGTGGAGAAGCCAATCAAGCACGGATCCAGGGCAACATAAATAATCATTACAGCATTTATCTCCTGGGGGTTCATTGCCAGGTTACTTACTGAATTCAAGTATTTTCTTTGGACATGCAACTGTCTGTAGGCTGCAGGAATTTTCTTACCTGGAAGTCCTTTTTCTCTGTGCTTTACAAGGCACTGGTGGTTTGCTTGGAGTTTTTGATTCATTCAGCTCCAGCTTTCCATGGAGCCAACTTACTGCAGAGACTGAACTGCCAACATGCCCAGAGCCAGAGCTGGGAACGCTGTGACCTTTGCTTGGAGGGCTGGAGCCATGGGAAGATGACTGAGACTTTGATTACTCAAGCATCTTCTTCCCTGCCTCTTGTCCTGTTTGCTGTGTCATGGGCTTCTGGTTCTGATCACAGAAGAGAATAATTGGATCACTGAGCTAGAGGATTGTGTGCAGACATGAAGCAGGCTTTGAGAGCTGTGTCACTCCAACCCCAATTAGCAGTGGTTAGATGTTTTAAGGCTGCTCTGAATCATCTTCAGAGCTTATCAGATCTGGCAGAGCAGGCTGGTTACATCTATTAGGGAGACTGATAAGACCTTGTCTGTCTTCTTAATGAAAGCCTCTCTGTACCAGATAATCATGCTGAACAGTCCTTGCTGGAAAACCTCCTAAATGTAATTTATCAAGTGATTTCCTAGCCAGTGTTGGAAGGTAGGATGAAGAATGAAACCACAGAATGGTTTGGGTTGGAAGGGAAATGTAAAAACCACCTCCTCCATCCCCTGCCATGGGCCAGGATGTCTCCTGCTGCACTCCTGCCAGAGGTGGGACCCCTGGCACCTCTGCTAGGCAGAGATACCTCTGCTGGCTGGCACTCCAGGCAGCTGCTAACAGACACCAGGCTTGGTCTTAATGTTTACATTTGGAACTAGGGGCAAGAAAATCCCATTTGGGGATGTTTTTAATGCCTGTGCACTCCTGGTGCAATATGAACCAACAGTTGGTAGCCAATGTTTGGAGCAGCTCTTTGTGTGTGCTGTTGGCTAAAGTGCTGGAGGATGAGGAGTTCCCACAGCACTGTGGCCCTGAGACAGCCTGGGGCAACTGAGAACCACTTCCAACTCCCAGGGAAGGAGCTGGGATGACAGGGAGAAGGAAAACATGATCCCTCTTCACATGCTCTAACTATGGTCCTGTGAACTCATTTAGCAAGAGGTTCTGGTATTTACAGCCAGATTTATACCTGAGTGTGTGATTTTTGGTGATGATGGGTGTTTGTTTCTCTCATACATTACATCTCATCCCAGAAGCTGTATGAACTGATGGAAAACACAAAGGGAATGTGATGGACTTGCTTTGTAACAGGAGGAGGTAATTTTAGCGCCTGTGGGTGTCTTGGGCACACGACCCTGACAGTGTGACTGTCCCATGTGTCGTTTCAGAGGTGACTCTGCTCCCAGGTGGGTGGGGAAGAATCTTCCAGTTTCATTCCTAGGAGCTCCTCAGCCTCGGAGATTTCCTCCTCTGCACAGAAGGTGGCACTGGGAATTCAGGAATGTGAGTGACCCTCTGCTTGCTGGCACAGAGCAGGCTGGTGTGTGGGCAGCATCCTGTCAGAGGGCTCTCAGATGCAAACCAAGCAGCATTCTCTCTTTCACAGTTATTAAGGTCTCATTCAGCCTCTTGCAGAGCATTAATTTACAAGGTGGCTTGTGCTGACCTGGGAGGGAATTGTTGAGCTGTGCTCTGTGTGCTCTGGCTCCCATCCCAGCCAGCAGCACAGCTGGCTAGCTCTGCCTCTGGAGTGCTGGTTTTTACCTAGCCTATAGCTACAGAGCTTGTGAACAAACTGCACAGGCCACTGGAAGTTATCTCAGGACACAGCAGGAATATGAGGTGCTGCAGGAGTCCTCCAAAAGCTCAGGGCCTGAGAGCAGGAGCTGCAGGCAGCTCTCAGGAGGAGCTCAGCACCAGCAGCATGCAGGCAGCTGGAACAGGCAAGCTGGCTTTCAGAGCTCTGCTGAAGGTTCCTGCATGAGTTCCCCAAATGCTGTAGTGTCAGAGAATTTTGCCCTAATTAGAAGAAACAAACTGAGCTTGCTTGACATTCTTCCAGCATTACCTCACTTCCCACATTACACACAGGGATGCTGCTTCCCCGCTGAGTGCTGCCGGGGAGGTGCCAGGTCACCCCTGGGAGGTCAGCCCTGGCTGCTTTGGGAAGGGAAAGGAATGCATGTGTGTACGTGTGGTGCTGGGAGCTGTGAGACCAAGGTGTAGCTCTGTCAGGTGCTGGGCAGTGTGATAGATTGTGCTGCTGCCTTCCATCCTGCCCAGCACTCCATCTCCCCTGTGGTTCCCCATCACACATTCCCCCCGTGTTCCCCAGAGTCAGGAGCTGGCTGCAGTTTAGAGTCTAGAAATGGCTGCTTTGGGACACTCCAGTCATGCCTCTAATTATTTTCTCTAGCAGGCATTGCTGTTCTGCTTTGCTCTGCTGCACTTGCTGGAGATGAGGCAGAGAAGCAGGGGTTGGGCTGTTTGCCATCCTCTCTTTGAGGTCTTTCTTGGGGATTTTTTTATTAAACAAACAAAATATTGAGAATTAGACAATTTGTTTATAGTTACTGCCTAGACTCAGGTGCCACTGACACCAGCAGAGGTTTGATAATGGAGGTCAGTAAGCTCAGAGCTGGTGCTCTTCTGGAGGTGGCTGTGCCTCTGAAGCAATGGCCACAGTTCCTGCCAAGCAGAAGGAATCCTGTGGGCTTTGTTTGCACGGATTTTGCAGGAGTAAAACCCAGCTTGTTTTCCATTTCTGCACCATGAGAGCTGTATTGATTTTTCTTCACTTCTGATTGTTCACATTACTGGATTGCTTTTAAATAGTTGACAGAGAGATCATTCCTTTTCCTGCCCCAGCCTGTTTCACAGCACCTTCCTGCTCTTGTCTGGCTGAGGGAGACACAGCTCTGCACGGCATTGATCACACCTTGCAAACTGCAGCCCTGGACACACTGATGCTCTAGGGTGTTTGCTCCCTTCCTGCCTTGTCCCAGCAGCTCCAGCATCTGCAGCTCAGGTTCCCAGCTTGGAATTTGGAGGTGGTGTTCAAAAAAACCCAAACCTCTGCGCCAAAGATCAGAAAATAAAATGAGCATGGATAAATCTATAGAGATGCAAGAGGTGTTAGTGACAGAAATGCTGAGAGTGGTCACTTGTGTTTTGTCCTGGTGGGAGTGCTGAGTGAGGGATGATGTGCTCTCCAGGCTGATATCAAGTGTTCCTCTGATCAGAGACACAGAACATGAGGAGACCTCTGGGCATCTTCTCAGTGCAGAATCCACCAGGCTTTAACGTGCTGTCCCAGCCCCAAACACACAACTAGCTCAGATACATGCCTTAGGATGCATTGTCTTGCCCAAAGGCAGACTGCTCTGGGGCACAGGAGCCACTTCAGGGTTGCAGTCTTGTTTGTGCTGCAGGTTAGCCTCAGAGGCAGCCTGGCCTGAGGGTGAGCAGCCCAAGGCTCAGTGCTAGCTGCAAGGTGCCTGCCTGTTGCAGAGCTGTGCTCTGTGTGCTTTCATTGCTGGGGTTTACCCCTAGGCAGTAGAAAAGGTGTAATTTGTAATGTTTGCAGATACTGACAGCATACCCCAGGCCTCCTAAGGTATGCAAGCTTGTGCTGGATGGAATTGCTGTCTGTCTCAGCAGGAGCTCCACTTATGGCACAAAGCTTTTGCCCAGCAAGGTTAAAAACACATTGTCTGTTCAGCAAGACCATGACTAAGCTAAGTGGCTCAGATGTCTGGGGCAGGAGATGGTGGAGGAATAGCTGAGCCACTGGCTTAATTCAAAACAGAACTAAAACTTCTCTTTCATTATCTTGTCTTGTTTTCTTGGGCTTTTCTGGCCAGTTATTTTATCTACCTTTGCATTCAGCACAGAGCAGCAAACTTTGTGGAAATGGATATTTATTTCTCATAGCTCTTTACACTGGAAAAATAATGGAGCCTTTTAGTGCTCATATTACATGTTATTAATATTGATTAAAGTATTATTGCTGCTATCAATCAGCTCTCTCTATAATGGTAAAAATACACCATGAGTGAGCATCAGTGCCTTGCTGCTGCTCCCTGGGAGGAATTGCTGCCTGCCCCTGGGCACCAGCTCTCCATGGCAGGCTGCTGGGGAGCTCCTGCCCTGCCTGTGTCCTAGGGAATGCTGAGTTCCCTCTGGCAGGGAATGCTGAGCTCCCTTTGGCAGGAAGGGCTGCAGCACTTCCATCCCCAGGAGCTGCCAATTTGCAGCAGAAAGACCTGGAAAGTCAGCATCAGCATCTCATGGCTCTGATTTACGCCTTGGGTGTAGCTCTAGGCTGGGAGATATTTTTAAATGGGATTTAAATGTGAATTCCTTAGCTTTCAGGGCATTTACAAGGGGCATGAAAGGCAGAACAAAGTCTCCAGAGAGCTTGTTACCCATTTGGAGTGAGGAGTGTGCTAATGAAGGCTCAGAAAACTGCGGGGCAAGGGTCTGCTGCTTGGCCACTTGTAGACATTTACAAACTACAACACTTTTTCCTGGGGGCTAGTAACATGTCTTCTGCAGAGAAAGAGGCAGCAGTGTGGAAGCTGTGTTCCTTCAGTGTCTTTATCAGGTCTCCTCCTGTCACTCCAAATGAAGTATCTAGATGTGTCTCACCATAAATCATCACTAGTGGAATATGGATTGGAGTTATGAATGGTCCCACAGAGCCCATGTGCCCTGTTCTCAGCCCTGCCCTGAGGGGCTGGATCCAGAGCATCTCACCTTGTCTCCTTGCACCCTTTCCCCTGAGCTGTGTCACCTCCAGGCTGGAAGCCATTTGGAGCAAGAGCTGTCACTGCCTGTGCACCTAAGGCAGAGGGATCCTGAGTGCAGTGAGGCCTGCAGGCAACAGTGCTAATCCTGAGAATTCATAGTTCCTTGATGGCTTTACTCTTGGTGTATCATCTCCAATAATCATGGACAATTTGCTGCTCTGACACTAAACAGAGCTGGTGGACACAAGTCACAGGAGCCGAAACCACGGGTAGGAGGAGTCAGAAAGTGATTGAGACCAACACACTGAGGAGATTCCAAGGAATGTTTGTGTAATCACTTGCAGTGTTTGCCCAGCTCTAGTCATGGCTTGGATGCAGCTAACACAGATAACAAGTTGCTCTCATCTCTTACACAGTTGTCATTGAGCTGAATATCCAGCTGTGGGATCCCAAGGAGGAGCACATGTCCTGCATGCTCCAGGAGGTCCTTTTGCCTTCTTTAACCTCATTTCAGGGTGAAAAAAAGTTCAGCAAGAGAAACCTGCTTGAAGCTGAAGCAATTAGGTGAGAACTAAACATTCACAAGGTCCAAATGGTTGGAGCAGCCAGGCTGCAGATCCAAATGAAGCCTGCCCTGGAGCTGCAGAGAGGATCACCTCACCTGCTACTGCTAGGGACAACTTTGCATGTAACCACACAGCATGACTAAATGACACTTCTTCTCCTTTTGCTCCTGCTGTTCCTTCTCCTAGAGGGCTGGAGATTCACACGCAGAAGGTCTGCTGTGTGCCCCTTGCAAGGCTGTTTGTGCAAGAGGCAGTTGTCAGCAGCACGGAGCTGGGTCAGGCTGCAGTGCTGTTACTGGAAACTGCTGCTCTCCTCTCCCTCTGCCCAGCTGGAACTCTTCCAGGAACAGATTCCTCCTGAAAGATGCTTTGTTTGTGGCTGAGTGTTTACAGTGCCTGCTCCCATTACCCCTCACTGATGGGTGGTGATGAAGCATCAGTTAGATTTCACAACGCTGAGAAAATGAAGGCTTCAGAAGGATTTCTCTCCCCTGTTATTGATGCTCTGGCAGCAGCAGCAGGCTAATATTCTCTCCAGAGAAACTAATGGCACTGACAAAAGCCACCAAGCTTCTGTTCTCATCTAAATATCTGGATAAAAGATGGCATTTCTGTATGCAAGGAGCATTATTTGGTGATAGCAAACTGTTCTCTGTGTTCCCCTTGGTGAGTTAGGTTTTTCTTCCTCCTGGCCAGCTTTCTGAGAGGTGATTTGGCAGATGTTATTTACTTGTGCTTTGCTCTCTTACATCTTTTTCCACAGAAGCATTAAAGCATTTAATTTTCTTTGAGGCCACTGATTCCTGTTACTTTCAACTAGAAATAACATCTCTGGATGCTGGGAGGATGTGAGCCTCTCTGCTGAGCTTCCCACCACTGGTTCCTGCCCAGCTCTGGCAGAGAGCTGCACTCCTGGAGCCATGGCATTCCATGAGCTCCTGGCCTGGAGTGTGATCTGCAAGGCCTGCTGCTGGAGAGAGGAAGCACAGCCAAAAGCTGGATGCAGCCTTGAGCCAAAAATGGGTTTGGACTGGAGGTGAGACTTAATTTGATGTTAAATGTGATCAGGAAGGCTTAGATTTTCCAAGGCCTGTGAAGAGCAAATCACCTAATTCTTGTCAGAAGCTCTAAGCTTCTGACCATGACATGCACAAACTGTGAATTTAGGGACATCCAGACTGTGACCTGGAGTTGATCATCACAGGCTGAGTGTGTTTGCATCTGGAGCTTTTCTCCTTGCCTTTTCCCTGTTAGCCACGTGCCCTTCCTTCCCAGGAAGGCCAGAAGCTGTCTGTGCAGATGGCTGGGAGATGGTTGGCAGTCTCTCAGGGGTGAGCACGGGTGAT
>VWZO01001392.1:324691-336659 GCA_013396975.1 Bucco capensis | reverse complement strand
CTGGAGCACTAGTCGGGCACCCTAGGGCGCACTGGAGCACTCCACGGGCACCCTAGGGCACACTGGAGCACTCCTTGGGCACCCTAGGGCACAGTGGAGCACTCCTAGGGCACATTAGGGCACTCCTCAGGCACCCTAGGGCACACTGGAGCACTCCTTGGGTACGTTAGGATCGAATCGCCCTTGAATGGCCCTCACTCAGGCCGAATAGCCCTCGAATGGCTTTAGTTTGGCCAAAATCACTGTCGAATGGCCTTAGTTTGGCTTGAATGGCCCTCGAGTGGCCCTAATAGCCCTCGAATGGCCTTAGTTTGGCCAAAATCACCGTCAAATGGCCTTAGTTCGGCTCGAATGGCCCTCGAGTGGCCCTAATAGCCCTCGAATGGCCTTAGTTTGGCACGAATCGCACTTGAAACATCTTTGCTTGTCCTGAATCACTCTCAAATGGCCCTCGTTCGACCCAAATCACCCTGAAATGGCCTTAGTTTGGCACGAATCGCCCTTGAAACATCTTTGCTTGTCCCGAATCACTCTCGAATGGCCCTCGTTCGACCCAAATCACCGTCAAATGGCCGTAGTTTGGCCCAAATGGCCCTCAAAAGGCCCTCGCTCGGCCCGAATGGCCCTGCAATGGCCTTAGTTTGGCCAGAATCACCCTCGAAAGGCTTTCGGTCGGCCCGAATGGCCCTCAAGTGGCCTTAGTGTGGCCCAAAAGGCCCTTGAAAGGCTTTTGGTTGGCCTGAATGGCCCTCAAATGGCCTTAGTTTGGCCAGAATCAACCTCAAATGGCCTTAGTTTGGCCCGAATGGCCTTTGAATGGCCCTCACTCGGCCTGAATGGTCCTTGAATGGCCTTAGTTTGGCCCAAATAGCCCTCAAATGGCCCTCGCTCGGCCTGAAAAGCCCTCGGAACGTCTTTCCTCGGCCCAAATGGCCTTCTATGGCCCTCACTCAGCCCGAATGACCCTCGAAACATCTTCGCTCGGCCCGAATCACCCTCGAATGGCCCTCGCTTGGCCCGAATGGACCTCAAATGGCCTTAGTTTGGCCAGAATCGCCCTGGAATGGCCCTTGCTCAGCCCGAATGACCCTGGAATGGCCCTCGCTTGGCCCGAATAGCCCTCGAATGGCCTGAGTTTGGCCCGAATGGCCTTCTCTGGCCCTCGCTCGGCCCAAATGACCCTCGAAACATCTTCGCTCAGTCCAAATCACCCTGGAATGGCCCTCGCTTNCTTAGTTTGGCCAGAATCGCCCTGGAATGGCCCTTGCTCAGCCCGAATGACCCTGGAATGGCCCTCGCTTGGCCCGAATGGACCTCAAATGGCCTTAGTTTGGCCAGAATCGCCCTGGAATGGCCCTTGCTCAGCCCGAATGACCCTGGAATGGCCCTCGCTTGGCCCGAATGGACCTCAAATGGCCCTAGTTTGCCCGAACGGCCCTCGAATGGCCCTGAGGGTTCACAGCACCAGACCCAAACCTCTGCAGCCCTAGCAGCTCAGCAAGCCTGCAGGAGCCAGTGCTACCCACTGCTAAGTAAACTGTAACTTTCCATCTTACAGGCATCTCATCACTTTATTAGGGCTGCTGAAGTGCTTGGAAGGCCTTGGATGGCAAGCAGGCTAAAGTATTGCTGGTCCCAGAGGAGCTTTCCCCCTTAGTGAGGAATTTGGGGATTTTCAGTGAGCAGTGCTGTCTGAGGACTGTCCTGACAGTGACTGTCTGAGCCAAAGCACCAACACATTTACAAGGTTCTGCTGCTGAGTTTTAGGTAGCTTCCAGTTTATTGGTAGAGTTCAGCAATGGAGCAAAGGATCCCTGTTGCATCACTGCTGCAAGCCTGAGCTGAGCCTCTGCCTCCAGACCCTGCTCTGCACAAGTGGCACAGGGGCACAACGCAGGGCAAGGGGAACAGGTTCAGGAGGTCTGACCCTTTTCCTCAGGCAAACATGTCCAGAGGCAGATCATTCTGCAGGAATGTGGCTTGCCTGGCTCTGCATCTCTAAGTTGGGCAGTGAGCTGTTGCTGTGCCTCAGGGCAGGGTCTGGGCAGCTCAGCAGTGCTGATAAACACAGTTATGATAATGCAGATCATGCAGGTGTGTCAGGTTTTCTACTACTTCTTGTGCTGCCCATGGGAAGAAGTGTTTTCTGGGCTGTGAGCAGGCTGCAGAGCTGAACCCTCTCCCTATTGAAGACATGCTTTGCAAGCACAGAAGCCTCCCCAGAGGTTCAGCTGCACTGGTGCCTGTGAGCACAGCAGACACTGTGCAGGAGCCAAGTAACCCTGCAGGAATCCTTCCTACTCAAATAATTGCCAGGGCAGAGGAATGCTGCAAACAGCTGTGCTTCATCCCATAACATATTCTCCCTCCTTTTGGAGCCTCAGCTTCCAACTTCTGCCAGAGCCTGTCAGCTGCAGGAGGAGGGAGACACATTTCCTTTGCAGAAATGAAGTGATGACTGCTGAACAAATCTGCTGTGCACAGAGCTGGGCTAGCCAGTGAGTGCTGCATATGCAGCAAGGAGAACAGTGACAGGGTTTCACACTGAAATGAACTGAAGTGACAGTTCATCTGCCTAACATGATGACAGTGGAGCTGCCTTGTGTTAGCAGCCTAGCAACACTGCTTAATGAAAAGAGTCCCCTGAAATCCCTTCAGCTCTGAGTGGCAGCATCTTGCCATCACAGTGCACTCACCCTGACCAGGGTCAGGCTGTAAAACAGCATGGGAGATGTGCCACTAGACGCAGTGCCCTACAGACCAGCTGTCCTCCTCTGAGACAGCCAACCTCAAGCTGCCCAGGAGAGCTGGTGGGCCAGGCTCCCCAGCAGCTCTCCCTGTGCTGCTCCTTGGCAGGGCTGGGGCTCTGGTGCAGAGTGGGGACCCAGAGCCTCTTCTCAGGAGGCAGTGGATTGTGCCTGGGCAGATTGATTTGTTCTTAATATGCCTTTCTCAGAAATGGCCCCAAAATGGAAGCCTTGCTGGCTAGTCCAGGATGTATGACTCTGGTCTTTAATCCACCCACCTCTGTGGGCAAGCTCCCAGTTTGTTTCTGAGGGTGAAGCTTCCTATTGCCCCCTCAGGTCACCAGCAAGGGTTCTCTCTTCTGCCTCTGCTCTGGCCAAGCCTCTGGTCTCCATCAGAATGCAGCTCACAGCTGCTTTGGCATATTGACTTGAAATTTGCTGTTGCAGTCTGGCCAGTCTGGCTCCTCATTCTGCTTTCCAACCTGGCCACAGATTTGGGCTGACATCACTTATTTTTCAAGAGTATCACTTGCCTTCTGCAGTGTTTGCCTATTATTTTGACCATGAGCTTGGCCAAGGTGTAATCTCATCTTGAGTAATTGACAGACAGGCAGCATTTCAGTCTCAGCCCTGTGGGAGCAGAGGATTCTCTGGCAGGTTCTGATTGTCTGGCTGATTCAAAGCATGGTCTGAAGTAAAGCTCTGTTTGGGCAGGGCTGGAGCTCCTGGTGTGCTCACACCAACGCTCTCCCCATGGCACAGCTCTGCCACCCATCTGTGTCACCAGTGGCAAAGGGCTGAGGAGGGAGGCCAAGAAGGTTGTGAGACCTTGGCAGGGCTCAGAGTCCCCAGGCTGGGAGCAGCAGGCACTGCCAGGCTGTGGTTTGCTGTTAGGGAATGCTGGGTGAGAGCAGGAGCTCCTGCATCCCCTGGTGCAGTCAGGGCAGCTGCAGGGTGATGTGGGGAGGGAGGAGATGAAAGGGAGCAGCTGGAAAGGGACATCAGGGGACAGATGCTGAGGTCAATGTGCACTGAATTTGTCCTGGTTTTATGGGCTTTGTGCTTGAGGAAGTCAACCCCTCTGAAGAGCCCATGAGTTCAGTGAGTCACCTGTGGCTGGAGGAGATGAGCAATGGGCAGTGGCACTGGTGAGGAGTCCCCAGCCCTCTCAGCCACAGCTGCATGCCCTCCCCTGCCCTGCTGCTGGGGCAGACTCTGCCATGTTTGCAAACTCGTGTTAATCAAGAGGTGCTGCTGAAGGCTTTGACTGGCATCTCCAGTTAAGTGGCAGCAAACACAGGTTGTAAAACCACTGTGCTGAAGCCACCTTCCTAATGAATGCAAAGTGGGAGCAATCAATCAGAGCCTCTGGAGCAGTCAGCTCCCAGCTCCCTGCATCTGCAGATGCAAATTGAATGAACAATAATGAGTGTTATCTAATTAGTCCACACAGCTGCAGCGTTACAGCCCCACATAGGACATACCTTGTTAAATTTCATGGTATGGATAATAAAGCATCTGAGTTAAAATGATGGAGACTCTCCATGTACAAGGCAGAGACTCCGTGTAGTGAAAGCATCATGCTCAGCAGGTGGCCTCTGGGTTAGGTAATGCAGGAATCTCTTCAGCAGGAAGCTAGCTGAAGTGCAAGGTGGCTGGTGTAGCAGAGTGCCTTGCTGTCTGAGGGCTTTGGCCCAGGACCATCAGTGGGAAGGGAGCAGAGACCTTGCTGTTGTGGGGCTGGTCCTCAGTGAGCTCTCCAACACAGCCACTGGCTCCAGGAGCTTTGTTCCTTGCTCTGGAGGACCTCAGGAGACAATGGCAGAGACCTCTGTGCTGTGCTATGCTGCGAGGGCTGCCCAGCCTGCTCCTTCCATAGCTAGCTGTTGTGGGGGACATAAACATGGGAAGGTTGTATCCCTCTTCCATTCCCCTCCTTCTCCCCCAGACTGGGTTGTTTGTTTCTGAACTGTGGGAGGACATCAGGACTTCAGCGCGTGGCTGGGGTTTGTCCCTTTCCCCTGCAGACTGGCACTAAACCCACACACAACGAGCCCCATCCTTTTGCTGCAGTTTGCAGCTGCAGCCCCGCAATGGAGCAGTGCAGCAGCACGTCCTGGCTCTGCACAGATGGGCTGGATGGTGCCGGGAGCCATTCCCCAGTGCCAGCCACAGAGCCCCTGAGCCCATCCCAGCGGCACGGAGCTGCCAGAGCGGCACAAGAGCAGCGGAGCAGCAGCGTGTGGCAGTGGCAGCAGCAGCTCCGATGCAGCCCCGTGCAGCCCATGTGGACATGAGGGCGAGTGAGGTGCTAGGAAGTGTGTCACAACGCGATGAACTCTGCATGCTCTGGTGCCTTGGCACGAATCTCTGTGCTGGCAGCACGGTGAGGGAGAAGATCCTCCATCTGGAGCAGAGCATGCCACGCCGGTTCTTCTCTCTTCTTCCAACTCCATCCAACCCCATCCAGCCCCCCCCGGGTTCTTCCACCAGCCATCCCAGCTCACGCAGCCCATCGCTGCTGCACTTCACCCCATCCAGACTGTGCTTGCAGGTTTCTTGCAGGTGGGGGGTGTGAGCTGCCATTTTCTGGTGCAGCTTGAGGGGGCTGGGGCATTTACTGATCCTGTATTCACTGTTTTGGTTTTCCTTTGTTAAAGTTATTCTTTATCGCTCTTGCCCTTGGGTGTGCCAAGGCTTTGTTCTATTTCCTTCCTTTTTGGTGGGAGAGGGGAAGTTTCTTATTTGGGTTTTCCCTCGTAATTTTCCTCAAACCGAGACACTAGCATCTTTGGAGCCAGAGGTTTTAGCCTGGAGGCCTTAATCCTCCCCAAGCCATGGAGCTCTGTCTTTTGCAAACATGCCTCCCTCACCCCAAATGGCAGGGGGAGGGAGCTCTGCTTGTGCTCAGGCTCATGCTGTCCCTATGTACACTCCTCAGCAGTGACATCTGTCTCTGGTGTGACCATGCAGGAGATTCTCTTTTGCATTGTCCAATAATCTTGATGTTCTGAAGCACTTGGCATGAAGATGGAAAGTGGATGATAAATGATTTAGGACTGGCAGCTGAAAGCTGCGTGTCTGCAGCAGTCCCTGCCTGTCTCCAGCAGTGCTGGAACTGGATGCATGTGCTGATCAGCAGCAGGGCTTAGGAGATTTTGAGTCTCTTGTGATTCAGTCCTGAGAGTGTTCATAGTGACTTGGTCACCTGGAGTGCTGGAGCATCCCTTATCTTTAGATTCCTAGTAAGGATCTCTTGGAAAAAGGTATGTTCCAGGATAGCACCTTAGGACAGTCCCACCTAACATCATCATGGGCACGTGGGGGGCCCGGGCTGGCTCTCACCCACCAAGCACATCCACCAGCTCCAGATTTCCTTATTTCTATTATTTCCTTATTTCTATTCCTGAAACCCTTGTCAGGAATTTGGCCATTGAAGCATTCCGGGCAGTTCTCATGCCTTTGTCACCTCCATGTTCAGCAATACCTGCTCCTCCTGCAGAACTCTGTGGTGACACTGCAGGGGATGGTGTTTAAATATTGATGCTCTAGCAGCTTATGTTTTTAATACACTTTAAATTATGCACATTTTTATGGAACTGGTAGGTTCATCATCAAATTAGTCCCTTCCAGCTGTGCAGTGTTGATTTCTGCCTCAACCTCTGAGTTCTTCTGACTGAATGTATCTTAGTGCCTTGGCAAGGTAAACAAATCCACAGGCCTTGATTTGAGCTCTGCTGGTTAGTAGCCATGAATGGGTAATGAACAACTCAGTATCCCTGGAATTAGATCTTCTTAACAATCATTAGTTTCATCCCTTGCTGCTTTAATAAACCTCTTGGTAGCAGAGCAGAGCCAATTATCCTTGTGCTTGGAAAATTGTAAAACACAGAGGAAGAGAGTGGGTTGCCACAGAGAAGAGAGAACTTGAGCTCTCCTCTGCAGCCCTGGATGGGTGATGGAGCATCCCTGGGCACCATCTCTCTGCTCCAGTGCCTGTGAGGATGAGCCCAGCCCTGGCTCTGTGCAAGCTGAGGGTTTTCCCTGCACCTGAAGCCTTTACTGTGTGGAAGGGCAGAAGATGGTGTCATCCCTTATCTACAGCACAAAGGCTCCTGTGTAGCTGGGTTTTCCACGGGCCTGGTGAGTGGCTCTGTACTGCTCTGCAGGATGTTTGCAGAGTGCAGTGAGAAGAGAAGCTGCTTGCACCAAGTACAAGTACTCTGTGGGCTCTCCCTACAGGAAAATCATTAATAAAAGCTCCATCCATTCTTCTCCAGGCACTTCTGGTGCCATCGTGCAGAGGATAGAGCTTTTGAGGGAGGTGATAAGTTTCTGGCATGCCACATCAGTTTTGGAGCAGAGCCTCTGGCATTAGTGAGAGGAGAATGGTAACAGAAAGAGTGAAAATAGCAGATGGAAGGGAGAGAGAATAAAGTGGAAGCAGCAGCAAATGATAAAGCCATTCCAAGTGTTCATGCAGATAAAAGGAGGAGACAAACCCACCTCTGAAATCACAAGGGCTGGGTGTCTGTCGGGGGAAAGAATGTTTGATTTTGCTGTTTGTTAGTGTTGTTTCCTGTGGAAGCTTTGGAGTTCAAAGGAGCTGGAGGAGCAGCAGTGATGTGTGCTGCAGGAGAACTTCTGCTCTGACACCACTATTTGTTGGGGAGGAGCATGTTCAGCCTGGAGGCTTTAAAGGTGGTGGGGTTTTCCTCAACCCCCACTGCAGGTGAAAATGTTCATCCTGTGCCAAAGCAATTACTTTATTGCTATAATACAATTTCATCTAAATAATTTAGGAAGCTTGAAGGGGAGGAAAAAAACTCAAAAAGCTCAAGTGCAGCTGAATATGGAAGTGGAAACACAGAAGAGTGCTGGGATCTTCTGGAGGGCTCTGCCAGGGCCATGGCTGAGGTGGCATGGTGGGGACAGCAGGGCTATCCCCGGGGGCTCCTGCAGCTCAGGAGAGGTTTTGGGGATAGCCACAGCACGAGTGTCTCTGTGTCTCACAGGAGCTGCTGCTGTGCTGAGCCAGCCTGGCTGCCCTTCCTGCAGCCCTCACCGTGCCCTCCAGGGCCCTGGCTGGCTGGACACCCCCTGCACACCCTGGCTCTGAGGACTTTGCTGGCTGGTGACCTCATGGCCCTGGGTTCATCAGGAATGCCACCACAGGGATGCAGGATGCTGGAGGCTGTGAGCACCACGAGTGTCTGCTGAGATGATTTTGAAAGACCCAAACAAAATAAACCCAGGTACACTGGTGCATCCAAAGTCATCCAGCAAGTGCCCTGTCTCCAGCAGACACTGGAGAAATGCCAAGTGATCCTTGCCTATGAATCAGCCTCCCAGTTCCTAGTAAATAGAAGATTAGAGAGTTCCTGAGCCAGGACTTGCACTGGGACCAAGGGTTTAATAGGCACAGTTAGGCTTCTCCTCGGAATTAAGTGAATCCCTCTTTGAAGCCATTTCTCCTCCTGGCCATCCTGCCTCACAGTTTAATTACACAGTGCCTGATGACTTTCCTGGGTGCCCCTCTCCCATTGCACTGAGCATGAGGAGCACACCTTCACAGTCTCACCTGCTTCAAACCATTTAGCCACAATCTCCTGGCAGGGTGCTACAGCATCTGATGCTCATTAATGCCTCACTTTTCTCCAGACTCTGGACCAGGAGCCTGTTTGCTTTCTCTTAATTGTTTTATCAGTGCCTGAAGAAGAGGGGAATGAGGTCTGAGGATGTGCTGAAATCTCTATCCAGAAGGTAAACAAAGAGCCTCAAGTGAATTCCTGTTGTGAAGCCTTAGGATTTCCTAGCTAATCTCACATCTGTGGCAGAGGAGGAACTGGCTGACTGAAATGCCAGGAGCAGGAGGCAAGGCAGAGCTGGTGGAGGGAAAGCAGGTTTCTGTCTTTCACTCCAGAGAGTCTAAGCAGAAGCTGTTGGCCTCTGCAATGTCAGGGGTGGGACTGGGTTTGTTTGTTGTTTTTTGGGAGGTGGTTTTTTTGGCTGGGATTACAAGGACTATGCTTTATCAGAAATCCATAGTTTTCTGTGACTCTTAAGCCATTCCAGTGTATTTTACATTTAAATAGAACTGAGGCCTCCTTGAAGGAAATTCATTCCAGTTGGCTTTGCACATTGATGATTAGAGAAGGAGGTTCCTTTTTTTTGTCTCATTCTGAGCAGTGTCTCATTAGATTTTCTTTTTATTGCTTTTCATATCCATCATGATTTGTGTCAGCAGAATGGTTGCAGAGAGGGACAGCTTATTATAAGCTTTAAGTGAGGGAAGAGAACACAAGAATGGCTGAGAAGAAAAGGGAAAGGTAATTAGTGGTGGGTGCCAGAATACAAATGAGCCTTGACATTTCCACTTTGCAAATCCAAATTAACCCCTGTCTGTTGCAGAGCACAGGGGGGATGCTGTGCCCCTGCCCATTCCTCTGCTTCTCCCCAGGTGCTGTGTGTCCTGGCATGGCAATGCCAAGGGATGCCTGCTGATGTTTGGTGATCCCCAGGGATGCCTGCTGATGCCCAGTGAGTCCCAGTGATTCCCAGTGTGTCTGCAGCTGCAGGCAGGGTGGGATCAGAGAAAGATGCAGAAGCTGCTGCAGAGCACCTACACCCACACCTGAGCTGCTTCTCCTGAGCTGCTGCTCACTTGGGAATTCAACCAAATGCTTTCTTCCAGTGGACTTTATGCTCTTCTTGATTTTCTCATCCCGAAGGGATAGGTGTGCAGAGCAGTTAGGCTCAGTGATTGGATGTACGGGGTGGGAGGGAGGACAAGTGCAAATGGATTGGGAATCTCTAAGTGAAGAGAGAAGAGGACTGGAGGGAGCCATGATAACTCTTTACAAACACTTAGAGGACATAATAAAGAGGACAGGGAGCAATTACTCTTGTCAGTGCAAGCTGAACGAGAAGTAATGCCTCCTGCTGCAGCAGGGAAACCCAGACTATGATGGACAAGTCCAAAGAGCAACAGCAGAGAAGGAGCTGCCCCAGGAAGGTATTGGTCCTGCTACCACCCCAGGGCTGCCCAGGGAGGGCTCCCAGAGCTGTGCCAGCAGTGGCCCTGCCTGTCAGATTCCCAACACCAGCTTCCATCTGTAACTTGCCAACTATTTTGCAGACATGGCTGGGGCTGTCCAGTGTCCTCTTTCCTCTTGTTCTCTCTGCTGGCAGAGAAAGCTGAACCTTTTCCCCAAGTGTGTAATCTGCTCTGCTTCTGTGCTCCCTGTGCAGCGAGCCTGGGACAGGCTGATGCCCACACAGAGCTGTGAGCTGCAGACAGCTCTGGGGAGACCAGACCGTGCCATGGATCCTGGTTTGCAGCTGTGAACTCTGGGCTGGAGACAGCAGCAAGCTTGCCTGAGGCTGGCAAGGTCAGCTGGGACCACAGCCCAGCAGATGTTCTGCTGATGCCCAGCTGTCCTGTGAGGAGAGCTCTGGATCCTGCCTCTGAAGCTGTGTTATGGATCCAGATGAAGTAGTGCTTGTGTGAGCCTCAAGCAGCAGAGACCTGCTGCTGCTGGGCAGTGGGAGGCTGAAAATGCTGTCACCACCTCTGAAAGCAACCAGCAGAACCACCTCATTGCCTGGAAGCTGAGCAATTAACTTGTGTCACCACTGTGGAGTGTTTCCTTTGCCATAACATGGAGCTTTTAAGAAAAACTTAAACCTGCCAAGCACCATTAGATGATAAACCTACCAAAGGAACAACTACTCAGATAGCAGTGGCCTTGAACCTGCTAGAGTTCAGACAAGTGAACAATGCAAACATCTGGCCAGACTCCAGGTAATTTACCAGCACGTTAGGCATAGTTTTTTCCGCTGGCTTCATGTACACCTGCTGATCCCTGCTCCACTATGGACATTTTTCCTGTTCTCACACAGAGCCTCCTTATCTGAGGTGACACATGGGGTACCAACCTCCAGCGTGTTGCTCCTGCTCCTTCTAACCCTTCTCTTTGAAATGGGAGTGAAAATGGAAACAACTTGGGAGGCTCAGGTGGCTGTTTGGTGCTGCTTTTCCTGCTGCCTGTGTGTGTGTGGTTCTAAGGAGCAGTATGTGCCCTCCTCACACAGAAGGTGCCAGTGCAGCCAGCTCCCCTGCAGCCCCTGCTGCAGCTGTGACCTGCATCCTCCTGAACACACAGAGGAGAAAAGGGAGCAGCAGGTGCCAGGCGCAGAGTGATGCCCATGGGGCTCTGCCAAGGGATGCTAGGGGCAGCCTGGGCTCACAGCCTGGGCTGGGACACCAAGCCCTTGGCCATGTGCTGTAATTCATTCAGCTCCACAGTGACACAACTCCCTGGGTGAGTATTTTACTGCTGGATTTGTCTCCCTCTCCTTTGTGGCTGTTACTGGAGGCACAGAGTTCATTACACCCATTCCGTGGGAAGAGCTGATAGAACCCAAAGGGGAAAGG
Source organism: Bucco capensis (assembly GCA_013396975.1). Taxonomy (NCBI): domain Eukaryota; kingdom Metazoa; phylum Chordata; class Aves; order Piciformes; family Bucconidae; genus Bucco; species Bucco capensis. The sequence goes on along the minus strand of VWZO01001392.1, from coordinate 325,475 downwards.
CAGGAAAACACCACTTAAGAAAGAAATGCAAAGTTATGACGCCTCTGTCTGCCTGAGAAAGAGAGGTTTTTATGCAGCTTTTGGCATTTACAAATCCTTTGTGAAAAGGTCACCCTGTACTTGGAATCTTATTAGTACAGAAGAATGGCCCAGAAAATGTCATGTCTCTTTACCATGGTATTTACAGGGAAAGCAGTGACTCAGCAGACAAAGCCTCTCCAGCAGGATGGCAGTAACCAGCCCCGAGCCACACTCCTGCTGCAGGCAGAAGTGGCTGTGGCAGCTGCTGGACAAGGTGGGGGACGCAGCACTCGAGGTGATGACCATGGCACTGCCACCACGCTGGGGACAAGGATGCTGCTGGCTGGGGGCATCTGGGGCTCTGGCTGCAGTGCTAGGCTGGGACAGCTGCTGCCCTTCATCCCCTCCCGGCTGGAGCAGCAGCTGTGGGCAGGGGATGGGGAGAGCATGTATATGTGCTATAAAGAATTTATCATTCTGTACTGCATTTTACACACACACACACTCTTTTTCAGCATGATGCTCTAAAGGTCCATGGCAGAATTTGATGATCAGGATGGTATCTACATTAGATATCATACTGATGGAAGCCTATTTAACCTAAGGCATTTGAAGGCCCATACTAAGCCCATAAAGCATCTTGTCCAGGAGCTGCTTTATGCTGCTGACGCTGCCCTTGTTGCCCACACAGAAGTAGCTCTGCAGTGTTTAACATCCTGCTTTGCAGCCACTGCTGAGCTTTTTGGGCTGGAAGTTAGCTTAA
>VWZO01001392.1:159105-315894 GCA_013396975.1 Bucco capensis | reverse complement strand
GTGCTGCTGGTGCAGAGCAGGTGTGCTGCTGGTGCAGGCCAGGGGTGCTGCTGGTGCAGGCCAGGGGTGCTGCTGGTGCAGGCCAGGGGTGCTGCTGGTCACCTCTCACCGAGAAGCTGGCCCAGGCTGAGTCAGTGGCACTGAGAGCAGCGTATCATTAGGATTCAGCAGCAGCTTGTTTCCTTTCAGGCATAAAAAATGAAATAGTGATCTGCTGATGGGTGCTGATTGGTAGATGGCTTCCCATGAAACAGCATTTGTCCTGAGAACAAGGTGAATAAAAGACTTAATGGAGTTCAGTGATGCAATACAAATAAGGGCTGTCCCTTTACATTACCAACAACACACACCATGCTCTCCCTGGGTCCCTGTTCTCTTCAATACTCCACCAGGAAGCTCTTTGTAAAGAGGATGTCTCACTTAATGTCCTCTCCCAAGCATCATATTAATCACTCTTTAAGAATGCATGGTCTCAGGGAATAAGGGCAGCACTGGGTGTGAGGAAGACACAGCTCCTTGTTTGAGCTCTGCCTGCAGCAGAAGCTAGGAGCAGAGCAGCCCTCTGCTGCTGATGCCCATGGACATGCCACCTGGGAGGGAAGTCACCTTACATGCAGGGGAGCCAGTACCACCAGCAGCCCCAGCAGCACCAGTTCCCCTGGGGCACCAGCTCTGCACAGCTTCACCCCCGGGGGGGCTGCAACAAGGGGCACCAGCAGTGAAGAGCAGGAGGAGACAGAGGGCAGATCCTGGGGGCTCTGCAGCCTCTGTGAGCAGGTGCAAAGGAGGTTGAAGGGTACTTGATAGCTCAAGAGACTGCTAATTGGCTATGAAGGATTTCCCCTCCAGATTGTGGGTTTATATTATCCCCAGGTTGGTGCTAGTGACTGGAAGCTATTTCCACTCAGAGACCTCTGTGAAGTGAAGTTGAATGATTGTCCCAGGCTGGCTCCTAGCAGACTGGCTCCTGCAAGGTTCCTGTTACTGCCTTTTCTGAGCAGGAAATGCCTGCAAGTGCAACTGCAGAGGAATTACCCATGCTCTGGCAGGCTCTGCCTGGGTGACATGGGTCCCATGCAGCAGGAGAGGTGGGGGTTGCTTGTATTATCCTGCATGCTCCTCTCTTGCAACAGCCAGATTTCAGGTCCCTGGGCTGTCAGCTCACCAGCTTTCATAAGCACCAAGCTCCCTAATGAAATCAAATTCTTTAGAAGTGTTTAATTCTGCATATGTTACTTTCTGTGCTAGCACTACCAGTCCCATGTTCACAGTTACTTACTTCCAGGGTGTTTACCCAATCTTTGCTGTAAACATGCTTTCACAAGTCAAAAGCAAAGCATGAAAATGACCAAAAATATTTGTATCACCAAGATTTTTCCCTTCCACAGCAAATTCAACGAGGCAAACCCACAGTTTGGGAGAGACAGAAGCTGCAGGAAAGGGCCTGCTCTTCCGAGGAGCTCACAGGAGCTGCTCCCCCTTCTCCAGCCTTGCAAAGTGCTCAGCTTCACAGCCCAGGAGGTGCCTGCTGTGGAGGGACACAGCCTGGCCCAGAGCCCCGAGCTCTGTGGGGACACAGCCTGGCCCAGAGCCCCGAGCTCTGTGGGGACACAGCTCAGGAACAGCAGCACATCAAGGCCTCTTGCCCAGGAGCCACCTGAATTGGGCACAAACACCACTGACCTCAGAGCATCTGGTCTTGTCCCCAGCTAGGATCTGCATCAGACCTAGGCAGGAGGTGACACATGAGATGGAAAGCTGCAGGAAAGAACAGGCTCCTGCGAGGCACCACAACCCTTTCTGGATTGCACAGGTTTGAAGTGCTCCCACTGGGGACTCCAAATTCTGTCAAACAAATGCAACTTACTGTCTCTCCTTGTCTTGCAGTCCTTAACAGAGTTGTTCTCTTTATCTGGGAAACCCCTGATGAAGTGTTAGCATCTTAAGTAACCCTTGCAAGTGGAACCAGATTAGGCAGGGGAGCAGACAAGAGAGGCAGAGCAAACAGATTTCATTTTCTGAGTATCAGTGTCTATTAGGCACGAGGCTAGGTCTCTATTATACCTCCTGCTCACCCACGGTCAGAGTGCACCCAGCAGAGTGAAATGGAAATGTGTCTGCTGATGAGACTGATGCTGTGTTAGATTTAACTATCAATCACCAGCAGAGTGAAGGATAATGCAATTCATTAGCTATCAGCCTCACAGACACTTCAGCTGAATCCTGTCAGCAAAGCAGAAGCAAAGCTCCCTGCAAGGATCATTTGGTTCACAAAGAGCTCGTGGGGAGCACCTCCACTGTGCATACACGTTGGGTTTTGATTTTGCAGCATTGCTGCTGCTGAGGAAAGGTTTCCTCCTGCCCTGCTCCTCCACAAGCTTATGCTAAACCCTTCCACCCACCCAGCTCCTTCCCAGCCTCTGGAACACGTCCTGGGTAAAGTGCTTAAAAACAGTGGCAGGGATTTAGTCCTCGCAGCTCGCACAGTGCTCAGGCCTCCCCCTGCAGCTCCACTCCTCAGGGATGGAGGGGGCAGAGCCTGTGCCCCACTCTCACCCAGGGACAGCTGGAGACCCCTGCCACTGCTCCCTGCCAGAGGCCACAGCTGCCACCCCATCAGTTCCCTCTGGCATCACCCACCTGCCTGGGAAGCAGCCAGGGCTCCTGGGGTGTCTCTCCCCAGCACCCTCACAGCCAGGGAGTGATAGGGAAGGAAACTCACCTTCTAACTAGCAGGTGAGCAAGGGAATTTAGCTCTCCTGCTGTGTTCCTGTGACTTGTGAAGCTAAGCTGCAAGGCTGAGCCTTTGTGCCAGGGTAAGGCACTGCTCCAGTCACCAGCAAATTGCCTGTGCTTGGAGTGATGCTGCACGTTAATCCAGAGCAAGGGCATGAATTACCCAGAACAGCAAACAGCTGTCTGTGGGGCCTGTAAATAATCCCAGGGGACCTGGGAAATGAGAAAAAGAGAGTGGAAAACACTAATTTTCCTGGGCATAGTGAAATATGTAAAAGAAATTAGTAAAAGAGATTATCAGTGGAATGGTTTCTGTGGCTGTTAGGAGCCAGGTCATGTATGTGCTTAGATACAGCAGCTCCCTGTGCTCATCCCAGAGGCTCTGTGGGAAGGCTCCTGCAGCACAGAGGCACACAGCCCCTTCTCCTCACTGGGCACCACTCAGGAGGAGACCCTCCTTGGCTGGGGGAGGCTAGGCAGCCCCAGGTCTGCCCCACAGCCCCAGGGCTCCCTGTGGTGCATGCTGCAGTGAGGCAGAAAGTGATGCTTGAGTCATTGCATTCTCCACCCAGACCCCACTCTATGTCCCTCCAGCTCCATGGTTGTTCCAGCCACTGCTAACACACTGAGGCTTTAATAAATGCACATGGCTTCAGGGCTTTTTCCACATTTTTTTTCCACTTTTTAAATTCAGCTCCCTCATCACTGAGCTAATGCACTAATGGACACTTACATTACCTAACTTCCGACCTAATGGCCACAGAAAATAAGTGAGAGGCTCATAAAATCAAATTTACTGAGCATCATTCCTTTTGCTGTCCATTAACTGAAACTATTTATTAGGTTAAACAGATCCAGGGTATGGAGTTCTATTCATCTTCTGTTAATGCTGTTACACAGACACGTTTGCATCCCAAAGCTCTGGATGGCAGGGCAGAAGGGACAGGGAGTTTAGGAGACTGGAGAACATCCCCTGGTGCATCCCTAGGCCACAGAGCATCCCTGGGGCTCTCTAACAAAGAGGAGGCACCAGGGCAAAAGGCAAAACACCCCAGAAATGATGCAAGGCTGCAGAAGGATGCAGGGAAGTTCACAACCAGAGGAGAGTTGGAGAGTGATTTGTTCCATGAGAACACCCAGATGGTGCCAAAGGCAGAGCACTTGCTCCTGGTGGCATTCCTGGAGCAGGAGTGGTCCCTGAGCAGCCCCAGCCCCTCGAGCAGGGTGAGTCTGTCCTCTGGGCAAGGCATGATGGAGCTGCAGCCAACCCACAGCTGCACTATGCCCAGGAACAGAAAAGTGCTGTGAACCTTGCTGACAGAGTCTGGTTTATAAATACCCAAACAGAGACAGATCAGATGAACTTTGAAAACTTTCACATCTATATTTTAAGAGGTCTTGCTTGCTAAGCAGGTTTTTTTCCTTCTCTACAGTCCCAGGGCCCCAGTAAAGTCAGTCAGTACACCACTACAATCATGTGGGGAACAGTAAAGCTCTGAAAAACAGCACTTGCACTGTGGATTTATAGAAACCATTTGAACTGCTGTAAGCCTGGAAGATAGCTCTGAAACATAGCTTGATTTCTCAATGATTTCTTGAGAATCATTAAAACAAATGAAAACTCTGCAGCCTGGACAGACACAGGCTGGGAAAGCACTGTGAGGAGGGAGAAGTATGTAAGGAGTGTCCCAAAAGAAGTGGCTCCCTCAGCCCAGCTGAGTTCACCCAAGAGCTGCCCAGAGCTTCCCTGGGTCCCAGCTATGGCCTGCTGCTGCGTGCTAGCAGGCTCCATGCAGCTCAGGGAGGAGCTAGGGTCCAGTGCTGGTAGATTCTCAGCTAATTTAGCAGATGATGTCAGATGCACAGTCACAGGCTATTTCACATTCCCCTTCATTAACCCCACTCAGGAGGAGCCGTGCTGCTGCACCAACACCATGCATCAATCCCTCCTGACTTCCAGACACATACCTCCTTCTCACTGCTGGTGACAGAGGAAAATGCCATCTGCTTCTGCTGCTTTCCAGTGGAGACTGAGTCAGGGCTCATCAACAGAGCAGGGTCAGGCTCCAGGACCCTTGGCTGTGCAGGAAAGGGCTGATTCAGAAGCTGGCACTGGGAACTTGGAGCTGGGTTGATATCTGAAGCCATGCCTGGTCCTAGTGGACACTCTGCTCTTGGGAAGCTGAGAAACTGCTGGACAAATCCTGAGAATTTTGTAATGTGCACTTAATGACCATTTTTGGCAAAGCTAGGTGACTAGTTCAAGAGTCCTACTGAAAATCTTGCCTCCTGGGCTGCTGAATTGCTGTTCCAGCAGGGGCAGGAGCTCCAGCCTGAAGCCTGCCAGGGCAGATGGTGCTTGGAGCCCCTGCAGCCCACCACGGGCACACACACAAGCTCTCACCCCTCTGGGAAGGCAGCATACCCCTTCCAGAGGGACAGCATCCCTGCTGCTGTGGTACAGACAGAGTTAACTGCTACATTATGTGGGAAGCCAGCCCATCCAGATCAGGGCAAATCATCCCTTATTACTTATTTATGAGAGTTAATTTCATGTGCTGCCATTTACCATGCCATATGGAGGAGAGGCTGCTGCAGCCAAGCTACCAGCAGCTTTCAGATGCCTTCTAAAATTTGTTTTAAATGCTGCTGAACATGACTGAAGCAAGGTTAGGTTAATCATATGGCTGCTTTTACTGAGAAAAATAACTTCCTGAAGATCAGGCTAGCTGAAAACCCAAATCCTCACCTCTCTAAATGGACAGGTTGATGCCACAGAAGAGACTGGTGTGACCTGTCGAGCTCCTGGAGTGCCCTGCTGCACAGGACTTGGCCAGCAGAGCAGCTTTGTGGAGAGTTAACAAATCATTAGCTGTTTGGGTAAGTACAGCCACATCTATTAATTCTAACAAGCAGCACTTCCTCCTGGTATTTGCTCATCTGACAGTAATTGATAGTGCAATAGCACAAAGGGATGTGCCAGGAGCTTCTTGTCTCAGAGAAACCAGCACTCTGCAGCCAGCCAGAACCTGAGCTCCCTGGCACACATGCAGATGAAAACATACCTATTTTCTGTATTTCTCCTTTTCAGACAAGAGAAGATTGTCTCCAAAGACAGTGCTGAAACAGATTCACACAGGGTTGTGGCACTTGTGGTGTTTACTGTACAAGAATGACATTTATTATAATAAACGCAGGAGCAGCATTAAACAGTGAGGATAGCAACAACATTGCACTAGGGACAGGAAAATCACATCACAGAATGGAAACAGGAGTGGAGAAATGGCAAGAAAGGGACTGTGACAGCCTGGGAAGGACATGATGGGGAGGTGGACTCAGGGAGCAGCATCTCTACTTGGGCACAAGAAGTTAGCAGCAGGAAAAGGGAGAGGTCTGACTCTGCTGGGAACCAGGAGGAATCTCTGAACATAGCCTCCAAGGAGCCCAGCAGAGGGTCACAATGATCACAGAATCACACAATCAGGAAGGCTGCAAGAAACCTCTAAGCTCATCCAGCCCAACCATCCCTGTCACTCCCATACCACTAAGCCATGGCCCTAAGGAGAGCAGCTCGATGTTCCCTAAACCCCTGCAGGGATGGTGACTCCAGCAGCTCCCTGGGCAGCCTGGGACAAGACTGAACAAGCCTTGCAGGGAAGAAATTCCTCCTGACATCCAATCTAATCCTTCCCTGGAGAAATCACAGCCACCAGCTGATCCCAGCTACCTCCCATCCTTCTCCATCAAAGTACCAGTTCTCACCCATTTTCTCCCAAGCCTTATCCAAATCTCTTCTTTTCAGCAGGTTTCCATGCTAGTAAACACTACCAGAAGCTGTTTGCTTTCTTCGTTTAGGGGATAGCCTCTGACTCACCTGAACACTGTCACACAGAACTGCTCCAATTATAGTGTTAAATTAGAATTTAGTAGAAGATGTACAAAGCAGAATAATCTTTCAATTAAAATATAAACACTGTTACTGAGAAAGAAAACTGGAGAGAGCTCTGAGGCTTCTTTGCATTAAAAATGCCTGAGATTTAATTTCACTGTGACATCTCCTTGGAATTACACTGCTAATTGATCAAATTTCGTCTGTCTGTTATTTAAACTTTCAATAAAACTCAGATTAATGGAAGGTGTAATCCTCCCGGGCAGAACAACTATTCCCCTTGTTCCTGTCAGCTCTGGCATAGCAATGTCCCTGCTCACAGCTCCTGCACTCAGCCTGTGAGCAGCAAGTTAATCACAGAGGTACAGGGATTCTTTAATTGCTTGGATGCAATTCTCTGTGTGTGCAGCTCTCCTCCTGCTCTCCCCCATCCCCTGCCTCCACCAAACACTGGCACACATCTGCAGCCATCTAGGTGCAATCCTCGGGACTGATCTGCTTTGTCCAGGAGGCAGAGAAAGCACAGCTGAGTCTGCCTGGGAAGGATGGAGCTGCCCCTGCCCCAGTGCTCCTGGCAGAGGATGCTTTCTCCTATACTCAGCTCAAGAACCAGCAGTGTCCTGCCTCGTGCACAGAAAAAGGGAGAAGATGTTTTACCCCTCATCCTTCTGTCCTCCCTCAGTGTGGGCTCAGAGCCTGTGGCAGCTGGAATCAGGTGTGTTCTGTCCTCCCCTGCACTCTCCTGAAGGTGCTGCCTGCTCTCCAGCCCAGGAGAGCCCACCAGCACTCTGGAAGGCAGAAGGCATCTCCTCAGCCAGGAGCTGTCAGCAGGCACAGGGAGCTGGGCTGGGAAGAAATAACACAGAAAAAGGGGAAGAGAGACATTTTGCTGAGTGGAGAGTTGTGGATAACATGCAGAGGGTCTGCCCTGTGACAGCAGCAGTGCAACCACAAACCTCTGGACACCTCAGCCCCTTTCTCCACATCCTCTCAGCACAGAGCTCCCCAAACCCACCCCAGGACTAAAATACCTGCATTTTTAGAGGAAATGATTCAGAAGCCAAGGTGCCTCCTGTGGACACAGCACATGCTACCTGGATGGAGAACCAACACAAACTAAGACACTACACAGAATCAGAGACCATTTTCTACCATGCCATTTCCATTGGGAGGGCAAGGGATCTCTAACAAACTGTTAATATTCACCAGAGGAGGGAATCATGCAGTATTTTTTTCCTGATTTCCACTTTTTCAGCAAATTTCCTACCTGTCAGACTCAGACCTTTTGTGGCACACAGAACAAAGAACAAAGAGGGGCAACCATCAAGCAAGAATTTAGGAAGCTACATTTAGTTGGTATTCCCCCAGCAGCAGTGTTTGTTGTGCAGTGCTAAATTAACTCCCATTAATTCATTGTGAAAACAAGCCTTGGAGAATAGCATGGAACTTACAGTTTCTTCTCCTGAATTAATGTTGTGTGGTAGCTCTTTATTTAGGAATAATTAACAACAACTCAGCAGTGGAGAAGAATGCTTTGTGGTACACCTGAAGCGACTCAGCCATGGGTGGCTGCTCCTGTACCTGCTGTCAGTCCCATTTCAACACAGCTGAATGTTTCCATGGCTCTGCTTCATCTTTTCATCCTCCTAGGCCTGGGAGGTGTTTATTGCAAACACACTTTTGGGGGAGAAAAAGAACAAATCTTGTGTATTTGGAATAGGAGTAAAAGGGTCAGGTTCAGGCCCTCTGCTCCCCAGCAGCAGCACTGTGCTGGGAGCAGGGGCAGCCAGGCAGGGAGCACATCCAGCAGTGGCTGGTGGTACCTGCAGCCAGACCTGGCTCCCCTGCTGCCACCAGGGGCCCATGGTGCTTGGGATGGATTCATCACTGCACCTGGACAGAGCTGGAACAGCCATGCCAGCTCCAGCCCTCACTCTGACCCAAGGAGCTCTCTTCACACATCAGGCAAATATCTGAGACATCTCTGCCACCAGAAAGACTGGTTCTGCTCTTTCTAAATACAGCTTAGAACTTCATCATCTCCTCAGTGATTCATGCAGGAAGATGCTGAACTGAAAATAACAGGGATGCAAACACAGTTAAAGAAAGTTGCTCTATTTTTTCATCCCAGCATTTTCTGAACCAAATTCCCACTGTACCATTGGGAGATGATGCACAGAACACACCAGTCCACTTGGGATTTGCCACTGCTGATCACCCTACATGGTAGATGCTTTGCTGTTCAGGTAAGCAACCAGCACTCAAAATCCATGGAAAGAGGGATGCTGGTCTGCAGCTCCCATAACAGGTCCTGGGCATCCTTCTGACAGGACAAAGAAAGGGCAGCAGACCTGGAGCCCTGTGGAGCTCACCCCAGAGCCAGGCTGCAGCTCCTCTCTCTGCAGAGCCCTGCCCAGCTCCACGGTGATCCCCCAAAGCCTGGGCATCTGGCAGCACACTCCCCAGGTGCTGAGCCCCAGCTCCTGCCTGAGTGATTGAGAGAGGTGAGAGGCACACAGCATCCTCATTAAAGTATCAGTGTGCCTGGGAATGAAAGAGATTCATATCTGCTGCAGGAGGCTTTCAGGGATCAATATGCTCCAACATATGTTTTAATACTTGCTAGGTTCTCACATGTGCCTCCTGAGATTTCTTTATTTATCCTTTTTTTCCCAGGGTTATGCAGCCAACTGTTTTCATGTGTGCTCTGAAGCAGAGACCTGCTTTTCATAACAAATCTCCTCTATGGAAGGGGAGAGGCATGAAGCTGTGCTGCTTATCCAAACAGCCCAGGATAAGAAGATGCTCTGCAGAGCCTTGGCTGCTCCTGCTGTGTGCTGCTCTATTTGAAGTGCTAAGAACATGTTTGGGCAGATGATTTTTCCAGGAAGGGGCTAACCACAGCTTCTGCTTGCCAGTGCCCTGGTTACACTCTGACCCCTTCCAGCTCTCCTCCTTTTTCCAGAGGATGCTGTGTAATGAAGATCACACTGAAATGGGTAGGTGAGTGGAAGGATTCCTGTTGGAGTGGGAAAAGCTGTGCTCTCCAGAGCTGGAAAAGTGCAGCTCATGGAACAGGAACAGCAAAGGGAAGGGGCAGGAGTGTGTGCTGGAGCATGCAGGAGATGGGCATTGGCTGAGTGGCTGGCCCAGCACCACAGATCCACAGCCTGCTCTGCAGTTTGGCTTCTGACTGTGCATGCTCAGTAAGTAACCTGACTTCTCATCAAACCAATTAACAGAGAGTGCCCAGAGGTCCACTCGAAGTCAGCACATGGCAGGAAGCAGTGAACAAGCTCCCTGCCTCACACACAGCATCCAGCAGCTCACAAGGCCCCTGCTCAGGACAGTCCAGACTATCTAGTACTGCTCTGGTAATGCTATTTACTGGTACTCATGCTACCCTTTAACTGCCCTTAGCTACAGCTACAGGTCTATCACTTCCCAAGTACATAGTGTGTGGTAAACACAAGCCTCTCCACAGCCTGAAGAGGCAGGAAAAGGGCAGGACATGCTCCTCTGCTCCCAGCTCACATAGCAGGAGGTGGGAGTGGGAAGCACCTTTGATGCCCTCACCTCGGTGTGTCCTGTGGCACTGAGGACATCAGGCTGTGTCTGGGAGGGCTGGATCTGCACCTCACAGCCATCCTACAACACTCAGAGCTGTCACCTGAGCCTCCAATTCCCACCAAAGTCCTCCCTGGACACACAGTTCCATTCCTCTTGCTGCAGCAAACACTGTGCCCATGCCCCGCAGGGCTCACACTGCACTCGTGAGGCTTTGGGCCAGAGACCTTCCAGGCTGGAGATAACCTGAGAAGTCATCCCTGTCAGCAGCTCTCCAGCTTCCTGCCAGCCATGCTGAGCCCTGGGGTGCAGGATCTGCTCATCAGTCACCACCAGTTCGTCCTCTCCATCCTCAGCCAGGGCTGAAGCTCTGTCCTGACCTTCACCTCTCTCCTTTGCCTAGCAGGTGACAGCTGGCTCTGGTGTGATGACACAAGCATTTCACAGCTCACATGCCCTGGGAACAGGGAGGGGTTTTTTTGACCTTCCTGCCTGGGGGACCATTTGAAAATAATTAAAAGATGGAACCTTTTCTGTGCTTTATGATGCTTTGATCAAGGTTTTTTAATTAACCTATCTTGCTTTAAGCTACTGCAAGTTCATTTCAGCCTTGTCAACAATATCATAATGGAATTGATTCTAACTCTGGGAGAGCATGAGGAATGGGGACCAGGATGGCCCTGGCTGAGCAGCATCCCTAACCCCTCAGGTGCCAAGGCCCAGGTAATGGGGCCATGGGGCTGCTGGGAGGGAGGTGAGAGCAGGGGAGCTGCAGCCAGGGCAGGGCATGCTGTGACAGACCCTGTCAGCCATGGCTGGAGAGCCAGACAACACATCCATCACCCTGCCTGCTGGCAGAGTGACGTGGGAAGCAGCCATGGGTCTATGGCCAGGACACATCTCAGCATGCTGCTGCCACTGGGAAGTTAAGTGTCAGGCTGAAATCAGTCAACCCCATCCCTATAGCCAGAGAGACACAGGTCCTTCTAAAGGGTAATCTGCTCCATCAATCTGTACAGACACATCTAACCATTCACATGACATTAACCCAGGAGGGAGGGAGATTAAGTGTCACCTAGCTTCAGCTGTGCTGCTCTGAAGTCAGGGCAGGAGGTTGCAGTGCAGGAACTGAGGATGATGGAAAGCAACCACAGCCCAGGGTGGTTCTGCCAGGACCAAGGTGGTCAGAAAGGGGCAGGAGGAGGAAAGGATTTAAAGCTCTCCTGTTCTCCAGTGTCCTGCTGCCCCTACCAAAGTTTCCATCAGAACAAACTGCTCAAACTGCTAATTCTGGGCTATTTCCACTGACCTGGCAGTGCAGGGCTCTGCCACCCCTCAGGCTGCTCAGCTCTAGCCTGACCTGTCTGATGATTGGCTTCATGCTTTCTTTCTAATTAAGAAAGAAGGTTCTATCCTGCACTTCTTGTCATTCAGGCAGAGAATGATGACTGACAGAGCTGCAGGTGAGGAAACTGGGATAAGCAGGATGTTAAGCAAGGAACCAGCAAAAGCTTAGTTGGAAAGAGAGCAGAGCTTCAGCAGAGCTGGCTGCAGTGCCCAGGGTGCAGCAGGACGTGGGAGCTCCATGGATTACTACTGAGAAGGGAAAAAAAGACTTGAGCAAAACAAAGGGTACAAGGAAAGGCAAAATGAAGTCACTTTGATCAGGTATTTTCCTTAAAGACTTGAATACCTGTGGAAAATGTGACAATGAAATAAGAAAAAAGATTTATGGAGTCTCAAAGCCTCCAGTTAAAATTAAATGTGGTGAGAAAAGTGGCTTTCCACATTTAATTGTCTTTTCCACAGTAACTGTGTGTCAGTCTCTTCTAAAAGCCTATTAATTCTGTAATTTAGTGCTAGCAAGAGCTGGGAGACAGACAGAACCACCACTGGGTTTTCTCCTTAATTCATTGACTCCCTGTCAGCAGGCATCAATGCTGAGGCTGCCTGCTCCTTCAAGGATCCAAACACTAAAAATTAAAAACTTTTTATAGTCTATTTAATAAGAAAAGTGCTGGCACATCAGTTAGCAGAATGGATTCTATGACACTGGATGTTAGGGTTTTAATTATAGCTAAAAATAACCTGACATGTCAGAACAGCTCCAGAGGAAACACTTCTCCAGGCAGGAGGAGGGACCAGCTCCTTCACTTCTGCAGCTAGATGCAATTCATTGGTTTAGCCATCATTTTGGAGTTTATTCTGAGCCCAGCTAGGGCTGGTAGCAGGGTTATCATTGCAGGGATGGGCTGCTAGCTGTACTTCTTGACATTTGGGGCTGTATAAGAAGTTAACTGCCAATAAACCCATTACCTCAGAGTCAGCAGCAAAACGAGGCTCACCTTGGAGTCTTTACAAATCCATAGGAAACAAACAAGTAAGGAAATCACACTTTCCCCTCTCTGAGCCATGCCCTTGCTCCCTGGCTGTGGCTTTGCTGTGACCAGAGACATGGTCCCTCCTGCCCCTGCTGGCTCCCTGGCTGCCCCAGCAGCAGCCTGGTGCCCCAAGAGCACTGCAAGCCCTGCAGAAAGGCTGCTGGCTCGTGGGGAGCAGGAGCACCCAGGGCTGGCCACAGCCACCCCGTGCCCCCCTGGGGCCCCACAGGGCCACAGCCACTTTGGCCTCTAGTGCCAGGCATGCAGAGGAAGCCCCAGGAGCTGCCTGGCACTTTATTGCCCCAGTGATTCTACTGCAGGAGGCAGGGGAAGTAAAGCAAGAAAAAAAGGGAAAATAACTCCCCCCAAATCCTTTCAATTCAAGGTTTCAGAGTTCAAAACTGGTTCTTTTCTGCCTGTGCTTTGTTCCCCACTCTAAAACCAGTAGGTTACCTTTCTCCTGGAGAAAATAAACAGCTGAATTTACACCAGACTCAGTGACCAACATGACATTGTGAAGGACACACCAAGAGTTGTCACCTGGCCAGGGGAGCTGTTAAGTATTTATGGAAACATTTTCTCCTGGCATACCTTAAACCACAGACTGTATCTCATTTCCTCCCCAGAAATGTGCTGGGGAAATCAGTAAGATAAGTCTGTCATCATAAATAGTAATAAAGAACCACTCTGGCATAGTTGCTTATTTAGCAAAGTCATTTGAATATTAATGGTTTTTACAGGTACACCTAGAGGGTAAAAATCCACAATGTAATACCCCAAACTATTCACAGGATCCCAGAGTCTGGATCACAAGGCCCTGGGACATCCTTACTCCTGACCTTCCCTTGAAGCTCCTCTGCTCCAGCTGTGGAGGAGTGAGCATAGGCAGCAGTGGTACATGGCAAGAGCTGAAAGAAGAGGAGAGGGGTGGAGGAAGGCCTGAGGCACCCAGCCCAGCTCCTCCTCAGCTCGGGTGGCAAGTGGCTTTCACAGGGAGCTTTTTCCCAGAGGAAGATGTTTGCTCCAGAAGCAAAGGATGAAAGAGCAGCAAGTGCAAACACACAAACAAATTAAAAGATGCGTAGGAACCTGCTGAAGACTGTGCTTTCTGCTGCAGCCTGACCCACTTTAGTGTTTATTTATAGTCTAATTTGGTACAGGAACAAAGCTCCTGAGGTCTCTCCCTGTACGTGTGCATCTGCTGCAGATATCCATGCCAGTTTACCTCTGATTTCAGCCACGGGGCTGGGATGGTTAAGGTGAAAACTTCCTGCAAGTTTCATGTCAGTAAGGGGCTGGGTAGCTCAGAAATCCTTATTAATAACCCCAAGGAACAAACTCCACTCTTTTTAAACATCAAAGACACATCAGCTCAGCCTTGGGACAATTCTGTAGGAAAACAGGCTTCACCAGTGCTCTGGCTTATGAAACTACCTGTTAAACTGTTGGAACAAGATATCATATGCTGACAACACAGAGGGACAAAGACCTACATTTTCTGCTCAAAAGCACCTTGATTTACACTTGCAGCTAGGTGATGGATGACACGTCTGGCAGGTACACAGCTCTGCAGCTCTCACCACGTCAGCAGGGAGGAACCCTCCCTTGCTTTCACACAAATCCTTGCTTTCTGTAAGTAAAACAGTGGAGAATTTCACCACCACCTGACAGGTCAGTTCTCCTAGAAGCAGTTCACAATCTGAGCTCCCTGCTCCAGGCTGGCTGCTACACATCAACAGGTGTGTGTATACACTGTACAGCCAGCCAGCCCCAGGTCACAGCATATACACTGTACAGCCAGCCAGCCCCAGGTCACAGCATATACACTGTACAGCCAGCCAGCCCCAGGTCACAGCATATACACTGTACAGCCAGCCAGCCCCAGGTCACAGCATATACACTGTACAGCCAGCCAGCCCCAGGTCACAGCATATACACTGTACAGCCAGCCAGCCCCAGGTCACAGCATATACACTGTACAGCCAGCCAGCCCCAGGTCACAGCATATACACTGTACAGCCAGCCAGCCCCAGGTCACAGCATATACACTGTACAGCCAGCCAGCCCCAGGTCACAGCATATACACTGTACAGCCAGCCAGCCCCAGGTCACAGCATATACACTGTACAGCCAGCCAGCCCCAGGTCACAGCATATACACTGTACAGCCAGCCAGCCCCAGGTCACAGCATATACACTGTACAGCCAGCCAGCCCCAGGTCACAGCATATACACTGTACAGCCAGCCAGCCCCAGGTCACAGCATATACACTGTACAGCCAGCCAGCCCCAGGTCACAGCATATACACTGTACAGCCAGCCAGCCCCAGGTCACAGCATATACACTGTACAGCCAGCCCCGGGTCACAGCATATACACCGTACAGCCAGCCAGCCCTGGGTCACAGCAGCCAGCACAGTCGCAGGGCTGTGTGCAGGCAGCAGGGAGCTCAGGGCACAGCTGGGCAGGGCAGGACCATCCCCAGCACAGCCCCTGCCAGTGGCAGCGATCCCTGCGTGTCCCCAGCGCAGGCTCCATCCCCTCGGCAGGGGAGGCTCCTGAGCCTGCCCTGTCCTCTCCAGCACAGCAGCAATGTCTCTGCCTGCTTTGATGTTAGCAGCAGGAGGCATCACAGCGGTGCTGAGATGCTTATTATCCTCTTGGGTTCTTCTCTTTTATTCGTCATGGGTTTCAGCCCGTTGTAGAATACACATTTTTCAAGTTAAGCATCAAAACAATGAATACAAACGAGCAAGGAAGTGTTGGCTTGCTGAAGGAGGAGAATTACTAAGAGCAACATCAGACACCATTATAATGCATTTCTACTTCTACTACACCATTTGTATTAATGTCCTGGAGACATCTACAAAGACAAATCGCAGCTCAGTTCAAAGGGAAGAGCACTCCAATGTCTTAACGCTGCTGCCTGCTCGCAGACAGCATCCCTGCCCAGCGCTGGGGTTGGCAGGAAGGAAGATGCTCTCCTGCTCCCTCTCCTCCTAGATGCGCTGGTGTGTGGGTGCCAGGAGAACTGGGAAGGGACAGCCCTGTCCCCAGCCAGCCCTGCTTACCCTGGCACCCACAGCACTGGCACTGACTTAGAAGAAGGAGAAACAAAAAACAACAGTTGTTCAAAGAAAATATTCGTTTCTACAGCCTTTCCTACCAGCAAAATCAGTAGAGATTCAGAACTTATCAGCAGGGCTGGGACAGACACACAGATCCCCAGGCAGGGGATCCCAGGATCCCCACTCCACAGCCCTGCCAAGGCTCACAAGTCAATGCCATGTCCAGTAGGCACCAGCAGTTGGTGGCAATAACAGCACCAAAGCCATGCTGTGAAAGCAGAGGTGACCCAGGGTAAGGAGATAGCTGGGAGAGATGAGTCAGGACATTAAGATTGTTTACAAATCCAGCCAATTTTCGTTTGGTTTTGAATGAATTTGTGTACATGTTTTTTTTTCCCTCTACAAGCACCATCATCCCTTCTTATCCTCTTCCATCTCCCAGGCATATGGTACTGTCATCTTGCTAACAGGATTACATCTTACCCTTCCAGGCTGTACTTTGTACCTTTGCTCCAGACTGTCACTGCTTCTTCCACAACCTCTGCTATTAGCAGAAATCAGTTCTGCAGCACGAAGGTGTGAAAAGAGGAAAGCACAAAACAAGGGGGGGGGAGGGAAGAAGAGTGCTAATGGAGCTGCTGAAGGGCCCAGAGCCTGCAGAAAACTAGCTCTGTTATTCCTCAGGGTATCAACTACACCACTGTTTGTGCCAGTGAAAAGGGACAGGACAGACTCAACCATCCTATGGGGAGCTCTATCCTGGTTTTGTCTGCTGTGTGCCAGGTCTCCTTCTCAACTGGGATTACCCCATCAGCTGCTGGTGCCAGGCAATGCCACCTGGAGACAGGCCTAGTGACCAAATGCAGATGTGCCCATCCCTTCCCTGTGAATTTTGCAAGAAGAATTAATTAGTTCAGATGATAAAGCACCATGGGGAAGGAGAATCAAGGTTAATAGCATACATTAATAAAATATCAGCAAGGAAAAATGACTAACTGTGTCCCTGCTAAGCCATCTCCATGACCATAATATGTCCGTCTCTCTGAAAGTGGTTATTTCTGGATAGATCAGGAGAGAGAAATAACAGAGATGGAATAATGCTGCAAGATTCCAGCTACACGTGGAAGCTCTGCTGGGAACAATCTGGTACCTCCAAAGGAGCAAACTCGGTGGCTGGCAGCACTAATTAGCCTGGAAGCCATTCCTGACATTTGTTTTGAGGGAGATTTCAGGCTGGTGCAGTACTGCCTATGAAAACAGAGAGGGCAATTCGCAAGCAATTATTTCCCATTCATCAGCACTGGGAAGCACTGGAGCTCTGACACCTCTCTGCTTGGAGAGAACGATCCTATGGGAAGAGGAGGCTAGCAGAGCAGCATTCTCCCAGGGGCTGTGCTCTGAGCCCTGCTCACAGAGGCAGCACCACACTTAGAGCAGCCCAGAGCCCTGAGCCCACCTGCCCACACCCCAGGGACAGGAGCTGATGCCCAGTGCCCAGAGCCTGGGGAGTGGTGCCAGGGCTCAGCAGGCAGCCTGCTCCACACCAGTGCTGCTGTGTCACCTGCTGCAAATGGCCATGGAGATGCCAGCCCAGCCCTTGCTCAGCTACCTCAGGGTCAAGTGTGGAAAGCACAGCACTTATAGTGTACTCTTCAATAGAAGATGAGCTGTAATAACTAATGGATGTGGGAAGGAGATCTTCCCTCAGTAAATGAGCTGAGAGCTTGCTCTCGCTTCCATCCACTTCCACCAGGCTTTGCTCCCAGAGTGGGGAAGCAGCAAGATGCCAGAGAGCTGCTGGTTTTCATCCTGCCTCAAAGCCTGACCCAAATGCTCCTTCCATCTTTCCTAAATACATTGCTTTGCCATTCCCAGTAAGTTTCCCATTAAGTGTTGCCATCAGAAGGGAAATGCTGGAAGCACATCAGTTCATTTCTGGTTTGATCACCACCCCAGCTAACTCCTTGCCATAAGCCATGAGGCAGTTAGAGAAGCAGCACAGGCAAAGTCTGATAGGCAGCAGGAAATTACATTTTACCTTCCACTAATGGTCCATGCCCTCACTCGGGCAAAGATCCGAGGGGCAGCAACACAAAGAGCAGCAAGAGGAGATGCAGAGCCCATGGAGAGGTGTGCTAAATGCCGCAGGACCGCTCCAGGGCAGGCACAGCATGGGCACCACAGCAGCTCCCCTGGCCCACAGGCTTCATGTGTCCTCCCTCCCTCCCTGCAGGGTGGCAGCTCACAGACACAGGAGTGTTCTCCCTGTCCCTCCAGAGCCCAAACTGCCCCATCACAGCACCAGGGTGAGAAGCAGCCCAGCAGCACACCCAGGGCAGCAGAGACCAGCAGGGCTGGGAGCCCCAGCACCTCCCCAGGGACCTCCCAGGGAGGCAGAGCTGAAACACCTCTGGGCTGGTGCCTGCTCCAGAGGGTGGAAAACCCCACGGAGCAGGGCAGGGAGAGAGAGAGAGGATGAGCACAAACTGCTGTGATGACAGCACATTTCTCTTGCCAGCTGACCAGCTTTTCCAATTAAAAGTAATGCAGTGTAGCTTCAACACATTCCCTTTATGCCTGACTGAAGAATAGCACATTTTTGTTCTTCCTCTGCAGTGGACTCTTTCCTGGGAGTGCTCCTGGAGCTGAGCTGTGCCAGGGATGGATGAGCCCAGCCACATGCTGCAGAGGGAAAGGCTCTCCAGGGAGCCTCCAGCCATCACTCCTGTGCCAACCCTTCAACCATCAACAGCTTCTGACTAACTCGACAGCCAGGGTGAAGATTTCTACAGTGATCTATGCTCCCATTCTTATCTTCTGATATCTGGAAGTAGAGAATTTCAGGGAAAAAGGGCTTTACAGTGAGATGACCATAAATCTCCATGTGTTTACAACAGAAGACTGACCAGAAGAGTTTATTAAATCTCTAAAGGATTTGATGTATATCAAGCTGTTACATAAAGTCAATACTTTGGAAAGAACTAGACAATAAATACCCTACAAGAGGCAATATTTCTATCAGAGAGAAAGCAATCACATAAAGATTAGGAGACCAATTTCAATACTGAATGTCAGTCTGCTGCAGGAAGACATTTATTGTTTTCCTGAGTTATCACAGAGGAGCCAGATAAGCTATAACAATATTCTGAGCCAAGCTAATCATGCTATCAAAGTCAGAAATACTCCTTCACCTTTTAAAAATCACTTTTCCACTTTGCAAATAAAAAGAACAACCTCTTGCAGGTGCAAGGGGAGGGAGGGAGGGGGATCTATTAGGACAGGAGGTGGGGAGAGGCTGGAGACAGCTTGGAACAGGGCTCAGCATCCTGCTGAGGGACCAGCCGTGGGTGCCCAGGGCTGGGGCAGGGCAGGTGCAGAATGGGGAGAGCCCACCCCAGGGGCACTGGTCCTGCCCCAGGCTCTCCCTGTGGGTTCAACAAACCCAAGCATCACTTTGTTACAGAACCAGCACCAGCCAAGGCTTTGGGAGTTCATTTTGCTGACAGATCGCTGAAGAGCTGTAATGAAACTATCAATATTCTCCATGGGAAAATGCTTCTAGTTTGATTGCTTCTCCTATAAACAGAATTTTCCTTTAATAGCTAGGATTCAGAGAGAATATTTTAACCGCTTCAGTCTGAAACAGAAGCCATAGAACAGATGCTGGGGTGAGGGTTAGGACAACACCATCCTGCCTCACAACACCCTTGCAGCAGACTAAAATCTGAGAGGTGCTCAGACACCACAGGAACATCAGTTACACAGCAAATAAACCAGGAGAGAGAGTTGGAGAGTTTGGTTATGTTTGCCTGAGGTAAAGCTGCAAATCTGAACCAAAAAATGGGAGCTGAAACTTTGGTTTCCTGTTTTTGCACCCTGCACGTTCAGCCAGTGAGATGCCAACAGGCAGCCAGCAGCACAGCAAACAGGGTGTGCTGTGAACAACAGCAGATAAGGCCTTTACAGCAAAGATTAGATGACAGCCTAAGTGAACATGCCTATTAATAACCAAGCCCAGTCCAGAAGGAATCATCAATTACAGTTATCATCCTGAGCCTGCATTCCTGGAAAGATGAATCTAGCAGATTGTGGTGCACAGAGAAGAAAGGAAATGACACGGAACAGTTGCTCATTATTATCCAGAACTGAAACACAATGAAATTAACTTAATTATGAGCAATTTTAACACTGCTGTAGCAGATGCATCAATGCTGTGCCATGGCTCACCAGTGCTAGAACACACGTGTGCTACCAAAGAGGTTTTTCAGCCTGAACTGAACTTTTCCTTTCGTGGGTTCTGTACAGAGGTGCTCAGAGGCCAAGGTTTTGGAGAAAAAGTGATGTTCCTGGTTGCTAGCAACTCCTGAATACAGACCAAAGATGATCAGAACAGCTAATGTTGCAATGAAAGCAGCTTTATGCTTAAGGCAATGAGCTGTGTTCTCCCCTGGTGCCCTTCCACCAGCTCCCTGCAAGGAATGGATTTTCCATGGTGAGAGCTCTGAGAAGAAAGCTGTTGGGGATGGGAGAGATGACCACACTCTGGGGTCAGGAGCTCCTGCTGGGGAGGGCTTAAACAAGAGGGAAATGAGGATGGAGGCAGGGGACAGCCGCACCTTGTACGTGGGATGCAGGCAGGGAAGAGGGAAAGGTGAGCCATGGGAGGAGCTCCTGCCAGGAGAGCTGGGCACACAGTGGAGGGTCTGTGTGTTTGGGCTGCTGTCAATAACAGTTCTGTGGGGAGAAAATGAAAGGACCCACAAAGGATGAGTGCTGGAGCAGGGGGAGCTTTAGAAAGCATGGAGGGGAGTCATGCAGCAGCAGCCTAAGTCTCCTTATTTGTACAGCTTCATCTAACAAGGGACATCAAGTCTGAGTCAGCACTGAAACACACCCCAAAATATTTAGTAAATCCATTTTTTGACATTGAGCTGGACTGTAAGACAGCGTGACACCAGCAGGTGATGTACAGCAACACTGGCTGCCTGATGGATCACTAGGTTGTGTGACATCCTGTGACAAATGATCTCCATCTTCTGGCTGCAGATTAATTTTCTAGGTCATTTCATAAATTACAGGAAAAGAAGTTATGTGAGGGGCAAAGAGTAGAATGGAGTTCCAGTGACAGGATACCTCTCCCTGACACTTCTTTTGGTGGGATTAATGAGAGTAGATGGCTCCTTCTCTGCCTCTTTGCAAGGTGACTGTAATTCCATGAAGACAGCAGCTCCATTGTGTCTTGCTTTGTGCAGGGAGATTGAGTTTGACACAAAGGAGTCAAACCTCCCGAAGGATGTGACCATGGCATGAACTCCTCTTGAGGACATGGAACACTGATTAATTCCCACCAGAATGATGCTAAAAATACCTTACTCTACCAGCAGTCTATTTAGATCTGAGCTGCACATTGGCAGCACTGGGCAGATGTAGCTTTGCAGTTTGTTGGAGTGTGGATGAAGGATAGCCACGTGGTCAGAGTGCTGAGAGCAGTGTTTGCTGCTCACATCCTCTGGCTCCCTGGCAGAGCTGCTTACCATAACTCTAGGCCCAGCTTGTGCAGTGATCTGGGAACTTAAGACTCACAGGAAGATGCCTAAATGGAGATATTTGGGTGAGGGACTTCTATCATTCCAACAACCTTGAGAGAAAGACAGAACCCATTTGGTGTTACTGGAGCTGAACCAGTAACTGCATTTTCAGTTTGCACCCAGCCTCAGTTTCCCCACCTGCACCAGAGGTATGAGGTATGTCTGGGAGATAAACTCATTCGTGGTCTTCACCCCCCCAGTAACAGAGGAGGATTGGACAAACTGCAGATGGATGCATCCAGCTACCTTCCAGAGCCTGGCTCAAGCATGACTTCTACCCTACACACTCCTGCCTTCTCCTGTCCAAGCTGGAGCTACACCTGTTTATTCACAGAACCACAGGATTTAAGAACAAAAGAATAAAGCCTTTAAAGGGAAAAAAAGTGAAAACTACTCTGCTTTTGAGCAGGGCAACAATATCTCCCAGCAGCTACCAGAGGGAAGGGAAAAAAGCCTTTTTTCACATTGCCTCTAAGCCTGCAGGAGTGGCACATTAATAAAAGCTACTGGCATGAATAAGCCAAAATTCATTATCATGCTTTTCATAGACTGGCTCCAGAAGCATTATTATTATCAAATCCCTCTGAAAACCAAGTAATACCTCCCCCCTCTCTCCTTTCCCTTTGCATCCAGGATCCTGGATTAATGCAGAACATCACTCAGGAAACAATCCAGCTCCACACGGTTTGATGTGGAGAACTGAGGGATGTTTCGTGGAGCACATCAAACACATCACTGCTGACAGACCTTTCTCAACTGCAGCTTCTCAGGGGCATCTACTACAGAGTCCCAGTGACACAGAGCAGAGGAAAACGACCCTCAGGAGAAGGAGTGAAGTGAGAGACCAGCAGCTCTGTGGGAGCTGTGCCTGCCCTGGGTGCCCCAGGACAAGCTAGGATCCTGCAAGGTGCTGCAGGCACTAACCTGGTGGCAGACACATGGAGAACATCCCAAAGCTGCTTCCAGATTGGCTGCAATTCTCTTAACAACTGAGGGTTACAGATTTAAACAAAAAGACTTCAAGGCTGAGATCTGGCTCTGGTCCTTGCCTGTGGCTTCCTCCCCATGCCCTGCTCAAGGTCAGTCTGTAACAGGGATTTCTGGGTTTGTTTGCTCGTTCTTTGATGCTGCACTCAGAGGGAGAGCTGAGCAGCAGAACCCCTTCAGAAAGGTTAAGTGGTGCAGATGAACACTTACAGCCTGGGCTCTAAAGGGCCTGAGAATTGATGTGAAAGGAACAGTAAGTTCATTTGGCACAGCTCATTTCGTCAGCCAGCCCTGCCCCTCTCCCCTGCCCCACCAGGAGCAGCCAGCAGCCTCCCACAAGTCGATCTCACAGCCTAATCAAAGCTGCTCTGGCTAATTGAAGCTGATCAGAGGACAGTGGCCAGGGGAAGATGGTCTCAGTGAACAAAGCCCTTTTGGAGTGGTCATTAATACATCCTCAGTCTGTGATTATCACCCAGCAGAAGGAGCAGGTGAGTGCAAAGGCAGTCCTGGCTGCAGCTGCCCAGGGGATGATGGCAGAGCAGCCCCAGGAGGAGCTCCCCAGCCCCACACAGCCCTCATTAGAAGCAGGTCAGTGGCACGATTCAGCTTCTCAGCTCGATGACACTGTCATTTCTTCCTAGATCAGGAGCAGGACCAGTGACTGGTGGCTTCACTACAGAGGTTTGGCTGCAAGAGCATCCCTAGCTCCCATCAGCTGGCACAGGGGACATGCTCCTCAGCTCACCTCTGCCCACCCCAAACTGATGTGCCTGACATCCAGGGTTTGTCTCATTTGCCTTGTTTTCCTAAGACCTGTTCTGGTTTGTTTCCCATGGAACAATTATCTACACTGTTGTGGTCTTGAAGAAGTTGAGTTTCTGTGGGAATTTGACAGGAGCTTTACTAGTTTATGGCAGGAAAGGCACTTAAGGAGATTTTGTTTGTCACTTGAAAATTAGCCTAGAGGAAAGAGAATCTTCAATTCAAATTTAATTAAAAACTGATGAACCAAGAGCCTTGTAGAGGCTCAGGGAAGTCCTGTTCTTGCAGCACAACAACACTGCTCTGATAAGCAGCAAGAAGAAAAAAAAACACACAAGAGATTTAAAGCTAAAGCACAAACAAAAACGGGCCAAACCATAATCCAGCAGCACCAGACCATCACTGGAACAGAAGCTGTCCCACTGTAGTTAAACAGAGATTTTGAAGGGATGACAAGGAAAGTGCTCAGTTACTTGTGTGCAGCTGACAACAGCCCTTTAGACTTCCTCTCACTGCAGCTGTCTCTTAAAATCTCGAGGCCAAGACAGCAGTACTTTCAGGAAGACACAGTTTATTCAGGCACAATTTACTTTGCCTGAGACAGAAGCAATGGGATGAAACTCTGAACCATGTTATATATGCTAGGGATTTTTAAGCAATCCCTTGAGGCCTTAGGAACACTTCTGTGTCTGGGACCTTCTCTCACACTGAAATGCACTGAGACTGCTCCCAGGCTCCAGGCTGCTGGCTTAAGCAGCCTCTTCTGCCCCACTGCACCTTGCAGAGCATAGGCTTCAGGCCAAGTGCTTCACTTTTGCTCTCTCCTGAGGTGTTTGTCATCTAAAGCCACAGAAATTCTGCAGTCAGCCTTGCACTAGGTTCAGCAGGCATTGACTTTCACAGAGAATCTAAGAGCCTATTCTGCAGGAGGAACCTGCAGAGAAGATGCACACCCTGAGATGGTCACAGCTCAGTCACCTGCCAGGTATCTGCACCTCTGTCCCCACCCTGTTCTCAGAGATCTTTCCTCCTGCACTCTCTCTCTAACCTAAATCCACTAACCTCAATTAATTCAACTGCCAAGCCTGCTCCTGAGTCACAGGTCTGTCTCAGTGTTGGACACATCAGTCACAGCTGGTTTTGCACTGGGAGCTCCTGTCCCAAGGGAGGGGACACTGCCTGAGGGGCACACACAGATGACACCAGGCTGGTGTAGCTACACCTAACTGGGGCCACCCCTGTCCCCTAAAACATCAGGGCACACTCTTAAACAGCTAATGAATAATGGCTTTGCACCAGTGGAGAGGCTGGAGCAGTGCTCAGCTGTGACAGTTTGCTCCAGCAAGGGAAAGGCAAAGGTCCCTGCAGGATGTCACCAGTGCCACTGCCTGCTGGGAGGGCACAGTGCACAGAGCCTGCACAGCACACAGGGGGATGTGACTGGCAGATCAGGCTCTGAGGCCAGAGTACATGGCTTCACACATCCAGCCAGACCAATTTAATTAGCTACTGAGATATTAATTATTGGCTGTTGCTCTTTTTATTTCAGGAGAACAAACTGGCATTTTACCATATCAAAGAGCACCCAGCCCAGCCTGATCTCAGGCCTGAACGGGTGATCATTTCTTTGCAGCAGTTTTTGAGATGTCCCCAAGCAGCAGCTGACTGACCAGCCAGAGGAATGAGTTCCTCAGATCCCTCAGAGCTCCTGCTTATCGCCCTGCCTAGGTGTGAGACACCTTCTTGTACCTTTCCTGCCACAAGTGAGCACCAACCCTGTAGCAGCACCACTGGGACAGGCAGGGCAGGGGTTTCAGCCCCTCTGCTTGGGACACTGCCATGAAACCAGGTCTCTGTGGTGAATGCAAGCCAAGAACTACCTTAATTACATAGAGGAGATAGGTACAACAACGTGTTAGAACAAAAAGAATGACTTTCCCCCCCAGAATCCACATGCAGATGAGTGAACACAGCACATCCAGCAGTGCCTTCTGACAAAACCACAAGAAACAAAGTGTTGCTGTACTATTTCAGGACCAATCAGGCAGCAAACATGTTCCCAAAATTAAAGTTAATGCAATGAGATGTAAATGAGCTGTTCTACACAGTCAGTGCACCTGTTATTAAAGACAGACCACACTTGCTTATTTCAGTGTCTCGGTGTTAGGGGAAAACTTGCACTACATCAAGAAGCTCACTCACATTTATCACTGCCCAGGAGGAGAGCAGAGCTACCCACGGCTACAGAGCAGAGGTTCCTCAGCACAGACATGCTCATCAGGCTCCAACATGCACCTTGGGTTTTTCCTCAGTTTTCAGTGGATTTTGGACCAATAATTTCAGTGCAATTCTGATCAGCTAAAACTAGACTTAAGTATGAAGTATGAGCCTGAATCCTTGCCTGTGGCTTATGATTCAGAGCTGACCTCCAAGCAGGCTTTTAAGCCATTTTTGCTTTCTTTCTCCCAGCCCCAGGAACTGTGAGGAGCAAGCAGTTCACAGAGGGGCTCAGGGACATGGTTAAACCAGAGAACAGATGCAAACAGCATTTCACTCAAGACTATACTGTTCTTAAACAGAGCCTTAGCTCTCCAGGAGTGAACTTTACTTCCAGGAAACACAACTTAAAACCCCCTTAATACAAGGTCTTTTGTTAGCTCTTGGAGTGGTGCAATAGTTAATCCGGAAGAGAGGACTTGCCAAGTCTCCACTGGAAACAACACAGAGCAAGGACCCAAACCAATGAGCCAGGCCTGCTCTGCATTTCCCAGTAAGAAGTGGATATCTAATACCTGCATTTGCTGAGATGAATCCCTCTCTAGAATATGCACGAAAATCAAGGGCTGCTTTATCTTTAAAGCAAGACTCACACAGATGAAGAGCAACTTGGGTGTCAAAGATGATCATCTGGACCTTGCTTGTCACCCCTCCCTGTCCTGAGGCTGCAGAGACCCTGACAGGCTCTCACACAGCAGAGAGCAAACCCATTTCCCTTAACCACAGCATTTTTCTCTTCATGATTATCTCCTTTTAAAAGGCAGGAATTGAAAATGAGCTGCAGAGCCAGTGGCCTCTCCTGAGCTCTGGTGATTAGCTGCGTTGAGGATGAAAGTGGTATGACTCCCTAGATAAATATACAGTTCATTAAAAGCGTTCTGGATCACTCTATTCTGCTGATCAAAAGCCTCAATCACACAGTTAGTGACGTTAAGGAGCTGTGTTATGGTGTGAGCTGCAGTGGATAGAGCCCCACAGGAGGAGCAGGGGAGCCCAGGCAGTGCTGCCAGCCCCCAGCAGCCTCTCAGCCTCACTTCTCAACAGCTCAGGCTGTTCTGGAGGAGCAGAAATGCAGCTTGTTAGCTTCTTCTCGTTTGGGTTTTAACAGACATGCAAACCCAACCAGCTCAGCACTCCTGCAGAAGTGTTTTAAAGCCCCAACAGCTCCGGAGCATCACCCAGCACCAACCAGCACCCAAGTGAGAGCCACGGGGTGGGATGTTTGGTCATCTTCAGAGATCTCTGCAAAACCTCAGACTGACCTCATAAGTCTCTTCTAGAAATCTGCACTCTCTCATTTCCAATCATTTCAAATCTGGCTCAATAAAAGCCAGCTGAGACAAAGGACATGAATCCTGATGACAAGTTTTGCATCCCAAGTATGTCTCAATCAGTCAGTTTTCAAGAGAGCACAAGTCTCTTGTCCAGCTTCAGGCTTCTTCAAGGACACTGCAAAGTCCAGGAGACTCTGCACCTCCTGCAGCTGCTAGCAGTGCTGCTGAGCAGTGCCATTTTCAGAGGCAAAGGACCCAAGAGGTGTGCATCCCACAGCAAAGAGAGGACACTCCCCATGCCTGTCCAGGCTCCTTCTACCCACACTGCCAGCAGTGTCCCATTTCCTATGGGCCTGATCCATCCCTCTCCTACTCCCCATACACAGACAGCCACCTACCTCTTCCCACCCTGCAGGAGAACCATGACCTGCTTTTTCTATCTCCTCTTTTCCTCATTGCCCTCCTGCAGTTTGTTTTTATGATCCTTGTGCAGTTGGATGTTGCTGCTTACCCCAGTGCTCCTCCACCTTTGAGCAGGACAGCCCACAGCTGCAGGAGCTGCTGCATGGAGCTGTGTTTGCAATTAGACAACAGCTTTGCTAACCAAAAGCAGGAGAATGCCAGTTGTAGACTGCTTCTCCCTCCCCCACTTCCCTCTCTGGGAGTTCTTGTCTAGGCACTGATAAATTAAAGCAGGCACCTCCTCTGACTAAGATGGATGGCAAGCCTAAGTGATATCCACTGAACAAATGGCTGATTTGTGTATTCTTCCATTCAGGATTAGCCTAATAAGATGTTCATTTATGGATCTATTACTCAGTCATTTAACTGCTTGAAATAAGAGGACCAGGCAAATTCCACCATCCAGGCATTGATTTCCATCTTTTTAGGCCATGTTTTAGTGGAGGGTTTGCTAAGGTAATGCAGTGGGAGGTACCAAAACATTCATTAAGGTGATATAGGACTTTAAAAGGCACTAGAAAAATGTGGGGTGTCTGAAGTCCCTGTACTGGAGGCAGCTGTGCTCCTCCTCACCCTGGAAGGATGGGAGCAGAGCCTGCTGCACTGGCCGTTAACTCAGGGATGGGGCAGCCTTTCTGCTCCAGGAAAAATAACAAGCCTCAGCTGTCTGGTTCTGCTAAATTAAACAAGGAAATTACTAAAGACACTGGTATTTAAGCTGCTGTCATTAGGACCCAGCATTAAGAGGCATTTCTGCACAAGTCAGCTCCTGGTCCCACAGCAGGAGCAAGGGTGGAGGATGCAGACATCAGGTGCTACAAGCTCACAGGCTGAACTACCAGGCAAGGGCAGAGCTGATGGATGTGCACAGGGAAGGGACAGGAGCTGGCAGCAGCAGACATGCTGCTCTTTCTTGCCTGGTTCCATATCTGTGTTTCAAACACCCTGATGAGCTGCTCACTCACCTTCCAGAGCCCAGATTAACAGCTTTACCCCAACCCTGCCCCAAGCTGACAGAAACTTCCTCACTGACCTCAGGGCACTAATGATCAAGCTTTAACATGCTCCACACCAGTCACTCAGGGAACAATTCATGACCCAAGATTTTGATAACACTGTTCAGCACAAGAGCCAGGAAAGACAATTATCCTCCAACAGGTACCCAGCACTTTTGTCCTTCTGCCTAACTTGGAGGCATAATGAGCTCTAAAGGAGAAATTCCCTGTTTAAGATCACTGAGACCTTCTGGAGACAGAAAACAGGAGGGCAGAGAAGGATTCTTAATTTAGACTTCA
Source organism: Bucco capensis (assembly GCA_013396975.1). Classification (NCBI taxonomy): domain Eukaryota; kingdom Metazoa; phylum Chordata; class Aves; order Piciformes; family Bucconidae; genus Bucco; species Bucco capensis. Next base: position 287,606 of record VWZO01001392.1, on the reverse strand, counting down.
TCTACTGGGTCTTAGTTAATTTAACAGGTCCCTACATTCACACAACAAATCATCCCTCCAAAACCTGAGCAGGTGCCAGGACATCACTGTCCCACTGAGCACATCCCCTGCATAATGAGAGCATCTCTTTGTGTGTGCTGCCTTGTACTTTGCATTAACAGAAATTCTCATGCATATTAGTGCTCTTTTTTCCTCTAAGTAATGTGTCATTTCAAGCAGTTAAGAAGAAAATACAAGTGTAGCCTCAAGAAGTGCACTTTCATCCAGTGAAATGCTTTCTCCCCTGCCTGCTAGGAATAATAGGAGTGATCAGATTTAGCACAGGGTCAGCTGGAGAGAGTAGCAGTGCACAGCTCCCAGCTCCCAGCAGAGAGGACAGCTGCTGGCAGCATTTCCAGTGCTGTTTGCTCTGCTCCCAGCTCCTCTGGCTCGGCTCAGCTCCCAGGGGTCCAGGCACTGAGAGGAGGCAGGAATGCTGACAGTGGGGGCTGTGGGGAGCACGACCATGGCATGATGCTGCCAGCTGCAGGGTGAGCCCCAGAGAGCAGGATGCTGCGCTGCCAGCACAGGGAACTGCTGGGAGGGAAGAGTGGCACAGAACACATATCTCTGCACTCACCAGCACAGCACCAGGGTTCTGTGCCTGGTCCCTGCTCCTAGTCATTGAGATGTCCATTGATCCATTTGTCCATCCATCCATCCTCCCAGCCACCACCTCCTCACCCCTGGACCTTGGGAGCCAGCAGTGGCTCCTAGGCAGGTAGGGACAACATCTGGCATGCACTTCCCAGGGCAGCCTCCCCTCCACAAAGCAGGCCTGGGGAAAACCATTCCCATGCTGGTTTCCACCCACTTTCAGAACTCAGTGCAGCCCACTGAGCTGTGACCAAGCAAAAAGCTCAGCCCTACAGGAAATTTCCTCTTTTGCATAATGCATTTAGGAGTGCATCTATTTTGTATTGCAGACTCACATGCCTGGTGTACACCCTGACATCTTTCTGACACACTGACATTCTGTGCAGGTTTGCCATTCCTCACAGGGAAAGCCAAATAAACACACTGTGGCCCTGTTCCACAGCCACAATTGCAATCCTTGCTGGTACCACTTGCCTCCTTAGCTGAATGAAGAGTTTTATCTTACCCACAAGGCAGACAGAATTCACACTTGGGCAGATAGAAGCTTGGTTATTTAACTCTGCCTAAATGGAACTCTAATACTCCTCTTAACTGCTGCTCTTAAACAGTTTCCTCCTATAGTTGTTCATCACATTTAAAGGTATTGGATATATAATTTCCTTTAATTATGTGGAAATATTGGTTGCTTCCTCTCTTTAGAGTATAATGTACAGAGCAGCAATGAATAATGCCAAGAGCTTCAGAAGGCAGTCAGGGAAAGCTCATAACTCTGGATTTACACCTTCATTTGCAGACACCTGATATTTTCTTTCCTGTTTTGATTTTTACTCTTTCTTTGAGTCTGGAATGATTCTGCCTGTGCCATCATTCCATTAATCAATACAGGTTTTGCCTGCCACAAATCTGCCTTACTGCTTTTCTCATTTAGGCAAGCCTGGAGCCATTGGCTAATGAACATGGTCACACTCTAACGTGGCATGGAGGATTTACATGTGGCACTCTAAGCAGATTTAGCAGGAGAAGGGGAGGACACCAAGCTCATCCTTATCCTTGGGGGAGCCCTTCCTAAGCCCTCAGTGCACATCTGGTGTACCACAGCCTGGAAGCTGAGGAGCAGCACAGTCCCCACCAGCACAGGGCTAATGTCACCCTGGTGGCTCACCCCTCAGCCAGAGGAGCTCCAGCACTGAGGCTGTGCAGGTGCCTGCTGCCATCCCAGGGGGGGGGAACACACAGGTGAGGAGCTGGCACTGCCATACCAGAGGCTGGTTCACGCTCAGGTCACCTCTAACCCTCTCCTACTAACAGCACTGTCACTCCATGTCCCCACAGCAACCCCTCTGCAAGCAAGGCTTTGGGCAGCCAGCAGCACCCCAGAGCCTCTCAGCTGGCAGCCACGGGTGCTGAGCACTCTGGTACTGGGAGAGGAAGTGTCTGCAATGACAAATGGAGAGAAAGTGGGTTTGTGACAGTGATAAAGGGAAAGTTTAAGGCCTGTATTTAGATAAATTGGCTGGAAAATTTGATCCACACAGCCTTTCAAATACCATTATACAAACATCATTTGCATCAATATTATAATTAAAATTCTGCCTATGGCATAATAAAAAAGGGAAAATAGTATTAAATGATCAAGGCATTTGGATGTTTGAAACATCTCTGTGTGATGTTTCATGCTATCCATTAAATAAGTAATTGATTGCAAAAGCTATCAAAGCAAAGGAAATGAAGTCAGATAAGGCTGGCTTCTTCTGGGCAGGGTTTTGCAGAGGATATCCTCACTCCCAGAGCAAGGTGCTAACTCAGAGTAATTACAAGCCTGGCTCTGCTCTAGAGCTGCACACTGGTGCAGGAAGCAGAGTGCATGCTGACTATCAGATCAGGATAACAGGGACACTATTTACTGCTCCCAGGCAGAAGCCCCATCCCAGCACATGTGTCCCTGCACATGTCCCCTCCTGCCACCAGGACCAGCTGCTCAGAGCCTGGCACAGCCTCAGGGCTTACCTGTGGGCAGCCTGGACATGGCTTACAGCTCAGCGGCTGGAGGAGAGGAGCCCTGTCACCCTGAAAGGCTCCCTCAAGACCAAAGCTGGTGTAACTACACTGATTTACACCACTCCTGGCTATGAGACACTTCACATACCAGCAGCTTTCTGCAGCTATGAAAGACCTTGAAAAGGTCCAGGCCTAGGAGCCAGCTCTGACTATGTTCAGTTCCAGTCACCCCTGACAGTCAGAGAGCAAAGTGTCATATTCACTTCTCCACCATATCCATGAATGGCACTCTCCCCTTTCCCAGTGACAGGTCCTCATCCCACTGGATGGATTGGGCCATCACACCAGGCAGTGCCAGGCACCCTCAGTATGCAGCAAGTCCCTTCTAAGCCCAGCCAGACCACGGGGATCACTTTGCAATTCAAACTCAAACACCAGAAACAGTGTGTGATTAGAAGAGATAAAGGCAGAAAGTGAAGGTGCACTAAGAGCCTCAAAGCCTCTCTGGCAGGATCAGGTTTAAATCAATAGGAGGAGGTAAGTTAAATGAATAGTTGTAAAAGTGGAGAGAGACAGCTCTGCTCTGCTCCCTGCTCAGCTCAACTCCTCTGGTTACTGCTTTGTCTGCAGAAAATGCCAGGCTGTGCCCCAGGGACAAGTTCTCAGCCACTGAGTGCCCCAGAAGATAGAGAGGGAAGCTGTGATCACACAGCTCTCCCTGGGGACCTCCTGAGAGCTTCAAGAAACTCTTGGCTAGGGGGGAAAAGAGATTCAGTAGCTGTGTGTTCTTCAAACCTGGAAGAACAGCAGATTAGCTGACAGATTTCCAGAATGATGTCTCCATCTTTCAGGAGAGATCAGGAACAGTGAAAGGAAGGAACAGGGGATGTCCCTCTCCATCTGCAGCCCTTCTGCCCTGTGCATCTCCTAGCCAGGCACCCTCATCAGTCATCCTGGGCTGGCTCAGAATGGGATGCTCAGGAGCAGGAGGATCTCCATTCCACACTGGGCACAGATGGACACCTCAGAGACCCTGGGATTGGCAGGGTCAGTTTGGCTTTGGATGGAGGTGGGGGGAGAGGCACATTTCCATTGAAACAAAGATGTCCCTGTGACACTGGGAGCTGTATTTCTGAGCAACCCATGCTTCCTTGTGCTTGGGTTAAAAAAAAAAGGAAGAAAATCTGATAGGAACAGGGAGAGGTAGCAGCTGCAGGAGACCAACATCAACCAGTGTCCCATCCCAGAGGGCTGGCCCAGCCTGGCTGTGACCCACCTTGGTGCCAGCCCCTTCCTCACCAGCTGTGCCTCCATGCTGCAGCACTGTGGTTGTCCAGGTGCCTTTTCCAGGCTGGCTCTCCCACCCTGCCTCTCACCAACACATTTGTGTGCAAACAACAGATTGCACTGCTGCTAGGCTTCTCTGGGTTTGGAGGAACAGCAAGAGGCTGCTGCAGCTCTCCCCAGCTGCTCTTCTGCCCACACTGCCTCCCACAGCCCCTGGCTACCTGCAGTTCTCTTCTCTGGGCTCTCCTTTTCCTCCCCAGGCACAATCCTCCCTTTGCCCTTGGCCACAGAGCCTGTGGCAGCACCTGCACCCTGCTGGGCTCTGCACTGCAGCTCCTTGTTGCAGGAGGCCCCTGGGTGATGGGCAGGCAGGGTCTGCTCACCTGTGACACACACAGGCATGGCATGGCCCAGGAGTCTACTTTGATCCCACACAGGAAGCATTCAAAATGCTTCTCAGAGCCACATCAAGCTGAGGGACTAGAGAGCAACTGATGGGCAGTGCAAGCTGCTGGACAAGCATGTATCTCTTGTTTACTCTCCATCTGTTCCCAGAACTTAACAGAAACTGGAAACTGGGCAATGTGAGTGAGGAGCATCCTCTCTGAAGAGAGAGCAAAGCTCTGAGCACAGCCTGGCTAAGCAGCTGCTTCAAGATGGTCCTTTGCCACAGCACCTGGCACATCCCTCTGTGCTGTGACCTCCACAGGTGCCTGTTGGGCATGCTTCTGATTACACCTCCTCTCTTCCCATGGGTCTCCCCTGTAACACAGCTCAAATGGGCCCCCAAAATAACAGGAGCAGCCTGAGCCTCTCTGCTAGCTGCTGCCAGGCTCTGCCAACACCAGCAGCAGAGGCAGGAGAGTTCTTGCTGCCCTTGGTCACTCCCCTCAAGCCCCCTCCCCAAGCAGGGCTCCATCTGAAGTAGCTCTGAGATCAACAACGCACTTGATGGCACCAGTTTGTATCTCTGCTCTCAATACAGAAGGCAACAGAGCCTGGACAAGGTCTGCCATGGGGCTGACACTGCTGTGGGCAGGGTGAGCAGGGTCTGGACCCTCCTTGCCTTCTGCCAGGGAGAGGAGACCTGTGCTCACTGCTCAGAGCAACTCTCCCTGCTCTTCCATTCAGTCTCTTCTCTCCACCTCAGGGAGACCAAAGGATGAAAGGGCAAGTAGAAAATGCACTTGGAATCATGCTAGGAAACAACCTTGCTATCAGCCACTCTTCTGTCCCTGCCATTGCAACGATCTCTAAGTGAACTGGGAAGAAAAATAAGATAATAAAGGAAAGAAAACTTCAGAAGAGTTTACTGAAGCATTTAGATGAAAGTGCTGCAAGGTATGCTGACCCCTTGGTAAAGCATCCCTATCAATCCTCTGCCTTCCCCAGCTGCAGGCCTACAAACAATGCTCTCTGGCTCCTAATGTCCCTTCCACTGCTGAAAATGTGTGACATCAATAAAATCCTGGTTTGTCAGTGCAAATGGAATTTTAAATTGAATTCTTATCAAATTAGCCTTTCATCAAGGTCATGCAATATTGTGTGAATAACCTTTTCAGAAGCTGTGTCCATGGCTGCTGCCCGAGGTGGAAAGCAGACAAATTCTAATGAGATTACTCAGCTGGAGCACTCCCTAACAGCCAGGGAGCAGAGGAGGTGACATTAGCTCCAGTGATCACTGCAGTAAATGCATGTGCCCCAAGCACAATGCTTTACCCCCAGCACCATCCCCACAGGCACTGGCAGCACCTATCTCATGGTTATTCAGCAGCTAGAGCACTGCCAGGCTCCAGCAAGACAGATGCACATCCCAGCTTTTCTGGAGGGAGCTGGGAGGAAGTGTCACTGCCTCCCCTCTGCTGGCTGCTCTGCGAGAAAATTCCTCTTCATCTCGGGCAAATCATGTTTTGCAACATTAGCAGCTGGAGGGATTTTCCATCAGCCTCCTACCTAATCACCACATTTGTGGGGAAAACCTGCATTTCAGCATGCTCAGCTCCGTGCTGCCAGGAGCTGAGCACTGGAAGGGGCTCAGGATGCACACACACACATGCACACGTGTGAGGGCAGAGCCTTGCTCAGCCAGGCTGGGACCCTGCAGGCAGCAGTGCCCAGCCCAGGCCTCGAGCAGGCTGCCAGGAGGGGAACTGCTGCCCTGGCCCCAGGAGCTCTCAGGACATGCTGGTTCATAGGAGCCATCCCAGGAATCTAGCCTTGCTATAAGGGAATCATCCTAATAAACAAGTGTGAGCTGCTACTGCTGACATCTTTTTGGATAACATCTTGTAATCACACACATAGATCCAATAGCAGGATGAAGACACAAAACATCCAGCTGAGGACTGCTCCCAAAGAACCCAACAGACACATATTTGACAGCTCCAGAAAGTATTTCAGCAAACAGAGCAGAGAAGATAATGATAATTAGGCAAGGATTTTATGCCATAATGCTCTTGAATGCCTACAAAAATACAATATTTTCAGCAAAAGATAATTGAAGAGATTATTTGGCTTATCTAAGATAAGTTTTCCCAAGCCTCAGCACATCTGTTACAAAAACTCAGGCAGACATCTGGTGTAAAGCTGCAGGCTCAGCACGCTGCTTATCACCCTGAGACAGAGGTGGGCAACCACACCAGGGTTTGGCTCATCCCAAGGTCCCTTGGGCAGGAAAAGGACATCATTGCTGTGGATCAGACCCCATGGAGAGGTGGAACCAGCTGCAGGAGCCCAGGCAAGCAGGAGCCAGCAGAGCTGTGGCACTGGGTGCTCAGGGGCTGCAGGAGGGCTCAGCTCAGCACACCAGGGCATCTGCTCCTGCAGGTACCAGTGCATCTAAAGACCACACTCTGACATTTCCCTGCAAAGCCTCACCATTTGCTCTTTGTTGCTAAGTTACCTGTTTATCTGGCTCCTGAGCAGATGCTGCCAATAGAAACAGACTTCAGCACTCCCTTTCTGTGACTCCTCAAGCTAAGCATTCAGGTTCAGTACACCAGGGAGAGGAGACCTGTTAGATTGAGCCTTTGCAGGTCTAACTGAGAGCCTCTTCCTGTCTGCTCTGGGTGTCTGTAGGGAAAAGCCAGCTCTCTCTCATGGGTGGATGTGTCCTACCACCCCAAACACCTCAGCTGCACCCACCTCACCTGCTCTTCCCTGGCCACAAACAAGTCTCCTCCTGTGAGCACTCCTGGATCTCAGGGATCTACTGTGCTTCACTCAAAGCTGATTTGGGATCCAGGTTTAAGCCTCAGCATTTCTGAAATCTTTACCCCCATCCACGCAGTAACTGCAGCTGCGTGAGCAGCATCTGGCAAATGAGAGGCTTTTCTGCCAGCCCTCAGCAGGCTTCATCTCCAGCCTTGCTGTGAGGGTCAGAGGCTTACAAACCAGGAGGGCTGTTCATATTTGCTTTAGAAGGCATCTGAGCATGGGCCACACAAAGTCCAAGTGCCCACTGCTGAGACTCCTCTTCACATGCACAGCGAGGCAGCATCTCCTTATTCAGATGCAGCAGCCCAGAGCTGGTCCTCAGCAGCATCACCCAGAAGCTGCTCTGCTGGTACTAACTGTCCTCCTGGCACAGACCAGGTTTATCCAGAGTGCCCAAGGGCTCCTCCTTGGTGTCCAGCATTCCAAGCACACTAAGCACAGTGTTTGTGAGAAGTGTCACATGCAATAACATATTCCTGTGCTTAACTTGAGGCTAGTCCTTCCCCAGCCACACTGGAAAGTGTCAGAATTGGACAAGATTTCCCAGCAGTAAAGGAAATCCATGTTCATATGCTTATAAAGACTGACAGGTGAACAAACTCTTCTACAGGGCAACTGCAGATGCTCTAGGTGACATTTTAAACTCTTCAGATTTCTCCATTTGCAAACAGAAGTTGCCTTGCAGAATGACAAGCAAACCAAGCAGATTTCCCAGAAACCGGCAATTCCTTTTGTCTGTTAATCGTTCGGTTTGCTGTAAGAGAAAAGCATCATCAGTGGTCAGGGGGAGAAAACCTGCTCAGAAAGAGATTTTTGCATCTATCCCTTTTTAATCATTCATGGAAAAAGATTAATAGGGCAGATACTGCACTAATTTTTATTGTAAACTACTCTGGGAACCTATTTTGCTCAGAGCCATTAGCAGAGAAAGCAGATTAACTGGAAAAGCTAATGGCATGGTGCAGGACAAATATTTACAGGAGTTCTAACTGAAATCCTTGCTTTAAACAGGTCAAATTTTTCTGCACATTTCTCACCCTTCCTTATGAGATTTGTAATGGGCTGATACCATAGCAGGGTTTCAAGAGGAGGAGCTGGCTCTCTGCTGTGCTAGTCCCCCCACAGTGGCATTCAGAGAGCAGGAGCACACTCCAGTCCCTGTGCCTCTGGTGGGACAGTGACACCTGCAGAGGAGAGCAGGCAGGGCCTGGCAGGCAGCAGAAGGCTCCATGGCCATGGCAGCCCCTGTGCCCGTGCTGGCTGCATGCAGCAGGGCAGCACACAGCACGCAGGGAGCACACACAGCTGCACAGAGGCTCTCACTGGCACTGTTAGTCTTCTAGCAGTGCAAACATCCCCTGTTCCTCCTTCCTCCCTTTCCTTTCCCATGTTTCCTCTTCGTAATTCTGAGGTTAATAATGATCATTAAACACACTGAAGATCAATACTTTCCAAAAATCTCTGAAAACATATGTTTCAGTTTAAGAAACTGAAGGTTGCTCTGGGGTGCTGTTACAGCTTTACAGCCTTGAATTTATTGCAGGGGATTCCAAGTCAAACTACACACTCAGATGCCAGAGAAGGAATGTCTGGGCAAACTACATCAGCTACATCATCAGGTGGATCTAGCATTCTGCTCAGAAGCAGGCTTCAGAAATGCTGACCAGACTCACCAATTTCCCATTTTGTCCATCCAGCCAAAAGAGAGAAAACGATGGAAAATCATCAACCTCAGGTCACTTGCAAATTTCCCATTCAAGATGGCTTTGATTAACATCTCAGCCTCTCCTGGTGCCACAGCTAATCCAGCTGAACCCACCAGCCATGCCTGTGCCCAAATCAATGCCATGGGGACCAGACCCAAGCTGCCAGAGTCTGGTGAGAGCCTCTGGAGCCACCAGCCTGCCCCTGAAATGAGGGAAGAAAACAGCTAACAGCATCAAATGAGGGCACAGAGAGTGTCCCAAGTCCCTCCAGAAAGGGACTCAAAAAAGTCTCCCATGGTTCTAGAGAGCAGAATGTGTCCTATGTTCTTGCATCCTACAAAGATAAGAATTCCTCCCCTTGTTCCTTGCTGGATAATCATTAATTCTGCCTGGTGCTCAAGGAAGTCTTTGATATTTCATTCATGCTGAGATGATAATAGGTTAGGACTCCAAACTCATTTGAAGGTCAGCAAGATGATGACTGGTGTTTGAGATCTGTTTTATCTCCATCAGGGGATTTTCCCCCTCCACAACACCAATTTGCTGAGCTAATATAACCATGTCTATCTTTCTGATTAACTAAATTACAGTTGGCCATATTGCATACATTTCTGATGGGAACCTTAGTGTCTACAAACCAATCAAACATACATGAACAAGATCAGTGAGTCAGGCAGATTCAGTTCCCCAGAGGATGGGTAAGCTAAACCCCTAAATACTGATGTTGTGAAAGAAAGGGAGTTAAGCAGAAACTATGGCAGAAGCGTGAGGCATGGCAGAGTCTAGCTGCAGAAAGGCCAGAGAGATGTTTGTGTCTTGAGGAATGGGAACAAGGTGAGCAGCACATCTAGGGCAGGAAGAGAGCTGTGGGGAAACATCCTGGTCAGCATCACAGAGATCTTTGGCTGGCAGCTCAGAGCCAAGCAAGACACAGGACTGCTCTCCTCTCTCCCTTTGCTCTCCTCTGTGCCCAGACAGCAGAAGGTGCTGGCTTTCCTGTGACAGCACTGGAGCCATGGAAGCCCAGCCACAGCTCTTCCTCTGCACTGCTGGAAGAGCCTGCCTCCTGCTTCTCTAGCCCTGCAGATCATTTTGCTCTTAATTAAACAAATGGCACACTGACAGCTGGGAATTAGCAGCTGTACTTTGGTCAAGCAAGTATGATACCTCCTTTAATTAAAAGAAAAACCCTCAAAATGTCCCTAATGAAATTTCCACTCTGATAAGATGGAAGAGCTCTGAATGTGAAAAGCAAGAACTAACAGAGGCAGAGTGATTCAGCCAACACAGTCTTCTTGTGGGGAGAATACTTAAACTAACAAGAAGAGAAAAGTGGTCTGAGTTGCAAAAAGCCAACTTAGCAATTGATTTTCAGCTTGGCTTTGCAGAGTGTCATTCCTCAGTAATGACTAGGAAAATGTACAGCATCCAAATTACACACAGGAGCATGACACTCGAGGTATTGAGCTTGGGTTTAACTGCGATGGCTTGAAGAACATTACACAATATATTTCATTTCCTAAGGAGCCAGGGACCTGCTGAGGAGGATATGAGCAGCCAGAGATTCACATCTTGGGCTTTCTTTCTTTTAATATTGTCTCCTTTGCCAGTCTCAGAGCTACCCAACATTTATCAAAGTTATTTACATATCCTTACACAGCAGGCTCTGCCCCTTGACAGATAAAATATATACCTCTGTGTAAAGATGGAGAATCTCCCTCTGGATTTTCCCTACATACCATTAGATATGTAAAGAGACTCCCACTGGAAGAAAGTTTCCTCTGCCTGCCTGAACTGCGTGTTAGCCCTCTGCACCCAGCCATTAAAACCCTGCCCACGTCTCCTCTAGCTGGAGCCACCTCTGTGCCCGCAGGACAGGGACAACAGCAGAACATCCTCTAGGTGCCACCACATGCCACCCCATCACACAGCCCTTGCACACAGACAGGAGTGTCTCACCCTGCTCCTCCTGCCACAGTCAGCGGGATCACACAAATTTTTCTGTTCCGGAGGGATTCAGGAGAGATTCAGGAGAGGCACAGGAGCCATGAGGATCTCCAGCAAAGGGGAGCCAGAGAAAGCAGCTGTTCCAGAGTGGAGGCTGCTGCCATCTCAAACAGGGATTTCTCCATCTTTCACAGTCTTTGTGGAAATTATTCATTTGCCTCCAGACAATCATTTCATGACAAATTTGGAGTAGGATGTGCACTGCCTTTGATGTCTCATGTACTCTGGGTTTTGCCATAGGGAGTAAATAGACAAAAAGTGGAAACTAGGTCAGGTTACTAAGGACGAGTATAAAAACACAACAAATGTACAAGGACAAACCCACAAAAGCCAGGAAACCAGGGCAGAAAAATTAACAGCAGAAAATCAGGCTAAACAGATATTCCCATTGCAGTGTTTCCAAGACAAAACCTGGGTGGCTGAATTTATAGCTGGGGGAAGAGGACAGGGCAGCAAAGCCAGGGCCTCACATGCCAACAGGTCACCTGGGCTTGCTGAGCTCCTCCCTGTGATCCCAAGAGACCTGCCAAGGCTCCTCAGAGCCCCTCCACAGCAGCTCTGGGGTCAGGGGAAGAGCCACCAGCCTGGCCAGGAGTCACCCTGGGGCTGCTCCCATGGGGTACCAGGAGGGGAAATGATGTATTTTATCTGAATAAGGTTTTGCAAAAACCAGCCTCTGCTAAAAATTATCTGTAAAAGATGATGAACTCCCTTTTGTTTTAGACGAGCAATGTATATTCAATAGCACAAGCCCCTACCATCTCTTCAATCTCATCTTGACTGAACACCACAAATCACTGCAAAGGCAATGAGTACAATGGCACAACTGCCACAGCCCTCGCTGGTGTGGCAGATGAGCTGATGTGACAAACCCAGGACAGTGACTGTCCATAGCTGAGTACTGCCAGTGCTTCCAAGAACAGGGACTGCACAAGTTTCCAAAAGCAGGGACACAAGGTCCTCCCTGCTTATGGCATGTAAGCACACACTACCAGTGCCTGGGTTGTGCCTGCATCAATAATCCTTTTGGTGCCAGCATGCCCCTCACCAGCCCAGAAGGGATTGCTGGGGGTTTGCAGTGTGGACATCCTCAGTGCCCTCTTTGCCTCACGTCTGCACCATGACTTCCCACACTAAGCCAGCTCCCAGGCCTCTGCTGGGAGGCACAGGGCATGTTCCTGTCCTCTTTGGAAAGCACCTGGAGATCTAGGGTAGCAAAGTGCTGTTTGATAACAGAATTGCTTTTGATCATCAAAGCCTAATTTAAGGAAAGACCAACAGGATTACTGCGTGGGTAAAACCAGAACTCCCCAGTGCTCAGCTGCCTGATCCAGCACATAATCCTCCAGCCTTTTGTCTTCTCTCCAAAGGAAAGGGAAGGATAAAAGCAGCTGCAATCAAGCCCTCTCAGCTGCACAAAGGTCAGCCCTCCCCACCGCTGCAGGCTGGATGGTCCTGCCTGCCCCACCTCTGCACTAACAGAGGGCAGCCCCACGGAGTGGCAAAGGACTTTTCCTGAAGCCAGCCATCCTGGCATCACTCTTTCCCAACAGTGAGGAGGTTTGCAGCACAGCAACACACCAGGCTGAGGACAGGGATGCGCTTGGCTGGCTACTATCTGTTGGTGAACAATAAATCAGCTCAGTATTTTCCAGGGATGCACAGGTTTTAGCTATGGGCAGAGGAGGAGGTGGACTCCCTGAGAGGCCATTTGCAACAGCCAGTTGTCTCCAGAATTCCTAGCTGGACACACACAGCTGCTCCCTGGAGGAAGCAGGGTCCCTGCCCTGCTGCAGCACTGGGTGCAGTGCCAGCCAGCTGAAGTGCTGCCACAGTGCTGCCATCCTTAGCTGGGCTGGGAGAAAAGAGCTTGAGCCTGATCGCATCTCCTCTTGCCTGTCTCTTTCTTTTGTTTATTTGGTTTTTGTTTCAGCTGTTTGTTGCTTCAGAATGACCTACTTTCCCTGCAGAGGAGCTGTGGTTCTGTTTGCCTCAAGTGTTATTTTCCTCCCTCCCTCCCGCTGGAGCTGACCGAGCCCAGGACCATCAGCCCTCCCAGGGCTTAGCTTTTGCCTTATTTGCTTGTGCAGTGGTTGGTTCAATGGGGCTGTGACTGCTGCTGCCACACTCCCTCCTGGTTTTCTCCAGCTGAGGCAGAGGAAACCCTTTCTCCTCCTAAAGCAGCAGTGTCAGGGGTGCCCAGAGCCCAACAGGTGAGCTTGGCTGGGCTCTGAACCTAGACCTTCCTGGGCAGGGATGCTGATCCGTGGGAGGTGCTGGGGGAGCTCCTCCAGGGCTCAGAGATATCCATGACACTCTGGTGTACTTCTGCATTGTTCTCAAGGGTGTGCAGAGAATCACAGGGACGGATTATTTATGACAAATAAATAGTAATCAACATCAATAAATATTTATGTATGGATAAAAAGGGAATGGCAACTGATAAGGGCCAATGAGTGGTGGTGTGTGTCCTTGTGCTAACAATATAAATACATCAGCCACACAAATACACTCTCTCTCTGGGGCCCAAACAGAATACCAAGAGTAAACAGAGTTAATATCAGCTGCAGGGCAATGCTTGCTTAAAATCACAGTAAAACAAAGCCTAGTGACTAAGTGGGCTATGAGGTGAGGGGGATTACCCCTAACAGGGATGGGGCTTAGAGGATGCTGCTGAGCCAGCACCAGAGAAACAGCCTCTGGAGCAAGACCTACATGCCTTTCCTCTCTGGCAGCAGCCCCCTCCCACACTGCTGGGGACCAGCTCCTTAGGGAGTTTACCTCTTGCACTTCTGTCATGGGTTAGGGGCTGGGGTGACTCCTAATCCAGTGACAGGCACTCTCTGCTGCTCATATTTCCTCCAAGTACACTACTTAGGCTATCAGAATTATTTAAACCCCACAAGATATCAAGTGAGAGCATGCAGTAGGTGCCACCATATGTTCTAATAATTTCAGACTTCTCCCGTGTCCCTGGGGAACCTCAGTGAGGTTTCCATGCTCCTCACTCACTTTTCAAACTTATGGCTCTGCTCATCAATAAAAGATTTGGTTTACTCACTGTGGCAACTGTGTAATGACAAACAGGTGCAGCTATGTAATATTTCTTTTTAATTACTATTTGTGGAGTGAAAAAGGAGTATTAATTATTCTGCATTGTTAGAACAAGACGAACCACCTACTAATTACAATCCTGATCTTGATGCAGGTGATGTTGCACAACATTCTATTAGCCCAAGTAAATATTAACACTAGTTTTAATCATTTTCTGTCTTCCTCCCTGCATGAAACATCTACCTGATGGGGACAGACTCACCTAAGTCAGAGTCAGCACTTCATCCTCTGAAATGCCTACTCCAGAGACAGAAAACATTTTTAACTCCTTATAATGAAAGAAGAGTTGTCTTTTTTTCCCCCTTCCCTGAGCTATTTTTTCTAGCATCAGGTTTGTTTCTATGACTTATGGGTGAATTCAGGGAAAATCTAGCCTTCCATTATTTATTCCTACCCTCCTCCATAGCCAGGAATTCACAACCCTTGCTGTGTTTTAAAGGTGTGTGAATGGCTGTTAAACATCAGCCCTACTCCTGCCAGGCTCTGATGTCCACATCTCACCGAAAAGAAGCACACACAGAACTCTCCATGCACAAAGGAGCTGTGTCAGCCCTGGCTGAATGCAAGTGTGTGGTGAGCCCTGCAGAAGGCTCCAGCATCACTGAATTATGCATGTGTGTGCATTCAGCTGATCCTCTGCCTGATTTGCAGGAGTTTCACTTGCCAGAGCACTCCAGGGAAGAAGGGGAGGCTCCTGTCAGAACGAATACATTCAACCAGAGAGAGATGCTTTCACCAATTAACTGATGAAGTTTCTTTTCTCTTTCCCATTTCCTTTCTCCCTCCTCCTCACCTCCTTGGAGCAGCAAGCAGCCAGCTGGGCAATGGAGCCAGCACCCAGAGAGGGAAGATACAGCTGACCACAGCCACCAAAAGCAACATTTTTTCCTGCTGGAAAATGATGTCTTGCTGAAAACAAAACTCTCTGATGTCAATGCTAGTGCTTAGTAAAAAAAAAAATGTCTGGAGAAAAACTCTAGCAATAGAGTACCTTGAATCTGCCCTCTTGCTCTGCTTTGACTGGACTGGAGAGAGCTGGAGTTGATTGTGCTGGTAGTTATCATTCAAATCATTAGAGAAGACAAGATGGCACAAAATTGTGCTGTACAGATATCAATATTCATGTAAAACACAACCCAGTGAAGCAGGGACTTAGTGGAACTGAAGGATTTTGCTATAGCAAAGCACAGTAATTTAAAATCATTAATAGCCAAATAAATCTGGGGGGTTTGGTGGTTGTTTTGTTCCAAACTGGAACAAAATTTCAAGGCTGCTAAAGCCCCACAAAACTCACTCCGTTGAAGCTATTTGTGTAAACATTTTTTTCTGAGTTGATTGAATTCCCAGTCACATTGTGAAATGTCTATCAATCAATCCAGTCACTCCAGCATGCTCATCAGCTGCATGGGATACCAACCCAGGCTGCTGAAGGAAATAACTAGCAGTTAGGAATCATTAGGAAACCTCTCCACAGTCCCACACCAATCTTCCCAATTATCAAAAATAGAGTCATAACCTGGCTGCCTCTGCCTGACACTGCTAGACTTGAAACAGCAAAAAAATCTGTTGGATCAACTCAGAATTGCTGCTGAAGGCAGAGAGAGAACAAAGCTTTAGCTTCCTTTTCCTCCTCTGCAGCATCACCCAATGGCCCTGGAGCTCAGCACGATTCCTCTCTGCAGAGCCCATGGCTCCTGCAGCCTTGCTCTGGGCACCAGCCACCTCTGGCTGATGGGCTCTGGCTTTCACAGTCTCTCTTGGAAGTGAGGAGCTGCAGGGAGCAAATCCAAATAACCTAGCTCTCCTCCCACCACACAGGCACCAGGATCCCAGCTTCCCAGCAGCCATCAGCAGCTCCTAACACCTCACTGTTTTGATCCAAACTCAATAAACCTTAGATGGATGCTCCTGGGGCTCCATGACCCCCACAAGGCTTATGGAGCACCAAGCTCATCTCACACTGAAGTCAGCAACTCACTCAGCAGCCCTGAAGCCCTGCCCCAAGGCCAAACGTGCCAAGCCAGATGCTGAGGATGTCCTCTGTGCCAGCCCACAAAGCTCAGCCATCCTCTCCCAGCCTGGCAGATGTAGTTCATCATGAATGACCAAGATAAATGCCCCTACTGGTGGCAGTCTCCTCAGTCAGGTACCCACAGCAGCACCAGGCAGGTAAGATGCTTGTACCCAAGGCATCACAGCGTGTGCTGCCAGCAATCCCTGCCCGCGCTGCCGACTCGGGACACTGAGCTGGAAACAATTAGAAGTGTAATGGCATGGCTCTCCTACCTGGGAACTGACCCAGAAAGGAGATTACAATAAGGCAAAAAGCATGAGGCAGTGTTCTCCATCCAAGCTAAGCGTGCAAGGAATTGATGACAAGCCTCAGGCTGATTTTGCTGCTACAGGTGGGAAAGCAGAAGTGGACCTGAGCCATCCCTGCACCAACAAGATGGTTTTCCCTCACTATGGAGTTGGTCTCTGGTATTCTGGTCGTTCTGCTGGGATTTCAGTTACCTTCAGTCTCCTTTTCTACTGCCTCATGTTTTAGCCTGGTTGTTAGTTTGTTTTCAGCCTTGCAGACATTCCCAGTCTCTGTTTTGGCCACGTGTCTATTTCCTCTAGCAGTTCTGTACGATGCTTTCACACCTCCAGAACACATTAGCTAGACCTTATCCTTTTCTGCTCTCACTGCAGGTCTTTCCTCTCTCTTGTCCTTTGCCACCAGACACAGCAACATCCTTTTTGGTAAAAGAAAGGAAAATCAGCAGCAAGAGCACTCAGCTAAGTTTCATTTCATAACAAGCCATGAAACCCTCTGACAGCTGCAGGTGGGGTGGTTCTTAGGGGTTCTGTTGTGTGGAGGTTTGTTTTCCCTTTAAGGGCACACACACAGAGTGTGTGCTGCACGGGAGCAGGCAGCCCACGGTGAGCAATCCTCCTGGCCTTGCACTCTCTCAGTGCCCTGGCTTTGGGCTCACCCTGCACAGCATGCATGGGGGAAATGGGGCAAGAAGGGCAAGGCTCAGCTATTGCTTTGCCATTGCTTCTCTGCCTCAATTCCTGATATAGATTTTTATGTACAAAGAACTCTAAGAAATACCAACAAAGCAGAGGGAAACCCCAAGTGCTCACTGATGGTTTGAAGCTCAGTATAGATTAATTGCAGCTCTCCAGCGGTAGAAACCCTAACCTATGAGTACATAATCATCACAGATAAGTGCTGAAGGAAGCAGCTGCTCAGGCACCCATTACATGTATTTATAGTGGTGGCAATTCAGAGAAAAGACACTGCCTTACAGAGAGAGTTAACAAGTGATGCTATTTGCAACAGGCACAGACACACGTTACACACCCCTAGAGCTCCTCCACTGCATGGCACAGCATTGTAAGACATGCTGGCTTTGTGTCAGGGAAAGCAGTTTCCTAGGCTCAGCCACATTACTGTTCATCCTAATGAACTCTCTGGAGGAGCTGTCATCAACGACAGAACATCATAAAGGAGCTTCTCTCCCATTAAAGGCCAGAGATAGCAGACAGGATGATTATATGCAAGGGACAAGCTCTGATCTGCAATGCTGCGAGGCAAGGCAGTGATATTTCTGGTTTATCAGTTATTCATTGGGTTAAGCTTCTTCCTTTCATCTCTGCAGCAGCATTTGAAGTAGGATTCATGGCAAAGAACTTTAAAGATGTCCTCCAAAGTTATTATAGATAATAATTGAAATAGTTCCTTTGGCTGACAATAAAGTCAATGGCTAAAATTATTCAAGCTTTTAAAATCAGATAAGAAACTGAAGTTTCTTCCTACTGGTAATCAGCTCGTTTGGTTGCAAAGATCTTAATAAATTCAGCTTGATTAACTCCAGCCTCATTACAGATGGTTATTCAGCATTGTGCAGGGTTTTTTTTGGTGGGTTTTTTTAATTGTATAGACACTAGGGAAGAGGAAGGGAGAGGGGACCAGAGTGTCACCTGTGGGCAGATGGCACACCTCCCTTGAGTTCAGTTAGGCTCTCAAAATGAAGAGGATGGGAAAGGCAGGGTGTCACCCCTCCACTTTGCTCCAGCAGCAGGTCCTGAGGCTGAACTGTTGTGTTGAGAGCCAACAGCTCCCTGAGCAGGGGGAGACCAGAGCTGGGACCCTGCACTGAGGGCACCCCAGGAGCAGTTTGACACACGCAGCTGTCACCCCACAGCTTGGCACAGGCTGCCTGAGGAGGGCTCTGGGGATGTCCCTCTGACAGGAACCACAGCTAGGATACAGGGGCTTTGGGGAGCACACAGCCCTGCCAGCATGGCTGGATCTACTGCAAGAGGAGTTACAGGCAATTCAGAAAACCTGGAAATCATGCTGGGTTTCAAGGAAACCACATCTAAAAACTTCAGTGCACACCAGGTTTAAGCTGGATAAAAACATCCACCAAGTCACTGTGCCTCTGCAGGTCCCTACTGAGCTGGATCAGACACATCCCCAGTGCCAGCAGTTTATCCATGCAGAAAGCCTGAGCTGTGCTGACCTGTGGATTGTGAAGCCCAAGCTGTGCTTTGCTGACCCATGGGTTGTGCTGGGTAAGCCTCCAAAGAGAGATCTTGCTTTCTGAAGGGTACCAGACAAGGAATGACATCTCTTAGAAAACAAGCACTTCACAGCTGCGTGGGAATGAGTGCTGGGCCCATCAGACCCACAGAGCACTGCAGTACAGACTCCTCGACGTGGACTGCTGCTCACAAGAGAGCACTTACTCTGCAGAGCACCTCAGCAGCAGTAAGTGAATGGTCTGCAGAGTGGCTCCTACCTGGTGACCCAAGAAGCTTCTCCTCCAGCAATAGCTTTCCTAGGTACCAGCACAGCATTTGTGCCTCACAGTCCCATTACAGCTCTTGCTACAATCCTGTTTGTGGTGACACTGAGCACGAGAACTTCATTCAGCAAGCAATCAATACACAAAACAGAAATCACCAACAGCTCACAGACTATTTCCTACTTCATTGTGGGAATACAGCTATGTGTCTTCCCCTTCCTAATAAATGTTACCTGAGGACAGCTGCATTCACTGGACTGGCTGCTCCTGCTCTGCTTCACTCCTTTTTCAGCACCTTCCTGCCTAATTTCTGCTCCTTTTGATATTTTCTGCCTCCTTGCCCTCCACCTCCCCAGCTGATAACACTCTATCACACTAAAGCTATCTGAACAGCTCTGTAATTAGTCTCAATGAGGTCTATCATTTCTTTTGGAAAAGAGCAATGTTATATGAATGACAACAGCAGCCTAGTTTCCAGAGAGGCAGATACTCAAGTTTAGGACCCAAACTCAGCCCCCATGCTGCAGCCCTCTTCTCCCTTGGGGCAGGATATCAACCCACACAGCAGAGTCCAGGGAACAGCAAGCCTGACACAGGACAACCTCTTCATCCTTTCCACAGCCAGTAAGGGAGAGACACCACACACACACCAAAGCCAGCAACAGCCCTCTGGAACCAGCACGTGCTGGGATCAGTGAAATCCACCTCCTGCCTCCTCTGCCCAGCAGCACAGGCAGGCAGGATGCCATTCCCACGTTCATTCCCAGGCCCTACCACAGCTTTTCAGGAGACCAAACTCTGCTGCAACTTTGCAGTCTCCCTCCTTTTCCTCTAACCCCCACAAAGGGGTGGCCAATATCTGCTAATATGGCCTCCTGTGAGATTAAAGCAATGTAGCAGGTAGGAGATGTCCTCATTAAACGACCTCACCACCTCCATCATCCTGACAGCATGTCTTCAGCAAGCCCTTAAAAGCTGAGCTGTAGTGGGCACAGAGGTAGGCAGGCCTGTCACAGCCCCCCCAGGCAGCTCCACAGCTTACCTGTCACTGCAATCAGGCACCCAGGAATTCCTCTGCTGCAGAGTCCACAGAAATCAATCACCATCCTCCTGGTGTGAGAAAATCCCCAGTGCTGCAGACGTGCCAGGTAATTCATCACTTCCTCAGAACACAGAGCAGTGCCTTGCTCCTAATCAGAAAACAAACCCACCAAGAACTGAGCATATGGCAGGCAGCCCTTACCCCACAGCCCCTAGCAATGTCTGCCCCAAGGAGTCAGGCATGCTTCAGCCTTTACAAGAGTATAAACTAGGGTAATGACACAGTCATTCAAGCAACTCTGCTCCTGCAGTTAGCAGCAACAAAGCTCCAGAGACAGCCCAGTGCTGAAGCTTTGAGGAGTCTTCAGAAGAGCTTCAAGCAGTGCCAGCCAGCCCACCCCCTACACTAGGAAGCCCTCCCTCAGTAAGGAGCAGTGGCACTTACCCAGATCTCTCAGGAAGGCTCAGCCAGGACACACAGGGACAGAGGCTGAGGGAGAGCCACCTCCCCATATTTTATCCACCTCTTGGAGGAACTGACCCAAGCCAACTGCTCTGTTGAGCCTGACTGTTGTAGAGGATGATGGAACCCACCTGAGCTCTGCCTTGGCCTTGAGAGCTCTCATGCAATTTCTCTGCTACAGAAGGAGCCAAGGTCTGCAGCACAAGCTGTGTGCTGGGGTTGAAGATGGGTGGGAAGAACCCCCCTGCAAGGACATGCAAGCAGCAGGTCTGAGATCCACAGCAGGATAAGAGTTAGATCCCAAAGCACAGCAGCTGCACATGTGCTGCACTGCAGGTTCATCAAACCACTAACAGGCACCTGTAACACAAAAGCAGAGCTGGGTGTGAGGGCTTTGACTTGAAAAGCAGCAGAGGTAGAAATGCATGTAAATGCTGCCCTACCCTTCCCTTCCCATGGTTTATTTCTCAAAAATAAATCCAGGACTCCTTTAAATAATGGCCCTGGATCCATGTATTCCAGCTTCTGCTCACTGCCTGAGCAATGCCATGCTCCCAGGATGCCAAATGCTTGCAGACACTTTGGTTGCTCATCTCTTACCAGCTGAATGACTTGCCCTGAAGCATACCTTTCACTGCTCACCTTTTACTTGTTTATCAACCCTTTCTTACCAAATTTGCTAATTACTGCAGACATTTTTGTTTAAGGAAGCTCTGCTCCTTTCCTGCCAATCTTCTCTCTACTTGACCCTGCAGTGGAGTTGCTTATCAGAGTAAACACAATCTGCCTGGCTTGCAGTGTAAGAACAGAGGCACTAAGTGGGAAGGCAACAGGCAATGTTTTCCTAGATAGTGTTCCTGCTCTGCAAGCTCTGCTCCTCTCCCTCCCTGGCAGGAAGGAGTGCTCAGACAGAACAAAAAGCACAGTGTCCCCCCTCAGCTGCCCCATGGTGCACACAAGCAGTGATTCCTGTGGGGCACAGTCATGTAAAGGAGCAGAGGTGGAAGATGAGCACTCGTTATGTAGAGCAGCAGATGGTGGAATTACATAATCTGAGATGTTATGTGTGTGTATATATATTTATATATCAATTTCACTGAGGCTATACAGAACTACAGCTTGGGGCAATGTCTATTGCTAGCTGTGGTGTGGCTCTATAAGCCCTGTGACAAGCTGAACACATTTCTGGCTTCTCTGTCTGAACAACAAATAATTTAGGTGCAGATTTTCATCTCAGACCTCATCCCAAAAGAAACAAAAGGGAAATAATTTGTGCTAAAACTCATCAGAGAGAAGGCAAAGAAATTATCACCCCTTTGTTTCATGGAGTGTTGGTAAGGTTAGTGTTCCCAGCCACAGCTATAATCCCAGTGCTTCACAGCAGTTTTCCCAGAAAGGATGCTTCAGGCCAATGTTCCCCAGCTCTGAAGGGCTTTGGGAAGTGGGCAGAGGAACCTTTGCTGCAGCAGAATGTGCTGCACTTCCTGCACTTGCACCAAGCACACACAAAGCTTTGCTCTCCCACTGTCACATCCTGTTGCCTTTCCAAGGGTGCACATCCCTGGAAGCTGCTGCCCAGCTGGGAGATGGCATTGGCCAGGAGCAAACCTGGCAGTGCTCAGGGAACACCAACAGCATGTGGTTAATTCCTCACCTCTGGAGGAGAGAGCAGAATTGCAGCAGAAAGAGACCCCAGAGCACATCAAGGCAAGTCTCAGCAGCTCCTGTGCACTCCTGTGGTCTCTGTAGCACCAGAGCTACAAACCAGGTGAGAACTGAACTCCCCAGCACCGACTGCTATTGGAGTAAAGCTCTGTAACACAGCTGGTTAAGGCTAAATGCCACTCAGAGCAGTTAATGTGAAGAAGTGCTCTGCCTGATCTTTCTTTGGGAACATTTCAGGCTTTCAAGGCAGCATAGAAAGAGCAGAGTCCTTCCTGCCTCTCCTCCTTGCCACCAAGAGCAGGAGAAGTTCTGGATGCTACCAGTTACTCACAGTAGATACATAAAGCTTACTCAGGAAGTGATCTTGAAGGCACTTAGGATAATCCTAGTGATAAGTAAGAACTAGCTGCTGAGTGTCTGCCAGACTGGGCTTTAAAATAGCATTTGGAAGTGTATAGCATGCTCTGATGAGTGACTGTCTGGGGTCAGAGGTAAGGAGCTGCTGCTGGGTTCAGCTCCTGCGAAAGCAGTGATAAAATAGCCAAATCTGTAAGAGAACATGAATCAGCAGGTACATGCTGAAATCCTCAGGAAGGTGGTACTGTGCTTGAGAAGGGCTGCTGGCCTTCCAACTCAGAAAGGAACAAGAGGAGGCTTGGAGTGCACATTCGTTTAAAATGTAATTTCCACCCTCTGCCCAGGACTCACGTGGGATTTGTGCTATTAAATATTAAATACCAAGACCTTTATGCAATGAGGCAGGTTTATTGAACAAAATTCTATCAAACAATGAAATCACAAGCTTTGCAGACACTAACTGTGCACTAGGTTTCCAGAGGGGAAGCTCCTTGCAGACAGTGACTCAGCTGGAGAACAGGGCTGAGGGGACAGCTGTGTGCCCCAGGACAGGAGCTGCTCCTCACACCTACACTGCCCTGCTGTCCATCACCCAAGACTTCCATACCAAATGAGATGTTTCTGAAGTTCAGCTCATTTTTCCAATTTGTGTGAAGTCCAACAGCAAATCACAGTTTTTTTCCTTCCTTGGATTGCTCCCTGGGGAATGATTTGGGATGTTCCATGATTACTGTGTGGAGTCTGGCTGTCAGAGTGACATGCTGCCAATTTCCTCCCCTGTCTGGATGGGAACACAAGCACTTCAGCAATTATCAAAATTGACTTCTAATTAACACTGGTGCCTCTAAATCTTGATTCTCTAGGGCTTGCAAATAAACAAGCACAATGGAGCCCCAAATATGGACACATGAACTTGCCAACTAAATAAATATTCACCCATTTTATTCTGATATCATCTTTGTGAGGGAAGAGGAGATGCTTCCCAAAGCTCAGTGGCTTGGCTTCAAGGAACTCAGCTTGCTTGCTTCTTGCTCCTAGCCCAGGCTCTCAGCTCCTCAACTGCTAAGCATTTCCAGATGAGACTGCAGACCCCAGCACAGAGACAGGAGGAGGGGGCAGGGGCACAGCCATGCTGCCACTCTGCATATGATTTTGCAATAGTCAGGAGTAATCTAAATAACAAATGTAAATGATAACTTTGATACATTTAAAGCATCTTACATGCCTTTTGAAGGAAACCATTTTTATGTCATTTCTATTCCAGTAAAAACTTCTAGTTTTGATAAATGTCCAAAACTGCTTTTGAAAGCAGTTAAGAAAATGATTGTTACCATTATTCTTTTTGACCAATTCTCTGGTGTTTCCCAGAGAGAGGAGAGGTTTAGGTTTGGGAAAGCTCTTCAGTGAACATACACACCTTAAAACAACAGAACAAAGGAAAATAATTCTTTCCCAAGTTCTGGAAATGGACTCAGTGTTCAGAAGACTAATGTGATGGAAAGTAATGAGAGACCTGTTAGCACTGCTTTAAAGAGATTGTCCTTGGGGAAAACATCCATTTGACAGGAAATGAAGAAGCATAAGAGCCTGGAGGCTAAGTAACCTTCAGTAAAGTGTAGGGCTTGCTTCTGAGGCCAGGCAGGGAGTCCTTCCAAGCTGAGCACCCTGCACTCCTCCAGCATGCCCACACAGCAAACCCAGTCCTGCTTCCACATGCTGCACAAGCACCTCTGGGCTCACAGCCCAGCAAGCGGCAAAGGACACAGCTAGCCAAAGCAGCAATAAACATCACTAGCAAGGTCAGAGCAGTGCATGGTGCTCTGGGCACCAGAAGCCTCAGCTGTGCTCCAGGCTGTGCTGATAACGGGCACCAGGGAGGACTCTGCAGCAGGCTCTTGTGCTGCTCCCTGTCCAGATGGCTCAGGGATGTTTTGCTGGGGTTTATTTCACGCTTGGAGAGATTGGAGTTTTCCTTGAAGAGCTGGCAGGCAGAGCAGACAAAATTCCCAAGGGTTTTTCCTGTTCTGGCAGCTCACTGCAAGGAGAAGAGTCCCTCAAGGGCTCTCAGGGATGAGAGCACTCTGGAGTGGCAGTGACGTGCCAGGACATGGAGCTATGGTCCAGGAGTTGGAGGAGAACTGCTGGTAGACGTGCTGGAGCAGAGGGAAGGGAGAGCTAGCCAGAGAGCTAGCCCTGGCATCAGAGCTGAGTGAAAGATCCCTGCCTGGTCAGCCACCAGCTTTGGCACCCACGCCAGCACCAGTGGTGAGAAGGGACAATCCTGTGCTCAAAGCCAAGCAAAGGTCCCTTCCAGTGCCAGGGGGGAAGTGCCATCAGGCCTCTGGCAAAGGCCATTTCCCAGACTGGTTTATTTATTGCATGGGCTCCCTCTGGTTATTTTATGAGCACAATTTCTAGAACCGGAACAGAAAAATAATGATTTCAGATGCTTGCCATACCCTCAGGGAAAGGGAGTTGTTGAGCAGACAGACAGGGGACTTGGAAAACTCTGGAGAATCTCATGCCCCAAAGATACAGGAATGTAGGGGTGAGGTTCAGGCTGACACTTTCCTCCCCTCCTGGGGCTGCTGAGAGGGAGGGAACAGCACAGTCAAACAGGCACTCACTGGCTGAGCATCCCCAGCACTCTGCCTTGACACCTTGTCCTGACAATACTTCCAAGAGCTCACAAACCTCTTAAAACCAAGAGGAGCCCACAAAGCAAGTGTGGCCTGGGAAGCATTAGGATACACAGAGGAGATATACCAGTAAATATTGCCAGATAAATAATGACAGCTCGATGCTACGGTGACTATTTTTCTAGTGATATTTTGATGTTTTCACTTACAGTCATTACAAATGACTCACTCCTGTCCCTAAAGAGCAATCAGAGCTGCCATTAGTAATATTCTGACCACAGGCAGGTGCAGTAAAATTGATCAAGGTGTTGACACTCAGACACAAGCAATGGAACATGATAAACTGCCAAGAACTCCAAGCAAGAAACACAATGTTCTTCCTCTGTAAGACAGCCCCTGGCAGGGATGACTTTGCTTTTGTGAAGACAATAGCTTTTCAAATTACCCAGGAAAGCCATTTGGCCTCTCACAGCAGAACAGGTTGGCAAAATGGCACTTGTGCCCTTGGAAACGAAGCATCCCAGTGCTGCAGCCCCAGGTCTCTGGTCTCTGCCCCAGGGAGATGCAGGGGGAGCTGCATCCTCACTTGTGCCAGCCTCTGACAAACTGGAAAGGAATAAATCCATGCATGGCTCATAGCAAAAACCTCTGCACAACTCCCTCCTGCCTCACATTTCAGTTTTAACTAAACTGTGTCTTATCCAGCCACAAGATTGTGTGTGTGTGCCTAGTTTGTATGAAAGAGCTGTAATGGACAACGCAGAGTAACAGATTGCACCAAGAGAAGCAATGTGACAGCAACTGTTGGATTTGAATTCAAAGAGGGGGAAAATGGCTGGGCCTAAACAAGGCTGTTGACCACGAGGTAGACTTTGCTGTAACTGAAGTGAAAAGGCTAATTCATCAAGCTGCAATGAGAAGCTCATTGTCATTCATCTTTTATGTGAACACTTGCAGGCAAGAGCCTGGATGTCAGGGAAAAGCCCTGTAATTAATTTATCTCTGTTGTGTAAAAGGTAACAGATCTAAGCAATGGGTTCTGTCCCAGCACAGCTGCCTCAGACAAAAATCAAGCAGAGTACTTAGCTCTGATTTCTACTTTCCTTCAAAGGAAAAATAAATAGCTGCAGAAAAATTGGAACCATGGAAAATGCAGAGCTTGAAAAAGGAAAGCATCAGAAGCCTACACCTCCAAGAAATCACATCAGCAAGAAGGACTGAAATCCTCAGAGGGAAGGGGGGAAGAGTATAATTTGTTTGTTATGGGAGAATTTTATTGTCTAGCCTAAAGTATCAAGTTAGGATTTAAGCCACATCACAGAGGCAGTGAGCAAAGCAATTTGCCATGGTTAATTTGCCCTCACCGTGTTCAGAAAACAACGTCAAGGCTCCCTACAATTACAGAGCCCTAGCTTACTCTCTTGTGATTGCTTTAATCAAGATTCTTTATTTCTCTGAAAGCACAAGAGTCACTGGAGGACCTAACACTCATGGAAAGTCAGCAGAATTTGTGTGTTTAATAGCTATTTCTGCCTTCTGACCCAGCTGCCTCCAGCAGCTCTGGTGTGCAGCAGGGAGGTGAGAGCAGCACCTGCAGCTCGTGGTGCTCACAGAGAGCCACGGCAGCCCTCCTCCCCTCTCACTGCTGACCTGCCCTCTGCTCCAGCACCAGCATCTGAGCACAGTCCTGCTTTGGCAAGAGGGATCCATGCCCTCCATCCCCCCTGCCCAGCCAGCCCATTCCTCCCCCAGCAGCCCTGTCTCAGCCCACGTCACCTCAAGGGTCTCAGCTTGCAGTGGCTGAAGCCAACAGCAAAACTGTCCTTGACTTCAGTGCTCCTGGACAATGGCTTGAAAGAAAACTGTCCAAGTGCAGCAAAACAACAACAAAAATCCCCACCAAAAAGAAAAGCACACTGATCAGAGCAAGTGGATTCAATCTCCCTTCCTGCCTCCATTCAAATTTCAGAATGTTAAGACATTAGAATGAGATTGGTTTGTTTGCTTAAATTAGATGGATTTCTGTAATCTTTCCTCACCTCTTTGGCCCAGATCTTATAAACAGGATTAGGATTTGGAGTTAAGCAGTGTCACCCATCTGAGATCAGGTACCACAGCAACTAACCACCGGGGAGTGACTACTGGAGAGCTGCCTGCAGTGACAAAGCATGTGTTGTGTCCAAGGAAAAGAGAGATGAGAGCTAGTGAGGGCACCTGAGAGCTCCAGCTGAGGCAGAGCCACACAGACACTAAATCAGAGGAGACAGGGAAACATCTGGGGAGCAGAGGTAATTAAGCAAAACCTATGCAGACTGCCCAGGGTAGAAGATCCCCGAGAGCTGCCAGGAGGAAAGGCCTCTGGGTTCTCACTCAGTGCTGCTTCACACATCTGTGGGACTCTTGTCTGATTTAGGGGATGACACCAAGCACCTCTGACAAGGTCTGTGCTGTCTCTGCAGGGCATGAACAGGCTAACAGCTCTCAGAAAAAACATCACACGAGCTCTGATTAGGACAAACCAGTCCGTGTTAAACTGATAGCTGCCCGTGAAGCTAATCAACTAGATGATGGCAGAAGGAAGAGAAAGAGTTCAACACGATTTCATTCATTGCAGTGGCAATAAATCTGAGTGAAGATTGCTGAGCACATGCTGATCTCTGCACTCAGGAGGGGTCAAGGTCCCCCAGGAATGACTAAATGATCATTTCACAGCAATGCTGCAGGAGCACCAAAAGACTCAATGGAGTGTCAGAGACTTGCCTGAACTGCCTTTTGCACCAGTAAATAGCACAGAGACAGTGCTTGTCCTTAGGCAACTTCTGATGAAGAAATGCACTTGTACAGGGTCCAGGTCCAAGTGCACCTGCTGGTGAGCATGGGCTGGTAGCCCTGTTGTCAGGATGTTCCCATTCCTGCAGCACCAAACCTCAGGTGGATACAGAAGAGCTTGGTCCCTGTCATGATGTATTGCTATGTGACTAGAAGGAAGGGCAGACTGGGTCACTGTGTGCAGCCAATGCATCAGGTGAGCTAATTAAAGAGACAAGGAGGAAATTACAGCCAGTGGAAAATGAGGTAGCTGATGTCTGGAAAATGAAAACATCCTGCTGACCGTGACAGAGCTGCCAGGCACTGCTCTGTGGCCATGGCCAGGGATGAGGCAGAGCTGGTCCTTAGGAGGAAAGCACAGCCAAGCAGAAGCAGAGAAGGCAGAGAAACACTGATGAGCCCTGAAAACGAAATAGGAGCAATTTGGGTACATTCCTAGAGTTGAGGATCTTGGGGTTTTTCTACTTCACACCATCATGCAACTCTTCAGATGAAAACAACCAGAGCACCAGCCATTACACTGGTAAAATACACAACCATGTAGTCTCTAGTGGTTTGTTGTTATTTTCTTCCCCCTCCTCCATTTGCTGGTGTGTTTGGAAGTCAGCCTGAAAGGATGTTTCTTGCCAGCTGGGAAATCCCAGAGGACATGTTCCTTCCTCTGTTTTGCTGGCAACCATGAGGAAAAATTGTAATGAATGACCTCTTTTCCTTTTCCCTTCTGCACCAGCTGGCTCCAGGACCTTTTCCCAACCTCCACTTGCATCATCTCCCAAAACAGAGTCTCATTCCATAGATAAACAGACTTCTTGGGGTTCTCAAGATAATGCATAATGGAAAAGCAGTCAAATGGAGACACTTTGCATGGTGCTCCCTCTTTTAAATGCACTCGCTTTTCTTTTTACCTGCAGAGCTACTGAAATAAGCAATTTTCCTCCCTTCTGTGAATCTCAGCTTTTCACACATCAAGACACATCTTTCTAAACTGGCCACACTGAAATCCATTAGATAACCTCCAAGTGGCAGCAATGGAGCTCTGGGATTTCTCTGATAAAACAGTTTGCCAGAAGAAAAACACCAAATTGGTCATCTTCGAAACTGAGCAGGAAAAAGGGGGAATAAAATCAGATCATTTTTTCTTTAACTGTTTTTTCTGGATTCTTTATTTCAGGAGAGTTTTAACAGAGTGGAATATCCCTTTCTGGCAGCACTGGGATGATGAGTGCTGTGGTCGTGGAGCAGATGAGCAGGGATGGCTCAGACCTCACCGTGCTGGATGCTCAGCACCACATTGGATGTGACCCAGCAGCTCCTCATGGCCACCAAGACCATGGCCCAAGGCATGGGGTTAGCAGAAGCTCAGCCCTGCCCTTGGCCCAGCACATCAGCAGCTGCAGGTGCCCAGGGCACTGCTCATGTCAGGCGACAGGAGCAGGGCAGCAGCTGAACAGTTCTGACATGGAAAGGGCCTGAACTGAGAAATCTCTCTGACCTTTGGAGGCTCAGGCTCTTACTGACTCACATTTCAAGCAGAAAAGCCTCACAGACATCACCCACACAACAAAATGAGCTTCACAGGTTGTGTTTCCTTCCTTTTTCTTGAGGATGATTACCTTCTGGCTGGCAAGGGCAGGAGGTCTGAGCAGCCAAAGGCAGCAATGGCTCCAGCCTCCCCTGCCAGCCCAGAGCAGGAGAGGCTCAGCTCTGGGGCAAGAGAGCTCGGGCTGCAGAAAGGGAGCCTGTGCAAAAGGAAGAGCTCAGCCTTCAGCTGAGCCAGGAGGATGGATCTTCAGAAACTGGGGCTTGGCTGACACTTTCCTCCCCCTGACTATTTCCTTTTTCACATCAAGGTTTGTTCTGGTTCCAGACCAGTTTGCTCGGGGGGATGATAGGTTACTCAGCAGCTGGAATTAAACTTCGATTACTGTATGAATATTGATGTTATCAGTGCATGAATCATGACTCCAGTAGGAGGAATAATTTCAGTTTCTTTAAAATATTGATTCTGGAAGGATGCCAAAGCAGAGCCCTGAGGAGCTGAGCTCCTGCTGCCAGGGCAGCCCCAGCCTCCCCAGGGCAGCCCCAGCCTCCCCAGGGCAGCCCCAGCCTCCCCAGGGCAGCCCCAGCCTCCCCAGGGCAGCCCCAGCCTCCCCAGGGCAGCCCCAGCCTCCCCAGGGCAGCCCCAGCCTCCCCAGGGCAGGAGGGCAAAACCAAAGAGATAAGGGAAATGGTGGGCTAGGGTTTTAACAGAGCTACCCTCAGCTCTAAGTGCTAATTCAGGACAGCACAAAAATGTTTTCACACTGCAGGAGCTGATGTTCTCCTCATGCACACAGGAATATTTGACAGCAGAGACCTATCAAGTTGTCACTTGCATATCTCACTGTAACTCACTGGATAAATGGGCTCACTTTTCAATCTCATCCATGTTTGCAAAGATAAATTTAGGAAATTAAGTCCCAGTTTTCTCCTTTCCCACCTTTTTCTTCCTTTGCTAGAGCCTGTCAAACACAGCAGTTAAAATGCTTCAGATCATCTCCTCCACTTTTACACCAGTTTCACAAGCTACTTCGTTTAACTAAAGCATAAAATAAAACCCCACCATAAACCAAACTCATTTAATATCAGCTTTTCATTGCTCATCTCTTTCTTGGAGCTTTCTGAGCTTCACTGAGGCCACTTCTGAAGTGGACACAAAGCTTAACTAGTGCTAACCCAAACGCAGCCCAGGTATGTGAGGAACAGTCCCAAGGGAAGTCAGGTGGGAATAGAGGGGCTCAGACAGCATCTGGGCTAGCTGTCCCCTTCCACACTTAGATGCAGTGCACTCCCTTAGGAAAATACTCCTCACCTAAACAGTGTCCCTCCAAGGCTTGCTCCTGGAAGCAGCACAGCAGTGTGGGTGAGTCCATGTCACCTGCAGGCCTACACACACAGTGCTGGGAACCCTACCTGGCATTTCTAGAAGGTCCAAACCAGAAAGCAGTCCTGAATGCAGAGCTCTGTTAGAATATCTGCCACATCACCCACAAAAAATGGCTTACACAAATAACAGCCCGTGAAAATGTCTGTAATGGTTGTGCCTTGACACATCTTTAAGATCATAAACTTCACTCTTTTTAATGTTTTTGGGGAGACTTGTAATGAGAGAAGACAATTCTGAAGTCCTGACATTAACAAGTCTATTGTAAAAAGGTCACCTTCCCCGAAGAATGTTTTATTATCAGTGGAGCAGAATAGCTCTGAATATGTAATGGATTTTATCTGATGAGTGCCCTGCATTCTTCTCCACAGAAAGGAGCCTTCAGATGTTGATCATTTACATAGAAGCACTGACGTGTCTGGCAGCACAAAACCAAACTGGTTCAGAGAAATTAATTATAAAGCAGCTATAGAAGAGGCAAGAGAATTAACTTCTGATCTTCTAAAGAGGTATTCAAAAGCACCACAGGACTGCCTGCCCTCCAGGACATGAGTGCACATCCCTTAGCTGAACTAAAGCACAAGGAGTGGAGATCTACAGAAACCATTCCTCATCTGTACGTGGATTTCTGCCTCTGTGTAGGAACTCCAGCACTAGCATTTAGCAGCACATAAAGGATCAGGAGGTGCACAGAGAGGATCTAGGTACTGTTAGTGACAAGAGGAACTCAGATGAACAGCTAAACCCAACAAGCCTAGGCAAAAGCAGAGCTACCTGATGGTCGCTGCTCCCAGCAGCTTACAGCCCAGGAAACTCAGGGTCAGGATCACACCAAGCAGACATGGGATGAGTGAACCCATCAGGAGCTGCCAGCTCAGCACCCTGCAGGGCAGAACCAGCTCTGCGTGGCACTGAAGGAGCTCAGCAACCTGCTCCTGCCTGCAGCCCCCTGCAAACACATGTGTTCCCACTCCTTTCCCCAGGAGAACCGTGCTGGTAAATAGCTATGCCAGAGCTTGTTTGTTGCTCTGAGTAATTAAATCACGTTGCACTTAATTACTCCCAATCGACCACCAATGAAGGCTTTCCCACAAAAGCTGCCTCTGTCAAGAAACCGTTTCTCTATACTAATGATCTTATCTCAAGAATGCTTTTCCATCCCAGCACTTGGAAATAACCAACCTACAACTAGTGGTACCACCTTAGGAACTCCTCCCTGGGCTCTTGTCTTTATCCAGCTATGTGCATTTCCAAGCTGGCTCAAAGGTTAAGAGCCCCAATGCCATTCTTTGCTCAGAGAGGTTACAGCATCTCCAAAACTCAGGAAAGGTGACACAAGAAAGAAGCAGGTGTGAACGGATGGAGGATCAGAGGAGGGAGGACAGGACAGGCAGCAAAGCAGCTGGTGAGATCTGAGCTGGGAATGGGAGGTGGCTAAGCAAGGACAAAGGCAACTCACCCTGCAGTAAAAGTGTGAGGATGTGTGACTCCTGCAGCTCTTTATGAGTCAGGTGAGCTGAAGTTAAAGTCTTGAGGTGCTTCCAAGCATGTCCTGTGTCATTTGCACCAATTAGAGGGCTGCTGCCCACTCTGCCCTCCAGTTTGGAGCTTAACATGAAGCAGGAGGAGCCTTAATGTCTCTGGATCAGGAAATGGACATTTAACCTATTTTTTCCAAATCCCAACTGCATCCTCACTCTCCCCAATACTGAGGTAATAAATGAGGCATTTCAGATCTCACCCTGGTGTTTGAGCACACCATACATAAAATACACAACAGATTAGGTAACCATTAGATATACTGTTCCTTCTCAGCCAATGCAACTCAAGTGCCACATTTCACAGATGGCTTTAGCATTGATGTTCTGCAGGCAGGAGCAGCAGGGTGGGCTGATTAAATCAGGGTAACAACACAATTTAGGGCTGATTCTTCTGTTTTATTGTAGTAAGTTTGACTTGGTTTGTGCTTTCTCCTTTCTGTCCTCTTTTCAGATGGAAGAAATCCTGTTACAGCAACTGCATCCCCAGCACAGCTAGCTCATGACATTTAAGACCATGAGCACCAGGGTGTTTGTGTTGAACTACACTCCCTCATGTCTCCATTGAAGAATAAACCATTGACAGATGACAATATTTATGGTTTCCATAAAGCTTGCTTCTTTATTCACTTTGTCCTGAATGAAACAGTTCCTTAATGTCTTTTAAATCAAAGAAATAATTTCTTTATGTGGTATCACCTAATCTGCTTCCCATTTGCAATCTCCACTCCCTTAGAAAGCTGAGCACTAATTGGTATTCAGTCAATAAATTGTCATTACTTGTATTAATTTTATCACAGAGGCAGAGGCAAACAAATCCAGAAGCAATGTTTCCCCAGGGAGAAATGCCTTCCATCAGCTCCTTCTGAGGGCATGCACAGGAAAGAGGTGGGACAGAGACACCCAGACCTCACCTGGGCTGGAGGTTCGAGTGTCACAAGCACTGAATTTGGGAAGGGTGAACAGGAGCAAGACAGGTGGAACAGCTGAGAAAGCTGAAGGGGGAGAGAGAGAGAGAGCACCAGAGCACTTGTGGTGTTCCTTTTGTCTTAGCTCTTCTCTTTTTTCCTAAGAGGAATAGACTAGGAGAAGGCCACCTCAGCAGAGCCCAATTCCCAGATGCACATTCCAGTCCTGAGTCCAGAGCTGAAGAGGCTGCAGTGGTGTGAATTGTTACAATAACATTAACAATCCAGCAGAACTCATTATCCTAAATTTAATCACTCCCTCTGAAATTCTGTCAGACTCATTATGTTGGCTCCCTTTCTGACATGGCTTAAGCTCCTCCAGAGAGCAGCTGTACAATAGCAAGAATAATGATTAAATTGCTGTCTAAAGCTTCAATGGACATCAAAAATAAGCAGACTAAATTCACACTTACAGCCACTTCTTAAAGGAAATTATCACTGTACCCCAATGGTAGAGGTGCTGATAGCTCCTTCTGGAGCTAGCTAAACAGCAGGAGCCCTGGGAGCACGGGGCCTGGATCCCAGCAGGGGAGGCTGGCCCACAGACACCAGACAGCTTGTCTGTTGACAAGCAAAAACTCTCTGTAGCAGGGTTTCAGGTACTAGCAGAGGAAAGGAAGAACCCAACTTCTTTCTTTTTCTGGTAAAGCAAAAGGTTGATATTTCAGTCAAAGCATTACAATCTCCAGCTTTGAGAGCCTGTGGCTCCCTGCCCCAGCAGTGCCACTCTGCCTGCTGTCCCCACAGCCACTCTGTGGCTCCCTGCCCCAGCAGTGCCACTCTGCCTGCTGTCCCCACAGCCATTCTGTCTGTTCCTGCCCCAGCAGTGCCACTCTGCCTGCTGGCCCCACAGCCACTCCGTGGCTCCCTGCCCCAGCAGTGCCACTCTGCACAGGGCTGAAGCTCCCAGAGCTGCTGCTCCCGGGCAGGCATGGAGGGAGGCTCTGCTGGCCTCTGCAGGGCTCAGGCTGGGCTAGTGGGACTCACTCACATTTCTTGCCAGTCCTATTTGATGGAGATCCCGCTATTTCTCCAGAGCAGTCTACTGTCAGGCAGTGTACAAATGTTATGCATTTAAACAGTCTGCTCTGCAATAACACACTCCTTCAGTTGGCTTTATTACACTTCCACGTATTGTACGTATTCAGCTCCATTTTCTCCTCACAAGGGTTCATAAATACAGAACCCAACTATTGCATATCTTAATGCTCTGCCTGAGCATGAGGCAGGAGAGGCCAGGCCAGCAAAACTCCTCTGCACCTGTATTTTCCTTGCAGGAAAGCACAGCAAGCATGGCTCTGCCTGAGGAAGGCACAGCCCTCAGCTGAATGGCAGACCCAGTACAAAGGTGCAGCAGATTTCTCAGACAGCTAAAGCCCACCAGCACCCCTAGCTTCCCCAGCACAGGACCCTCAGTGCCCACTTCTCCTCCTGTGAAAGCACCAGCAGGGAGATGTCTCTCACGTCTGTCACTGCTCCACCCTCAAGGAAAATGGATCACCAGCTAGGAGACTAAGGAATAACCCAAACCAAGCCTCTCTTGCCCAGAGCAGGAGCTTTGTAGCCACTCCAGTGAGCTCAGAGCTTTCTGCTCTGGACACACCACTGACCCACGGTCCCAGCAGAGAGGAGCTGAACACAACCCCTTTACAGCCCTTCTTCCCCTGGCCTAAGTGGGGGTGTCCCTCCCTGGCTCCAGCTGCTCCCACCTGGGCAACCAACAAGCTAGGAGAGCATTGGCAATGGGACCTTGGGGAGGATGCCTGAGCCCTAGTCCCTGCAGACAAGTGAACTCCCTAGGAAGGCTCAGCAGAGCCTTGAGGACAAGTAAGGTAAGCACTTGCTCCCTTTTTGGAGGGGAGAAGTTTACACAGAGCTAGAGAGAGGTGAATAGCATCTACCAAACTTGTAATTAATTCCAGCAGCTCATTAACTGTAGGAGTGAAATCACTGGAGCTTCACTAGTTTAGGAGACCTATAGATGTGTGTGCATTTACTTAGCAAAATATGTAAACCATGCCATGGATTAATTCCATAGTATAATGACTGATGTGGAGACACTGCCCATCAGAGCTACAAAGAATCACAACAGCTTTGAACTGAAATTCCAGTCCAGCACCCAGGAGTTGAGTGTCACATTAGCAATGGATAAACCTTGTGCCAATTTCTTAACTTATCAACATTTCCACTAAGAAACAGTGAGAGTGCCCTTCAGCTGCCCTGGTAAGCCATGGTTAAAGGAGCAGAGAGCCAGAGCTGTGTCTGCTCTGTGCAGTGCTCTTGGTGCTTTGAGACATGCTGGGGATGTCCCTGTGTGCATCACTAAACAAACCAGAACTGAGCTGGGAAGCTACTTTGAGTTATCACTACCAAGCACTGCACTCTTTTAATTGGCCCCCTGATGAATACTGGCACAGGACTGGGACAACAAACTGCCTTACCACCTGAAATCTCTGTTTTCAATCCAACAGTCAAAAAAGCCTCCCAAACTTGCAAAGAAAACACCAAAGTGCATAATATTCTCCCAGAGCACCTGGGGACAGCTGAGAGCACCAGGTCTGTCTGAACACACACTGAATCAAAGGACTCGTTGTGTGCTGATTCTTGCCTTGGAACTGAGTTTCTTTACCTACTTTCTTGGATGACAATTACCTTTTTTCCTCACTCCCTTTGGGCAATGACATCCAACTACATCCAGCCATGCTCAAGCACTTCTTATTCCCAAATGCCTGCTTTAGGAGCTCAGTCTGAGGAAGCAGCATTCACTGGATGCACCCAGTGACAGGCTCCCATGGGATTCTGCAGAGCACCTTGTGCTGGAGCTGAGTTTTCCAGCATCACTTGGAAGCCAATGGAGCACAAAAAAAAAAGGGGGGGGGGGGGCAAATCCTCCCAAAGAAAGCAATAACTGAGCCAAATCAACCTGCAAGTAAGCTCCATCAGTGCTGTTGCCACCCCCTATTCATCAGGAACAATGAGTGCAGGCATTGAGATTCCACACCGGTTTTATGAGCAGAAATAAGAACAGATTCTGGCTGTAAAAAAGTACCCTTGGAACCTGCTTTTATAGCTCTTACTTCAAATATTTCTAAACAGTCCTCCCCTCACATGCATTTAAATAACTCCAGCCTCAGAAGAGTAACAAGCTATAGCAAATAGCCTGACTTCTCCAGAGCATAAATGCAGCTCACAATTAATGAGTTCACAAAGAACAAAAGCCCCGCAGGAGAGGGGAATCAATGCTAATGGGAAACTCCAGGGTCTCCAGTGCCTCTGCAGGGACACTCACCTGCAGCCACCAGCTCCTCCCCTAGCACCCTGCAGGGAAAGCCTCTCCTGCTGCCTTCAGCCTGGCCCCAGAGCAGGCAGCAGCTGGCAGCAGGAACATCCCATGCTCCCCATGCACCACTGGCACAAAAGCAATCCCAGGCTCATGAATATCTAGCAATCCCTCACCCTCCTATTCATGACAGAAGTACTGGGGATTTAAAAGGATGTCAAAACCATTCACTGCAATTCTCTTGTGCAATGAGAGCAGTCCCTTTTCCAAAAGCAGCCAGCTTTGTGGCTCCATCCCATACCTGCTTCCCAAGGGTTAGTCTGGGGTTGGAACTGTTCAGAGAGGAGAAGAGTCTCCATACAGACATCCTTCATTTGGAGACTTTCCAGTCACATTTCTCTATGGTGTCTGAGGTTGTTTACCTCTGCTGTGGATCTGACACCAGTTCAAGTATTGCTTCAGCACTGCTCCAGTCTTTGAAAGGATGACCAAAGAATCACAGAGGCAAGGTAAAACATCACCTGGGGAAGAAGGATACCAGTCCCTGCCACCAGAAGGTAACCCCACTGGCACCCAGACCAGGCTGGCCATGGGGAAGAAGGCAGATGGGCACCAGCCATGCTCTGGGCAGCCAGGGGTCCCCACGAATGGGGATACCTGCTCCCCAATGCCCAGAGGCAGGCAGCTGAGAGCCATCTGTGCTCCCTGCCTGGCAACACACAGCTGGAGCCAGCAGGGAAGCTGTGGAAGGGACAGGGAGGTCCATAAAATGCTCTGTTAGTGAATTAATGCCCAGCAGTAAAACGTTTCCCCCATCCTGGAGGACAGAATTTAAACAGCTGCTATTAGTGCTTGTATTTCAGGAGTCAATGGGGCTAAATAAATCTAACATTTACTTCTACTAAAAATGTGATGAGGCCAAGCTCTTTTTTTCTGTAGGTGTTCAATTAAGCAAAAATACATAGATCTGCTGCAGAATTTAAGACTGCCATGGACAGGAAAGCTTTTTGGTTAAGCTTTCATCTCCTCATGTAAAGAACTAAACTGATGATTTTTAAATAATTTACACTCAGAAGTAGTATTTAAAAAAAGTCCCAAATGGAGCTAAAAGCATCGTAAATATCATTTCCTGTCACATTATCTGAAAGACTGTGATGAGTGAATAGTTCCTGAAAGGACACTAAGTGTGGACTTGGAAGGTCTGACTCCAGCACTCTGAAATGCCAGCTCTGAGCACTCTGCCATTTGACTTCATTTCTGCTTGCCTTCAGCAAGCACCTGAGGTAGGAGCCTGCACTTGCTCTTGCTCTGATTTATTACATCAGTGCTTATGTTTGGAAGAGCCTTATGCACCTGGGAAGCAAAGGGAAAACAGCCATCAGCCCAGGATTTGGGGAAGGAATCATGACTCTGCTTCCAGGCTGGATACAGACCCTTCTGAGCACATCACCAGCTTTCCAATGAATGCAAATGTCTTTTTCCTTGGGTGTGAGTGTGTGTGGGAGGAGGAGGAGACAGAGGAAGGAGTCAGTGTTATCTCTGCTGTTATAATGCTGAATTAAGACAACCACCTGCCCATCATCTACTTCCAAACCCTTCTTGCTTTCAAAGATGACTGACATTTCACAGCCTCCTGCTGCCCATCTCAGTAAAATATTAACGGATCCAAAGGTTCAGATGGCTGCAACCATCCAGAACAGAGGACCAGAAACTAAAAGCAAACAGGCAGAACACAACCTGGTAATGAAGGCTTGGTCCTGAACTTGCTGTTAGAGGAGGTGAGCACACATTCAGCTCGAGATGTGAGTGACCTTTGTTATTCATGCACTATTTATCAGCACTGGCTCCTCTGTGTGTGATTTCCCCCAGCTCTGATTTCCAGCACGTTCATCAGCACAGCTTCTCGGTGTCTGTGCCCTGCTTGCCCAGCTAGCTCTCTTCCATGGCTCTCTGTGCCATGCTGCTTCTCTGGATCTTTGCTAACTGCTAGTCTGGAGATCACAAAGGCATAAGGAAAGATCACCTCTGCCCCAGGAATCACAGCCCAGTCAGCTCTGATGGAGAAGCACAAAGGGCCAGGGCATAAGAGGCTTGAGGATGTCAATAGAAGCTGAAGAGGAGACAAAAGACAAGGATGAAGGATACACTTGGTAGGTGATCTAGAAGATGCATGAGTGAAGTCCTTCTGCCCACCAAAGCATGGCAGCAAGAGATGGCATTTGCTGGAAACACTCGTGTTATTTTCACATCCACACTTGTGAAAATGAGGATCAACTCAGCAAAGAGACTGTGCTGGATGTCACCTTCCCCTGCCTCAGGAAACCCTTCTGACAGATGTTTATGGATGTGTTAGTAGTGCTTACTGCTGTAAGGCAGCACTACTGAGAGACTACTGATGCTGCTCAAATTATACCTGTTTTTAATTGTCTTATGGCTCAGTGTGCTTATGTACTGGCATTTTTCTGAGGCACAGAGACTTTTTATAGATTTGTTGTTCAGAACAGTGAAAATCCAAAAAAAAAGAATAAAGAATGAAAGAGAATGAAAGGAAACTACCAAGGAAATGCTTCTCCTCCTGCAATTTACTCCAGAAAAATCTCTTCTCCCTCGTCCCACTTCACTTGGGGAGTTTCAGGCTGATCTCACAAGCAAACACATTAGCAGAGCATCTCCTAGGAAGGGAACAGGGCAAAGGAATGACAGCAAACAGAAAGAAGACTGCTTCCCACTAGCACTACAGAAACCTGAGCCACCATGACTCAGGCAAGTCCCAGAGCTCACATTCAGAAGGGACAAAGACACCTGAGGTCAGCTTTATCTCCAGTTCCAGCATGGGCATCCCTAGCTCCAGCACCAACCCAACCTTGGTGCTCAGCCTCTTGCCTTTGACACTCTAGGTCTGGGATGTGGCCCAGAGATGTGTTCTCTGCACCAGTAGCCATTCCCTCTTTTGGAGCTGTGTGTGTTTCTAGGTGATGGGACAGCAGTGGGGAAATAACAAATGACAGTCCACATCCAGTCGTGTTAAGATACTGTCATTTCCATTTTTAAGAAGATGAATCTGGCACAAATTGAATGCAGCTCTTCAGAGGCACTACATAGCTCTAGCATGACTGGTGGAAGTGGCTCTGAGCCCCAGAGCTGGTACTGTGGTATAAAACACCAGGGGTGCCCTCAAGTTTCATACCACAGCCACGGGCAGTCAGTGACCTGGGCACTGCTGGAAAGGGCTTCTGCATCTGCACTCAGGAGCCAGCTCTGATACTGGAACTGCTGCTCACTGTGCCTCATGGCAGTGTGCATGCTCCTCTGTGCCTTGGGTTCTTCCCTCAGCCTCTTCAGACCACCAGTCACCCAAGGATGGATCTGCACAAAGAGCCTGACCTGTCCCCACCCCTACCTGGGCTCTCTCACTGATGCTTGAGAGCCTGCAGTGACAGGGACCAAGACAAAATGGCCTTGGTATCTGTACCATACAATTGCATGGCTAACACCTTCATCCCAGAGCACTGCAGCAACCTGCAGGTCATCAGGATGCTTACAGCCTGCTTTGTGTCTCTCTTTGAATTTGGCCAAGACAATGAGCTGCTATTCTGCTAGCAGCACAGCCAGGCACCTCAGTGCTGCTCTCCTCTGCTCTTGTGTGGCATCCTGCTCTAAAGCCTGGCCTGGAATTCAAAACAACAGCATGAGTGTTTGATGTTTTGAGAGGCAGGAAGAGTGCCATTTGGACAGCCAAGGAACATCACAGCCTGCAGCACTAGCACCACAACCTGAGAAACCTGCTTTGGCATGAGAACACCAAGCAGGCTCCCTCACTGCTCTGATGCTAAAGGTTTGTGTTTCATTATACCAGTGAGCTCTGATCATTTTGCAGAGCCAAATCTCCATCCCCAGCAATTTAATGGGTGTGAGAATCTGCACCCTTGTGTGTACAATTTGGAAAGTTTCTAATTGCTAATCAAGGGATCAGGATAGAGCAATTGTCTTCCTGCTATTTATTATACCAGCATCTAAAAGTAATTATGTGGAAGATGTCCTGATACTGATGTCATACAAGAAAGATTGGGTAGAAATTAATTACTAACAACAGCTCTGTGCTGTGTCTTTGGGAATAACTGAAATGTGAGTGACATACAGTGGCTGTTCAGCTTCCCTCTAGATCAAAGCACTTGCATCATCCATGACCCAAGTGCTACGTGGGCAGGAGCATGGAGATGAAAACCAAGCCCATGCTCATGCCTGTGGAGGTTCACATGTCACTCTGCTGACCTCAGCCAGGGATGCAGTGACTTACCCAGAGGTGTCTGTCAGGCTGAGGAGGAACAAAAGGCTGCCATTAGGTGCACAGCAGCAGTTCAGTGTCAGTGTCCAAGGGGCATCCAGCAAGCCACAGTGAGAGCCCAGAAGAGACAATGAGCACCTCCAGGGCACAGTCCTATCCACCACACTAAGTCACCCTTCCTCAAGAGGCTGGAATCGACTCTTAGCAGAGTCAAACTCTTCCAGCCAAATGCAGATGCTGGGCAAGCACCTGCAGCTTCCTTCCGCCCAGGCTGGAGCTCACTGCCAACAGCCAAGCCTCAGGAGAGGCTCCTGGCCACGGGACACTGCTCCCCTTGTGGCACCAGATGCAAGGAGGGAGAGCAGAGAAGAAAAGCAAAGCTGGAGCTGAAAGGCTCTTCTCCCCACTCTCCCCCTTTTTTTTTTTCTATGAAAGAACAAAATGAAAATGATCCTGAAAGCACAACTGCTCCTTTCAAAGCCATTTCTTTGGGAAGCTGGCTGTAAAAGGGGAACATAGCTGAAATGCTGCTGCAGTTTCCAGGCAACAGCTGAGCCCCTGCTCCTGCCAGCAGCACCTCCCAGCTCAGGAGGGGAGGGGGCAAAGCCCACAGCTATCCCCCCAGAGCTGGAAGGACCCCGGGGAGCAGAGCAGGAGCACACCAAGGGGTGCTGAGCTGAGGATGCTCCACAGGGAGTGTCCACAGCCCAGCTCCTGCTCCAGAGACAAGCCCCAGCTTTGAACGTAATGAGGATGGAAAACCAACTGATGCATTCCACTTGACAGAGTCTGATGGAGGAGCAGGGATTAAGGGAACTCTGAAATACAGCCAGCAATGCAGCAGAAGAGCTCTAGTTTTATGTGGGTGCAGTTATGAGCATTATTTGATCTATATTACATCCAAACTAAGGGAAACAGCAAGCACAACTCCAAATTGAAGTTACCAGTTCTGTACATTGGACAGGCTGCAGTGTTCTCTAGGATTTTGCACAGCTCAAGCATCCAAGAAAGGAAAGAAGAAAATAAATCCTCCTGGGACCTCATGCTCCAAGGCTGGCTCTGTGAGCAGTGAAACCCCACAGCTCTGGCTGGGTCCAGGGCTCCATGGGGTCTCATCCAGTGACTCCAGACAAGGACATCAATACACTTCCCTAATCCACCAGCTGTTGTGTTACCTCCATTACTGTTCTACATGAGAATGAGGCACAACCTGAGCTTAAATTAGGCTATGAATTGAGCTGCCAAATATCCAAGCTGCACAAAGAGCTGAGGGGGATTTATTTCACTGGGGGAAGACAATTGTCCTCAAAACTTTACAGCCTTGCACTGCCCTAAATCTCTTCCCTGGGAGCCTGCATCCCAAAGAGCCCAGGCTGCCTGGAGCTGAGCCCTGGGTTCAAACACCTCAGGCTGAACACCAGCAGACAGACAGTGATGAAATGTGGTACAAGGAGGCCAGAACCAAACATGCCCATCTGCATCTGCTCTGTTCATCACCTAAGAAACCAGGACTGGGGACATAAAGCAGTTGTCCACACAACTCAGCATCCTGCCACTGATGCTGGCTACTCACATAAATTTTGTTTTGTGGATAACTGAGAAGGGAAAGGTTTTGCTGTACTCCTGTTTCATCCTGTTAATTATCCCTAATGGGACTGCTGCCGTTTCCTTATATAAATGTATTTCACTCTTTGGGTGCCATTAGGGAACTGCACAAAGAGTTTTAGCCTGGAATTCACTTGTGAGCATTGCTGCACACCTCCTTGTTCTGATGTCACAAGACAAAGAAAGCGAGCACCCTCGCATCACTATTTCTCTACCATTCACGTTCCTACATTTGTCTGTGATGTTGTCCTTGTCCTTCCTTCCCCATCCCTAACTCTGTGGATTCACTGCTGATGCCTTGTCATGTTTGTGATGCACTTGAAACTGGAGGGAGAAGGCAGGTTTTGCCATGGCAAACCTAGCTGGCCAACTCCAGACAATAACCTAATTGATGGGCAAGGAAGAGGGTAGACTAATGGCCATGACTCAGCCATTCCTCCTTCCAGAGCCAGGCAGAGGTGGTGAGCATTAACTGCCAGGCCAGACTGCAAGAGCATTGTGCAGTACCTGAACTGCTTTCAAGTGAATCAGTGTGATCCTCACTGTGCTGGCTGTCCAGGGCTCACTAATTGCTGCTGTTGGTTCCTGGTAATGAATGATGGGGCAAACCCCCTGCCCTGATGCTCTAACAGCCTCACTCCTCTCTGCAGAATCATGTAGTCTGGCTGAGCAGCTCCAATAGAGCTCCCCTTGAGACCCAGGTCTGGCTCTGAATTGGTGGCTTGGTGTGCTGCATGGCCCACAGCACACTAGCTTAGGATAGCAGAGACTGTGAGAGAGCAAGGTGCTGGAGAAACTGCAGGTGCATTGGCCTTTCTTCTCTTCCACAAATAGATGTATTTAAAAGATAATACCAGTCAGGAACATCAAAAGGCACCACTCAGGAAAAAAGCAGTACTTTAAGCTAGAGGTGTTTTCTGAGGCTGAAAAACACTCCAATAGGAAAGACAAAGATAGTAAGCTGGTTTGTCCAAGGAATGTCCACCTCCCTCCAGCTCAGCACAAAGGGATCCCACAGTCAGACACACAATGCCAGGAAGGAATATACATTTGAGCTCCATTTGAAGGCAGCTGAATAGCAGGAAGCACTCTGCTTCACACAGCATGACTGCCAACACACTGTTTTCCTCTAGTCCCTGTACCCTCACAAACCTTAGTGTCTACTCACAACCAGGCTGCCCAGTGAGCCAAGCTCTAGGTGCCATTGCTCCCTGGCTCCCTTCCTTGGGCCGGGGTGGGACAACCACACTGAGCACAGAGACATGGCATGGCCAGGGCTCAGACACTCACTGCTATAGGATACAGACCATTACCTGCCCAGGAACTTGCATCACAGCTGCATCAGACACCAGCTCTATGACTGAGGTTGTTACTCCTCAAATCATACCCAAGTCAGCTCAGAGAGCACAGGTCTATACAGCTTTCTGCACACATATTGTCAAATGTTCAGTGTATTACTGACCTGAAGTGCTCTGTTATGTGGATCTGAATTTTTGAGTGGTGCTTTTAGCACATTTCCTTAGGAAGCCACTTAGAAACAATCCCTTTGCATCACCATCATCTCAACAGTCAGGTCAAATGTCATCCTCAATTTAGTTGCTTTTGCATTAAGTTGCAAGCACAAAGACCAGCAGAGATTAGGAAAATGTTGATTTTTACTGCAAAACTGGCAATAAATTCTCCCCCAGAACTTATGTTCACACGCTGATCCACTCTGCTCAATGCCTGCAGCTGACTCCCTTCA
The DNA here is from genome assembly GCA_013396975.1 of Bucco capensis. Classification (NCBI taxonomy): domain Eukaryota; kingdom Metazoa; phylum Chordata; class Aves; order Piciformes; family Bucconidae; genus Bucco; species Bucco capensis. The sequence continues at coordinate 243,503 of VWZO01001392.1, read as the reverse complement.
ATCCTATCCTAGCTGTCTTGTCCTCGTCAACAGTAGAGAAAAGCTACGTTGTCACCTGATTTTTTTCCCATCAGTGGCATTTCTTTTCCCAGAGATGCTAACCACACCACCAATCCCTTCTTGTGCAGCAGTATGTGCCACTGCCATCTGTGGAGCTGGCACTCCTTCAAAAAATGTGAGAATACCCATGAAACTTCTGAGAATGTCAACGAAACATGACAAAAACCATAACACAGCATGCTGCATGCCTGCAGCAAGGGAACAGCAACCAGCCCACAGGGTTTGGAGTGGGGAAAAGCCCTGCACTAGTGCCACACAATCCTCCTCTCCCATCAGTGTGCTACAAGTCCCTGCACACCCAGCAGCTTCGGTGCAAGCCTGTCACCAGCGTGCACACAGCAGCTGCTTCCCACAAACCTCTTCCATTTGGAGTTGAATCAAGCCAGTCCCACGTTCCTGTGCTAGTGCTAGGTGAGGATTACTGAACAGCCACCACCACTTGCTGACTTTGGAGCCTCCTCCCACCATTTTGTGTGATGCTATGTTAAAGAGGAGAAACACAATGTTAACAGCCTTTATCCTGACCAAAACTGGGTGTGTTTACCTGTTCCTTTTTCTCACTACACTTCAGTCTTCAATAAGCTGGAGCAACAGAAACAGCTACAGTTACAGCAATCCTTATTTATGCTGAAAGCTTGCCCTCACCTTTCAAATCTTCCCTGAATTTGGAAATGAACTTGGCTTTCCTTTATCACATCTCTTGTATTTCCAATGTGATTTCACCTCCACTCAGACACTAGGAATGAGTTCAAGCCTCTCGCCTGTGTTTGTGGGAAAGAGGAAACTAGAGCTGGAGGTTCCAGATCCAGATGGGCTGGTCCATGCTGCACCTTTCAGCCCCTCTTCCCACCATGAGGAACCACACTCCATCCTGACCTGAAGCAGATGCAACAGCCCAACAGCCTGTGCTCCAGCCTCCCTTGTTACAAAGCACACTGTACTGCTACACAGATCAGCTCCATTTTAGCATCTGTCTTTGTTTTCACAGCTTGAGTTGTCTTAGGAACACAAGTGATCTGCACAATCTTCCACAAATGCTCTGTGCATGGCTTCTGACATACTGGGTGCTGTCAAATCATTGGGAGTTTTGCCAATAATTGTACCAGAGCTGATCGTTTTCCCTATGTTACACATAATCTGGCATTTCTGTTATGAAACCAGTCATTCTGGAAAGAAGAATGACGTTGTCAACCACTGCAGGAACAGCTGTTGGCTCAGTCATTTCATGAAATAACTGAAAATTGTAGGTAGGCATTACATGGAATGCCTAATCCCCCAGTATTTAGGATTATTAAATAAAAAGGGCAAGAAAACTATTTGCTATATTACATTCATTTATGAAACCACAGTCTTTCAGATGTTTCTTCTTGAAACCACACAAGCAAAAACTGTCACTTTCCTGAACCAATCCTTATTTCTACAATTGAGCCTATTTTCTGAAGTGACTGGAAGTTTGAGTCATTTAGCACAAGAACTGCTCCCACAACAGGATTCTAAAAGTAATGGCACTTATTTCACAATCTCTCTGCTGTATTTTGTGCAACAACCCAGCAGAACCATCAAGCAGAGAAAGAAAGTGCTGAGGATTTTTCTCAGATGCAGAATGCCTCCAGCTGCCACTCACTCCATCAAAAGGCTCTTTTACAACATCATGCTTCATTTTCCTAGTTTTGCCCCTTTTCTCTTAGTGCCACTAGATACCATTTTTTCCATGTCTGCATCCTGCTCAGCTTTGTACTTAACTCTTCTTGCTCATTCCTTACACTGCTTTTGCCATGTAAAACATCAGATCATCCTTTGAGTGTACAGTCTGGTCTGTTTCCCTCTTAACTGAACAGGAGCTGCAACAGGCACTTCCATGGCTCTTGTCAAGGTTCAGCTGACCACAGGCAGTATGTCACAGCAATCACACATCCCCAGGATGCACTCCCACGCCACACAGGTCTCACCAACAACTCCAGCAGCAGCCCCACAGCTGCAGACCCCAACTCCCAGGTACCCTCAGACCAGGCTCCAGCACAGCTCTGGCTGCCAGCAGGGTTCAGCCACCCCTGGGTTCAGAGCTGGCTCTCAGGGGAAGGGCCCATGGCTGCCACCATGTCAGGAGGGAGCTACTCACCGAGCCATGCAGTGTCCTGGGTGCAGGTGTGTGCTGCTGACAGGCTGGAGCAAAAATAGGAAGTTTGGTACCTTTTCAGCATCCTTTTTCTCACTGATAATACTGAACTTCATTTCCTGCCTCTGCTCCACCTGGGCAGATCACTGTAGTTCTATTGATTTAGGCCCCAACCCAGCATAATGTTTAAAAATATCATTACATTAAACATTTGATTAATTTCATCTCAGTAAAATTTAATTAATTTCAGAGTTCTGCAGCCCTAGAGCTGTAGGCACATGTGGAGGTTAGGTGAGTTCCTGTCTGACAACACACAGCTCTCTGGGCTGAGAATACATCTCCAGACATCAGTGCTTTAAAATCTGGATGTTACACTGATAAAGCTCAGGGTTCTCAGAGGTTCATCAAAATTCACAAAATCACTTAAAGAGGTGATGCCAGGTGCTGGGCAGATGGGTGCTGGGTGTCAGCGAGGCAGATGGGTGCTGAGTGTCAGCGTGGCAGCCCAGGCTCTGGTGCCACTGCTCAGCTCCTGCCCAAGGCTCACAGCCGAGGCAAGGGGACTCTGCCACCTACCCAGCCAATCTCTCCCGGCTGCTGCCCAGCCACAAGCTGCTTCCAAAGAGGATTTGGGAAGAGTGAAGGATCTGGCCCTTGAAAAAGTAAACTGACCAACTCCAGCAGCCAGGCACAGCACTGTTTGCTTCCATAGGTCTGAGACAAGAAACACACAAGTAACGAAAGAAACGCAAAGACAGAGGTGGCAAAATTTACCCTGTTGATGCTGGTGCCAACTAGAGACTGAACCTCTCCAGCAAGGAGACACAAGAAAACCCCAACTGCTGGTTCCTTACAGCCAGGCAGGGGTTCACTGACATTACTGACCTGCTCTCCTCGTCCCCATAGCCAGATCTGATTTGGGCTCCAAGAGAACAACCTCCATGTGTTTCAGTTAAATATACAAAGACTATGAGGTGGTTCAAAACCACACGCAGTTACAAGTGTGCAGCCCACTCCCACTTAAATGCTTTAAGAATAATTACAACTGATCAATCTCCATGAGAACCAGTAGCAGAAAGGAGTCTGCAAGTGCAGAAGACAGCAGAGCAGAGAATCCTGAGGACACTGAGCAACTGCCTTCCAGCTCTCACTTATAAATAATTTACTTCCATCCACCTGTGCCCAGAATAACAAGTTGCTGCCTGAAACCTCCGCGCTGATGCCAGGAGGCTACCAAGACTCGCTTTCCCGGGACTCTCTGGACCTGTTGGAAGGGGTCTGGGTCTCCAGAAGAGCGGCTCCCGAGGGATCTGCCCCTAGTGGGAAGCGGCACTGAGGAACAAATACGGGAGCAGCACTTGTGCTGATCGCATTAGGTCTTGGCGCTGCTGCCACCGCCGCTTCGCTCGCAGCCTATGCAGCCATCCGTGCGCTCGGGCGAATACAGAGAGAGGCTATGGGCAGGTCTGGAAACGTCGGCAGCTGCGGAAGGCTGCAGAGCTCTTCCATGAGGCAGACGTAAAGCAGAGGCTCCGCTTCCCCCAGTGGGGCGCGTTACGAAACACGAGCCTGTGGCCGAGGCTCTGGGCAGCGCAGCGCCGAGGCTGCCGCGCTCCTGCCTGTTGGCGCAGGAGGCCATGGAGCGCTTCTCCGCCGCCAGCCCCCGCACAGCACACGAGCCTCGCTGAGCCGCAGCGAGCCGGACAGGGACCGCGGCGGTGAGCGGGAGCGTGCGCGGGGCAGCGCCGCGGGAGCAGCGGACGGACGAGCCCGGCGCGAACACGGCCAGAGCACCGAGGGTGCCCGCAGGATTATGGCTCTGCCCGCTGGAAGCGGGAGGCAGGAGGAGGATTAGCGGGAAGGGCAGGGGAGCAGGATTACCAGCTATCCAGACGCGCATTACAGCTCTTTATGATATTGCACTGGATTGTCTAGGACTTTGCCAGCCTACAACAGGAGTTCCTCGGCCACAAGAGAAAGGTGAGGTTTTGTCCTCTCGTTCCTTACACAGTTGCTCTGTCTGCTCCTGCAAGCTGTTTGTCAGCTGGCCTTGGCACCGGTAATAACCAGACAACTTTTTGGGTAGGCTGAGCTATTAGCATTCATTGCAGTCCGACCGGGTGTTTGATTTATTCCATTTATCCCTGGCATCTAAGTACACAAGGCTTAGCTGCATTATTTATAACGATTGCAGCTTGCTCTCAAGCTGCCCTTCTCTGAGCCTCCACAAACCATCACACTGGAAAAGTAGGGATGGATAATGTGTGTTTGTGTCACACAGACTGCTGAGGCTGCTCTGAGCAGTTCCTGAAGCATCACTGTGCTAAATAAACAGTCTAACAAATTTTAGCAGGTGGGTGCTGCAGGAATTTGGATGTTGAAGGGTTTAAAAAAAGACATTCTTGAAATACCTCTGATTTAGTTACAGACCTGCATGTTATTCTAATTCCAGTAGATTTCCTTCCACACAGGAGGAGATCCCTAGCTACTGTGGGCTGAGGCAAAAATCAATATATGGTGCATTTTCCACAACAATCTCTTGCAAAACTTCAGCCTATAGCAACAGAACCGTATTGGTTCTTTTGGAAATGACAGATCAAGCCTCATTTGCTGGGAGGTTGAGTTTTTTACATCAGAGGGATGTACATTATGCATGAATAGCTTATTATTGATCAAAAGACTTTCTAGGTTCAAGAATACTGTTTGCTGATAGTTCTCAGTTTATCAGTGAATGGTGACAGCAGGTTGCAGGTTATCTTTTCAGTACACATCCACCTATGCACAGAATACATACACAAATATACATACATATAAAATGTAGGTATGTGTATCTGTGCATCTTGTCCACAGTGGCATGAATCAGTCCTCCTGATTATTACTTTATCTCTAAGTGAGGTGAAAGTACTGGGCTAGCAGAAGAGATGCCATACTGCCATGGTGTGCTTGCTGTTACAAGTCATCACTGAACACTTTCCAAGTCAGCACTGTCTCACAACAAGCCTTCCTGGAGGAGCTGCCTCCTGCAGCCTCCTCCGCATCCCTCACCCTAGGCTACTGCCTTCAACAACAGAATTGTTGCCTGGATTCACACCTACCTAGGCTAGAAAATTGGGCTAAAAAAAAAAAATAAAAAAATCTAGTGAAAATGCTGCTGAGACCAAAATTGCCCAAGTTAGTGCTGACTCTCCAGCCTCAGGCTGCAGCTCTGTTCTGTGACATTGCCTTTCACTTCCAAAGCTGAATTATTTGTCAGCTGTGAAATACCTCCCAGATTGTGCTCAGTGGATATCACACATTAACTTGGATCTTTTCAACTTGATTTGGCTAGTTTATGTACTACAGAGTTTTTCTGTATCTTTCTGCTATCCCCACACAAAGTTTTTTCTGCTTTATCACAGTTCATCATTATTTAACAGTTTTAACATGATAATCAGCATCGAAGATAACTTTGCAATCTGATTACATCTCGCAGCAACAATGGTAAACTTGCTAGAAAGCCCTGTCACGCTGCAACATTAGTCACTACAGCATGTGGAATTTCTCTGTCAATTCCACCGGAAGTAAGAAGGGAGAGCTCAGACAGCTCACCTCCATCACCTTTTTACACCCCCACCCCNAATACAGAGAGAGGCTATGGGCAGGTCTGGAAACGTCGGCAGCTGCGGAAGGCTGCAGAGCTCTTCCATGAGGCAGACGTAAAGCAGAGGCTCCGCTTCCCCCAGTGGGGCGCGTTACGAAACACGAGCCTGTGGCCGAGGCTCTGGGCAGCGCAGCGCCGAGGCTGCCGCGCTCCTGCCTGTTGGCGCAGGAGGCCATGGAGCGCTTCTCCGCCGCCAGCCCCCGCACAGCACACGAGCCTCGCTGAGCCGCAGCGAGCCGGACAGGGACCGCGGCGGTGAGCGGGAGCGTGCGCGGGGCAGCGCCGCGGGAGCAGCGGACGGACGAGCCCGGCGCGAACACGGCCAGAGCGCCGAGGGTGCCCGCAGGATTATGGCTCTGCCCGCTGGAAGCGGGAGGCAGGAGGAGGATTAGCGGGAAGGGCAGGGGAGCAGGATTACCAGCTATCCAGACGCGCATTACAGCTCTTTATGATATTGCACTGGATTGTCTAGGACTTTGCCAGCCTACAACAGGAGTTCCTCGGCCACAAGAGAAAGGTGAGGTTTTGTCCTCTCGTTCCTTACACAGTTGCTCTGTCTGCTCCTGCAAGCTGTTTGTCAGCTGGCCTTGGCACCGGTAATAACCAGACAACTTTTTGGGTAGGCTGAGCTATTAGCATTCATTGCAGTCCGACCGGGTGTTTGATTTATTCCATTTATCCCTGGCATCTAAGTACACAAGGCTTAGCTGCATTATTTATAACGATTGCAGCTTGCTCTCAAGCTGCCCTTCTCTGAGCCTCCACAAACCATCACACTGGAAAAGTAGGGATGGATAATGTGTGTTTGTGTCACACAGACTGCTGAGGCTGCTCTGAGCAGTTCCTGAAGCATCACTGTGCTAAATAAACAGTCTAACAAATTTTAGCAGGTGGGTGCTGCAGGAATTTGGATGTTGAAGGGTTTAAAAAAAGACATTCTTGAAATACCTCTGATTTAGTTACAGACCTGCATGTTATTCTAATTCCAGTAGATTTCCTTCCACACAGGAGGAGATCCCTAGCTACTGTGGGCTGAGGCAAAAATCAATATATGGTGCATTTTCCACAACAATCTCTTGCAAAACTTCAGCCTATAGCAACAGAACCGTATTGGTTCTTTTGGAAATGACAGATCAAGCCTCATTTGCTGGGAGGTTGAGTTTTTTACATCAGAGGGATGTACATTATGCATGAATAGCTTATTATTGATCAAAAGACTTTCTAGGTTCAAGAATACTGTTTGCTGATAGTTCTCAGTTTATCAGTGAATGGTGACAGCAGGTTGCAGGTTATCTTTTCAGTACACATCCACCTATGCACAGAATACATACACAAATATACATACATACATATAAAATGTAGGTATGTGTATCTGTGCATCTTGTCCACAGTGGCATGAATCAGTCCTCCTGATTATTACTTTATCTCTAAGTGAGGTGAAAGTACTGGGCTAGCAGAAGAGATGCCATACTGCCATGGTGTGCTTGCTGTTACAAGTCATCACTGAACACTTTCCAAGTCAGCACTGTCTCACAACAAGCCTTCCTGGAGGAGCTGCCTCCTGCAGCCTCCTCCGCATCCCTCACCCTAGGCTACTGCCTTCAACAACAGAATTGTTGCCTGGATTCACACCTACCTAGGCTAGAAAATTGGGCTAAAAAAAAAAAAATAAAAAAATCTAGTGAAAATGCTGCTGAGACCAAAATTGCCCAAGTTAGTGCTGACTCTCCAGCCTCAGGCTGCAGCTCTGTTCTGTGACATTGCCTTTCACTTCCAAAGCTGAATCATCTGTCAGCTGTGAAATACCTCCCAGATTGTGCTCGGTGGATATCACACATTAACTTGGGTCTTTTCAACTTGATTTGGCTAGTTCATGGACTACAGAGTTTTTCTGTATCTTTCTGCTATCCCCACACAAAGTTTTTTCTGCTTTATCACGGTTCATCATTATTTAACAGTTTTAACATGATAATCAGCATCGAAGATAACTTTGCAATCTGATTACATCTCGCAGCAACAATGGTAAACTTGCTAGAAAGCCCTGTCACGCTGCAACATTAGTCACTACAGCATGTGGAATTTCTCTGTCAATTCCACCGGAAGTAAGAAGGGAGAGCTCAGACAGCTCACCTCCATCACCTTTTTACACCCCCACCCCCCCCCTCAAACAACTCTGGCCAGGTATGAGAGCATGGCTGAGAGAGGCACTTGCTGTTGTCTGGGGACTGGCGCTGGCAGACACTCAGGGTCACTCAGGCTGCTTTTAGCTATCCCAATAAAGGGAGCTGGCAAGTATCTGAGAGGATCCCAACAGGAAATTGGCAGCTTCTCAAGAGTTTTTCTTCCCACGTGCATTCATGCAGTACAATGTTGGCCTTGACTTTCCAAACAGCCTCAAGAAAACAGCAATGTGTATCCCAAAGAAAGGCTGCAAGCCAAATACTTCAGCTAGGTCCTAACTGACATTTGTCCTCAAAGCAAGCTGACAAAAGAGAGGAAAGTGTGGAAGAGAGGGATTTTTCTAAAAATAGTATTGATGAGTCCAGCTCCCTTCAGTGTACAATAGAAAACATAGCCTTGTTCTGTGCCAAGAACTCTGAATTTGCAAAATCCTGCTGGTCCTTAGACAAGATCAGCTGCTGATGAGCTGCAGCCATCAGTGTGCTACTGACATAAGGGGCAGCCCTCAACAGAGCAGCTCTCCACCTGCAAGTCTGGAGCTGTTCTTTAGTGTCTTCAGCCCTTACCAGCTTTCAGAGCATCACTGAAAGGATTCAATCCTCCCTTAGAATTCTGTAACTGCTCCTTTAGCTACAAGAGTAGAATTGCCAAGAACTTCACTATTTTTCTCCTATTTATCTTTAAAATACGTAAATGCAGCTGCCTAGCGTGGCATCTCCTGTCACACTTTGGGAGATCACTTTGGAAGCAAGGTACTGACTTGCTTTTGGCTGTGAGAACTAATAAACAGGAACAGAAAACTCTGCTTTTCTTCCACTTAACTTCATTGATTCCAAGTGAAACAAAAAAGACAAATAATACATTTTCTATTACCAGATATTAGCTCTTATCCTCCTTACTCTTTCCTTTTTAATCTCATATCAGAAGTGATGCACTTCAGTTCTTTTAGGCATAGTTTGATGATACTGCAATATGCAGTTTATGGAAAAATCAAATGACTTCTTTTATGTCAGCAGCACTCTCTGCTATTTCCCCAAGGAAAAAGCAACATTTAATTTTTGAGTTGCAGAGCTGCAGCAGTTGCTGTGGGTGGAGAGTCTGCTTATTTATCTGGTTGGGTTCTACTACAATGTACTGTCATGGCAACTGCACTGAGGGCGAGTGCATCTGGGGTAATTTATACATGCCATGTTGACTATGCTGGAACTGGCTTGTGCTGTTCAAACTTGGGAACAACTCAACTTCCAGGAGCTCCATGTTAGGAACAACTAGTGAATCAAGTCATATCTGTGCTGATAGGCAGTATTTCTTCAGATAAATGAGCACAGGAACAATCTGCAGTATCTAATTATGGCTGATTTCCTGTTCATCTGTCTAGGTTCTTCTGACCCTTCTGCTGTAATTCTTGAGCACTCACAACATCGATCAGAGATTTTCAATAGTCTAACTTTCAGGGTCAGCTCTTTAGCTGATGTAAATCAATGCACTTTCTTTGGCTTTGGAGCTGATCAGAAGGGAGTTGTGTTAACTTTTGCAGTAGAGAAAGTCATCTCAATTTACCACAGCGTGCCAAAGCCTCATACGCTGCCCCTGCTCACTCTTCCCAGTGCTGGGAGAAAGTGTAGGGACAAACACACAGAACAGCTTTGGGTATTGCTCAGCCCTGCACAATTGAGATATCACACACGAACTTGAACAAAAAAAGCACCTAACTCAGGTCCTCAGGAGCACATGACCTGTAATAAGATCAGAAGATAGAAGATCCTGCCTTATACCAGCCCTGTTTGACCATCGAGGCTGAACAGTCACACCAGAGGAATTCAGGCTCAACTGACAAAAGATTCAGCTGAGCTTTAATATATTTTTGGCCTGGAAGTTTTTGAGCTTTGTTTTTGATTATTGCTTAACACAGACAGAAGTTGCACAACTAAACAAGAAAGGGAATAAGAGGAGACCTAATTGATAGCATCTATTGAAGAAAGAGGCTTTAGTGAATACCCACACAACACCAGTCAGTTCCTGAAACCAGAGAGACAGGGAAGGGATGCTGCTTTGCCAACACTGTGGATTTCAAGAGTGTGCCCTGAGTGCAAGTCAAGCCAAAGGCATAATATTTTCTTTTCTGGAAAACACTGCATCTTTTCTCCAGGCTTGCCTGGCTCCACAGAGAAGTGATTGACAGGGGAAAGAGGAACTTACAGGGAGATGCCAGCTTTTATTTTCTAGGGGAGGTTAAAGGTTCCCTAGAGCACAAAGGAGCTCTTCTTGCCCAGGCAGTCCCATCATGGCATACCTCACCACAACCAAAGCCTGCAAAGCTCAGAAGCAGCCAAGAGAGATCTGGTGAAACTTGAAATTCATATTTTCCCCAACATTCACTATCCATGTTCATCCACACCTTAGCATTTAGCAACAGAAATCTACTAAAAAATAGCAGTATCTCTGGTTTCTCTTTAAAGTGCAGCAATTCACACAGCTCTAAGTACAGAATCCCCAAATACCCTTCCAGCAGAAAGCCTGACCGTGCTGCAAAGAGATTAACAATTATCTTTTGTGAGTTGATGCAGTTTCTTTTCTCCCCTCACACTCACACACACTCACACTGCTGTTCCCATCGGATCTGCATGTGTAGCTTAGCTACTGCCCAGCTGAAAGGAAGGAATTTGGTAATACCTTCTAAAAAGATGTCTACACTAAGGCTGTCTGTTCCAGCCCCTGGCACAGAACAGAGATGCTGGCTATTGACAAAAGAAAAGAAAGAACCTCTTTTTGCAGACATCCCAAGAGAAATAACCTCATCCTAAAGGTATTTCTTGTGCATTCTGAGTTAAAAACAAGGTGGAGGGAAGCTGCAGATCTGAAACTAGCTTCTGCTTGATCATTCTCATTGGATTAGAGTTTTTAAAGTGCCTATCTATGAACAAGAGATGGAGAAATGCTCAGCTAAAAACAAAAATAGGGGAAAAGAGGATCATCACCCTAAGGACACGTGTTTCCTGTTGGAGATGAATCAACCTTTCCCCTTGGCATTTCAGGTTCCAGCAGCTGGCCAGTGCACGATGATGGCATCGCGGCAGGTTCGTGCCGGGCCCCGCGGCCAGCCGGGTGCCTGAGGCTGGCAGCAGTGCCTCAGCAGGCTGCTCTCCCTGCCACAGCCAGAGCAGCCTTCTCATCATCACCGAAGTGATGGGCTGAGCTTGTGGGAGATCCACGGGCCTGTCGGCAGGTGTGAAGGGCCCAGCTTCAGGAGGGGCATGGCCAAAGCTTTCTTCAGGCTACAGAAGTTTCTCCGTCGGACCCAGTTTCTGCTCTTCTTCCTCACTGCAGCTTACCTGATGGCTGGCAGCCTCCTGCTGCTCCAGCGGACACGCTTGGTTATCCAGCAAGGTGCCCGTGGGGCCTCTGCTAATCAGGTGCCAGAGAGGATGCCCAGGGCTGGGATGGTAGAGCCCAGGACGCTGCAGAACCCCCGGGACAGCCCCAGGCTGCTGGTGGGCACAGACACGCTGCAGGAGCCAGCCCTGGAGCAGCGGTACAGCCCGCGCTGGCTCGTGTCCCGCAACTCGGAGCTCAGGCAGTTGAGAAGAAGATGGTTTCACAGGTTCATCAGCGACCAGGAGCCCGTGCAGACAGCAGGATTTAAAGGGATGAAGCACACTGCTGAACACAAAGGTAAGGGATGTACCCCGACCAGTTCTCTGGCATGCATGTAAACTGTACCTCCTCCTGGAAACATCCTAGGTAGAGAGTGGTGAGCAACACAAGATGTGCAGAAACACCTTTCTCCTGGCTCATCACCACTTTCCAAACAGTTCTCAAGCATATGCACAGGCCAAAGTACAATCCTGATATCCCTGGGCATACTGAGCTCTAACTTCCTCCAAAACAAGTATTGTTATTGACTGAGACACAGAAAGCATCAGGATTCAAGCTAGGTGACTGACTATGCTCTCTCAAGGCTGCAGCATCAGACTGAGTTTGTAAGCTTTGATCCACTGCCCTGTAGAAGAACGAGTTGTTCTTTGAGATGTTTCACTGATAATAAAAAAGGAATGGGATCTGGATGACTAGACACCCCATTACTGAACTGCTCTTTATTTTGTTGAATGCATTTACCCAAACAAAGGGGCACCTTCTGCAAAGATCCCACAAGATGGGTGCTACCTCCTGACTCCTACTGATTGAATATCAGAAATGGGAACAAGAGGGTGGTAGTGATGGAGCACAGGAGATGAGTCACACAGCATGAGTCAGGCAAACTGCTGGAGTTACCTGAAGCACCAAGCTGGAGCTTCCAAGAGTGCTCCATAGGCACTTCGAAACATCCCACTGCTAGCAGGTGTTGGTGGCACAGAAGAGAGGCCACAAAGTGCAGATGTCTCCCAGAAAACCTCCCTGCATTTTGTGATGTGTCCCAAGCACATAGCCTGGGTCCTCAGATCCTAACACCAGACCCTGGACTAACACGAAAACATAAGGCTGCAGCTACTCCATCCCTTGCATTAGTGCCTGAGCCTGCTGCAGGGAAGCAGAAAGTTCTGGGAAGGGGCTATAGCTCCAAAATCTCTGTTAAGAGTGGCCTGAACTACTTCTTGTGGATGATTTTATTGTTAGTATAATGCTTATTTTCATTTTTCATTCTATATTCTCTTCCTGTCCACAGCTCGTTGTTTAATTTCATTGTGTCATCATCTCAATACTGCTACTTCTCAAATCAAATTTCCTTTTTTCCTTCATATTTTAATGATAAGTTGTACTTACATACCCAGAGCTGCTGTATAATAGTGGAACTACACATCATCCTTCCAAACATATATTAAAAAGTGGGCTAGATTTTTATATATTAGTATTTTGTTCATGGTGACAAAAAAGAGATTTAGCATATGATGCAGTCTAGGAGAAATACTTATATTTCATATGCTAACTAAACCAAAACATATTTTAAGAGATTCATTAACACTGGAGAGGGACAGACAGTTCAGTGCAATAGCTAGACAGTGCTCCTAGTTAAGACTGAAGTTATCTTTCTATTATAGCTTTAATAGAACTTTATGTACGCAAAGAAAATTGATTTTTTAAAATTACTTCTCTTGCACCATCTCATTAGCAACTAGAGATTTCCAACAAAACTTGGGAGAAATCCAGTAGGATTTCTTCATGCTTATACCATTTGGAAAACTACCTTCTCCTTTACTTCAGAAGGCCACCATGCTTTGTCCCTGAAGGGAACCGAGCAGGCATCTCCAGGGTGACCACAGACCCTGTCCCTGCTCACAGTGACCCAATTTCCCTGCTGGTCACTTCCACTGGACGTTTAACTTGCCCCTTCACCAGCATCCGCAGAGGTTCAGTCCCAGCAGACAGGTCTGCAGAGCAGCAGGACCCCAGGCAGGTTCTAGCTTGGTTGAACTGAGCCCTGCTGGATCAGTGCTGAGAGGTTTCCCCTCTCCCACCTCCACTCCGTGAGCATTGCCTAGCTCTGCTCTCCCATGCACACAGGCACCTACGTGGGATGCTTCAGCGATGATTCCAGGGAGAGGACACTGAAGGGAGCTGTGTTTTACGACTTAAGGAAAATGACAGTATCTCACTGTCAGGAAGCCTGTGCTGAGAGGTGAGTGGCATTTTTTTTCTGCTGCAAGTTTTTTCCAAGAACAGGTTGAACTGGTGGTCTCATGTGGTCCAGGAGACCCTGGTGTCCTAAGGTGACAACTCCTGGAGCTAGTGTGGCGGCAGAAAGCAGGAGAAGCAATGAGCCCTGGGCCTGCTGTTCAAGCAACAGCCTCACCTTGGCTGGAGCCTTTGAAGATTGCCTGGCTGGGTCCAAAATGCAGAACCTTAAATGCCAGTTAACCTCTGAGAGGAGCTTTTCTTCTCTGTCACTCTGAACTGTCCTAAACATGTCCCACCGAACCCCAAGGAGGTAGCTCTGGGTGGGGCCAGTGTCACCTCGCTTGACGTGGCTGTCACAGTCGCCGTGCTCCTGCGGGAATGGCACAAGCACATCCTCCAGGAGACCATGGGAGTCCCCAGGGAGAGCTCTGTCCCTGGAGGCGTAGACGGGAGACAGGCTGCTGCCTTCAGACTGAGGAGCAGGCGTGGTGCCTGTGCCGCCAGCAGCTGGCTTTGCTCCCCACAGGGCTTACAGCTACGCGGGGCTGGCCTACGGAGCAGAGTGCTACTGCGGGAACAAGCTCCCAGCCACCGCCGCCAGGGCCGAGGAGTGCAACAGCGAGTGCAAGGGCGAGAAGGGCGCCTCCTGCGGCGGGGTGAACCGCCTCTCTGTCTACAGCCTGGAGGAGCTGCGGGCCGCGGCCGGGAGACGTGAGTGCCTGTGTGAGCACAGGGCTGCCTGCTGGCCCCGCGCGGACATGCCGTGGGGGGGGGCTCAGGGCCGGGGCTGTCCTCACTGCTCACCTCCTTCTCCTCATCACCAGAGTTTGGAACAGCAAAGAACAGAGGTGCCCGTGGGGCTCAGTGTCCCTTCGCTGCTGGGCTGGTCCCTGGCTCCCTCCCTGAAATAGCAGCAGTGCTCACTGCCTGGGAGCAAGGAGATGTGCCTGGCACAGCTGCCTCAGGGTCACCAGGGAAGAGACACAACAGAGCACAGAGTGACTGCAACAGCAGTTCAGCTGAAAAACTACTACTTTTTGCATCCATTGTGGGACAAACCCACATGTGCTTAAGAAACAGCCCTGGAAGTGGGTACCTTCCAAAGGAAGGGCAGAAAAGCTCTTCTAACAATGCCACCCTAGGCTCAGAACTAATCCTAAATGAAATAAGTGCTATGTGACTGCAAGAGGAGAGTGAGCAGAGGCCAGAGAGCTCTGCACACCAATCTCCTTCCTAAGTGAGAGAAATGAGACCAAAGAGTTTTGCTCTTCCAAGGACTTCAGTTCTAAGAACAGTTGGGAAAGTCTTCAGATGACAACACTTACTGTACTCATCTTTCAATGAGCTACCATGGGAGATAAAACATATAAACCTCTGGGCCAACACAAAGCTCATAAAACATCTAAACTGCTGAGCAGCCTTTACTTTTGGCAAGCTCACAAGACCTTACAGATGTTATTTGCAGAGGAGAGGCACCAAGACCTTAGG
The DNA here is from genome assembly GCA_013396975.1 of Bucco capensis. NCBI lineage: Eukaryota > Metazoa > Chordata > Aves > Piciformes > Bucconidae > Bucco > Bucco capensis. Next base: position 228,405 of record VWZO01001392.1, on the reverse strand, counting down.
TTGTGCCAGTATTGATGGTACTTCATTTCTTCTTAAAGACAAGTCAAGGTTTGTACAATAATCCACCCAGCTACATTTAAATTATATATCAAAGGTACATAGACCTAAATTGCTAGTGTCAGGCTGACAGGCATGTTGGCAGGTTTCCCAGGACATGCATCACTGTTTAAATCTTCAGCATAAAAAAAAATATATATATATACACAAATATTTCACAGGAAAAGGCAGCATCTTTTTTTCTTAATGTTAATGAATTAGTCATCATATTAGTCTAGCCTGAAGCTAGATTTGTATTTTGTTTGCCCTTTGTAATACCTGATATGTGACTGTTTGAAGAATCCCACTGACACATGCCAGCTGAGGGGCCAACACAAGTATTAATCACCATGAACAAGTGTATTGGAAAGTAACTCAGAAGCTGTAACAGCATCTGTGATTTACACAGCACAATACAGGGAACAGACCTCGTGTAAGGCAGAGCCAGTGCCATCTCCATTTAACCCTCTGAGTGATCCCCAGTAACTGGTATGAATTGTTACTAGAACAATATTTAAGCAGCTCCTCCTTAGATTGCCCTTGGCTTACGATGGAAAATCTAAGCCCTTCTACCAGGAAATTCCCACAGAACTGCATTTTCCCTTCAGAACTGCACAGCATGTCTCCTGCCACCCCGCACATTTCCCACACCAGTTCTGGTCACTCCTGTTTAAGTTAGCCAGCAGGTGTGGAACAGGACTCAGAAGACCAAACCTATTGCCAAATCCACCTTTCTCCCTATCAGTTGCGCCAGGCAAGTTCTGTCCAGAAGGAGTTAGTACACAGTAAAGAAGTAAAGACATTTTCCACCTTTGTAAAGCCCACAAAATCCCAGGAATTACAGAAGCTTCACACAACATGCAGACCTGTTTCTCTAGTAAGCAACCACACAATGTTATTTTCTCCATTACCACTAGCTCATCTGTACAAAGGCACAACCTGACCCAGGGCAGGGAGCTCCCATGGCAGCTCCAGGCCATTTTTGGATGATTCTGTCAGGGGAGAGTTCTCTCTTAAGCAGGAGAGAAAATTGTATTGCTGCCTCTAACAAGTACTTGGGCCAAATCCTGACTTCAATCACAGTGATGCAAGAAACAGCACAATTCTGCCAAGCTCTGTGGCATTTATACAGGGTGCTAGAGACTTGAAGTAAGCTCTTCTCTCTGAACAGCTTACAAAAGCCTAGCTTAGATTTGGAAGGCTGCAGCAAAGTCCCTTGGCCTGAAAAGCAAGCGAGTGGGAAGAGGAGAGGGAAAGCTCAGCAGTGGTGCAGGAGGCTGAGTCCCTGTGGAGGCTTTCAGGACTCCTTTAAATTCCTTTCCCTTTCTGCTGCAGATGATGGGAAGCTTTGTAGATTTTTATCAGGGCTTTTAAGTCTTTCAGGGGAAAGCAGGTCTTCAAAGGAAAGCTGGGACTGCAGACAATAGCAATGCCCTCCACTGGTGGAATTCAATTGAAACTCTTTGCTGCAGCCCTACTTTCAGTGGTTTGTACAGAACTAAAGGCATGTGGCTCCTTTCAATACCACAGGATTTGCAGCACCTTTTTAGTGTGTGCCATGCTCTCTCATTTCTGCAGTGTTTGGAATAACATTTATTTCATTATTTTTAGCTTCTGAACCTAATATTGTTCTTTGTGGAAGAAACAGGGTACTATGGACACTGTTTTCTCAAGAGAAACCTATTTCCTGTCCCTGCAGGGAGGAATGTTATCTATCGAGGATGTTTTAGAGCTCCAGAGAATTTAACGGACACCTTTCCAGCCTCTTTGATCCAGCCCAATTTGACAGTGGAGATGTGCTCTGAATTTTGCTCCAAGAAGGTAAGAATAGTTCTCATTTCACATCCTTTCTTCTTTGTTATTTTAAGTTGTACTCTACTGAGGGAACAGCAGAGATTAGTGCCCTAGAGCTCTGAATTTGTAAATGAGTTTCTAAAGGACAAAACTCATCAGTAAATGCCCAGTGATGCATCTGACCCAAGCCTCTCTCCAGGGGGATGGCAGGAGGGAAAGCCTTGAGTGGCATCACAGATCTGCGTGCACTGAGCTCCAGGGCTTAAGAAGAGTTGGTTGCTTAAAGCCATAGCTACAGGTGGGGCACACAAACACAAAGGATGGCTGGTAGTTGTGATTAAGTACTGAGGGAAGGAAAGACTGAAAATATTACCTAGCAATCACTGTGCTGCATTAGGCAGGCAGACAGTCCAAGTAATCAGCTGGCTGATGAGAGCTCTGTGGATCCAGCTGTGATTCCAGAACTACTGTCCTGTTCTTTCAGCTGCCATCACTGACCCTTGACACTGTGACACACGAAGCCCAGTCCCTGTTTGTCCCCTTCCTCCCACCACCTGCTGCCTGAGCAGAGCAGCAGGGAGGCTGCAGAGGTGAGCTCAGCCCAATCACCCTGCTCCCCACAGCCATGCAGTCACCCCACACCACACAACAGCACCAGACCCACAGAGAAACCTTTGCTTGGGTCTCTTCCCAAAACCTCCAGCCTTCTAGAAAAGTCATATCACATGCAAATGCCACTTGGCACGAGGCACAAGGTACATTTTGATTCTAGGCTGTGTTTGAGGGCTGGAACACTTACTAGTTTCTCAGATGGAGAAACACTGCTTCATTGTAAAGGAAAAATTCCTATTTGCAGGCAGAAACATAACTATTTTGCCCTTGGATCAAACTTGTGAGTGCTTTCTGACAATGTCCTATCTCATTGGCTAAGCAAATGTTGGCTGTTTGGGCACAGATGGCACATGTGTTGTATTTGACTCCTTATCAGAGGATGAACACGTGGGGAAGAGTGGGAGATAAGCTGCTCAGCAGTCCTGTCACACACTGCCAGACTCCAAAAGACTTTTAAAAGGCAAGAAGTGTTGTAGAGTCCACAGTGCTGAGCCAGCCAGGGGACTCTGGAAACCCAGGGAACAATCCCCCACTCCTCTTGCTACAGAGGGGAAAGACTGCCCTGATCCTGGCAGCGGCCTGGTGAAGATGTATTTGTCTTTGCGCCGCAGCAGTATTCGCCAGGAGCTGCTGATGGCGTGGCATTCACAGAGCTCTGCTCTGCCTCCCCAGGAGTTTCCGCTGGCAGTGCTGCGGGGGCAGGAGTGCTACTGCGGCTACCGCACGGGGCGCTTCCCGCTGCGCGCCGGGGCCGAGGGGCAGCGCTGCGCCGATGCCGACAGCTACTGCCAGGTCTACCAGACACCCGTGCAAGGTATGGCTCCTGAACGTGCACCTGCCCCTGCTCTGCGCCAGCAGCACGGCCTCCCCCTGCCCTGCAGCACGAACTACTTTGCAGATGGAGAGAACAAGGCAGAGCCTGGGATGGCAGATGGGAGGTACACAGCAGCCCAGGGACAAGGATCCCGTGCTCTGCTTCCATTCCTGCTCCTTAGTGCACACCCAGCCCCAAGTTCCATAGCCACGGAGGCAGCTCTGCAGACTCCAGCTTTGCTCTGCCCATCTTTCTCTAAAATATTCACATGCTTCAAAGGCAGAAAACAAAGCAGAGAGTAAGGCTCCAATCCAGTAAACCATTTAGGTGGCACCAGCAACTTTATCCATACAATGATTTCCACTGAGTTCAGTGAAACATCTCACAAGCTTCAAATTAAACAAATTCAGTGCTTTTTTTTTTTTAACCCAACACCCATTTTCCCCACTCCATCTTCCAGTTCAGAGGTAGACTGCAGACACCAGTACATGAAAAGATCATGCAAGACAAACACTTGCTTTCATGAAATTGCTAGCACTTCCCACAACTGTGTAACCAGTAGCAGCAGCAGCCAGCCTCCCCTGGACTGTGCTGCCACTCTCTAGCCACAGCTTCATCCAGAGGCTGCTCCGAGGAACAAGGAGAGTAGTTCCTGATTTATTTCCTGGGTTCTTGTTGAATTATCAGAGAGGGCCAGGACTGCTTCTCATCCTATCCTTCTTTTACTGGCACACTAAGAAATAAGGTTAGGATTTAGGAAAGCATGGATGGAAAGAGGGAGTTCCTCCCCACTGGAGATTAATGCAGTGTGGGCTCATCACTGCCTGGGCCCTTCAGAGAGCAACGACAGCACAGGTTTAACTGAACACCAGACCCTTTCAGGAGGGGTTTCTCCTGTGTTACAATAACATTTCTAGGGGTAATGGCACATTCAGGGTTTCCCTGAAGAGCCAACCTGCCAGGCAAATAACCTTTAACAAACAAGAGGCTTTTGTCACAACTTGCTGGCAAGTACAATCGTTTGCCACAGCTCTATCTAAAAAGCATTGCCTGGCACAAAACTAGCAAATACCTCTTCCAAGGATAAGCTCTTTGGCCTCTTATGGCTGGATTAATTTTGTGCGGTAGCTGACTCACAACTGGACTCAAATTGATATCCTATACTCGTAAGAGAGAGAAGAAAGCAGCAATAAACCCTCTAATCAAGAGCTGTCAGTGGAATTATTAAATGCCACAATGCTAACAGTGAAATATCTTCTGTACTTGCAGACACTCGCTGCACAGACAGGAAATTCTTAACCACCAAATCCAAAGTGTTTGTTGCTTTGTCCAGCTTTCCTGGGGCTGGGAACACGTGGGCTCGCCACCTGATAGAGCATGCCACCGGATACTACACGGGGAGCTACTACTTCGATGGAGCCCTCTACAACAAAGGTACTGGATCCAGAGGGGTGGGACACACACAGCCCTTCTGAGGCATGAAGCTTTACTTACTCCCTCTGGCATCTGCTTGGAGCCAGCAAAGGCTGTCACCTTTAGCATGTCTGCTAGCATTTAAACACTCGCCTGGACCGAGGGGTCTCCTCTGTTGCAGAGAGCATCAGGGATTGCTCCAGCAGCACACTGAGTCTGGTAGCTGCTTTCACATCTGCAGAATCTGCACATCACCTGCGCTGGTGCTGCTGTGCACTTGCACAGCTCCCATCTAAAAGACTGGTCCAAGATCAGCTGACTAAAAGTAGCTGAGAAAACCCTGAGGGTAAGACTCTCCAGTCACACAAGGGTTGAACTACTAAGTGTTACTAATTATTCTGAGAGGTCTCTATCCTGAAAGGGCACAATATTTAGCAAGCACCAAGCAGTGACCCTGTGAAACACAGCCCCTTTGCAGTGAGCTGCCAGTGCAGAGAACAGCCCAGCTCCCAGGGCATGCCAAGCCTGGCTCCCAGTGCACGCCCTGCTCAGCAGCTGGGGCTCCACCTGATACCTTCACAATAGCTTTACACCACTGCAGGCCATGATCTAGAGTGGGAAAGGCACAGACACACAGTCAAGTGAAAAAGCCAACAATCCTGTCTTGTAAAACAGGTTTTAAAGGAGAAAAAGACCACTGGAGAAGCAGAAGGACCATATGTGTGAAAACTCATGAAAGTGGCAAGACAGAGATTGAGATGTTTGACTCTGCCATCCTGCTGATCAGGAACCCCTACAAGTCTCTGATGGCAGAGTTCAACAGGAAGTATGCTGGGCACCTGGGCTATGCCACCGACCGCACCTGGAAGAGCAAAGGTAACAGCCTGCTGGCACGGGCTGGGTGCTGCTGGCAGAGCCCAAAGCCTTCTTGGCATGCCAGGAACGGGGAATGCCCTGGGACCCGAGCATGCACCACAAGCAAATCCCAGGGGAGCCACCTGCCCAGAGCACGCACTGAGAGCTCAACTCCTGCAGATCCAGTAAAGAGGCAGGTCTGCCCACCTGGCTGCTGCCCTCTTCCTCTCCCTCCCCTGGGCAGCTCTGTGGCACTCCCAGTCCTCCTAAGGGCCCTGAAGCCTGTGTGGTCCAGGTGGCTGGAGGCAACAGCATTAAGCACCATTTGCCTCTGTGCCAGGAGCTGCCAAGCTGAGGTGCCTTGCCCTAGCAGCCAGCCACATCACAATTCTCCAGCAGCACCAGACCATGCCCAGCAACTCCAGTTTTGTTGCACAAGCTAATGCTTGCAAACTGCTGACATGCAGCGTGGCTAACAGTGTCGTGTTGCTGCTTTCTGGTCTCTAGAGTGGCCCGAGTTCGTGAACAGCTATGCCTCATGGTGGGCTTCCCATGTCCTGGACTGGCTCAAGTATGGCAAGCGCCTGCTGGTCATCCACTACGAGGAGCTGAAGCAGAGCCTCATCCCCAAGCTGAGGGAGATGGTGGAGTTCCTGAACATGACAGTGACAGAGGACAGACTGCTCTGTGTGGAGAACAACAGGGATGGGAACTTCAAGAGGTCTGGTGCTAAACAAAAGGATTTTGAGCCATTCACCCAGGAAATGAAAGATCTTATCAACAGATACATCCTGACAGTGGATGAAGCCCTGAGGGGAAGAAACTTCACAGGGCTGCCCAGAGAGTATGTGCCAAGATGATAGCCTGGTAGCACTCTGCTGTGTTTAAAAATAAAATCATTTTTTCTAAAAAAAAGGGAAAAAAAAAAGAGCAGAGCTTTCTAGCAGTTAAAGCAAAGATACTGTGGAGTCTGCTGAGCAGTGCAAATTCTCTCCACTCTTGGGTATTCTTCCGGGCACTAAGTGCTCCAGAAGGCAAGCAATGAAGGATGGAAATTGGGTTATAAACCAAGACAAAAAGCTATTAGTGTCTACCTGCCTGTGCCTCCCCCTGTGCAGGCAGCTCAGAGCTTGGGAACACCCCTAGTCCTGCTGCAGGCATCCACCCCCTCCCTGTCTTGCTCCCACTGCCACCACAGACCTGCCAGGGGCTGCTGGGGTTTTCACAGCACCTGTGTTAGAAATGGATGTATGTAAAGGGGAAAATATAATAAGTCTTAACATGGTAAGGGGCAAGGCTGGGGACCTGTAGGAGAGAACAGAAATTCAGCATGGCCACCAGTCCCAGGCCCCAGAGGGGTGACAAAGGAGGGACTGCCACCCATGCCAAGGGCTCAGCATAGGGTTTTGTGACTCCATCTCTGTACCCAGAGTGCCACAGTTGGTCCAGGGAGACCAACCAAGGGCCAAATGTCCCTGCTGTGGCTGGGCAGCACTGGCACGAACCTAGACCACTCTGGGAGCAGGAGCAGAGCAGATGAGCCTCAACTCTGCCAGCCCCAGCACAGGCAGCATCCCACCTCCCGTCCATGGGGGAAGACTGAGACAGTCCAGCCTGAATAACATTAAGCTACTCACTGCTGCTTTCCAGAGCCCCCCCAGCAGCAGCACGTGTTCGTGTCTAACTCACTGCAGTTCCCTGTGGCTCCTTTCAGACCAGCCTGGGCTGTGTGTGCCGTGCAGAGGCAGCATGGTGCAGGGTGCCCAGCCTCACAGTCCTGCCTGTGGGCACGAGCTGCCCCAGCAGCTCTGCATGGTTAAACCACACAGCTGAGGGGCTGCCCCTGCTGCCAGAGGCTCTTGTTCATGTGAAATAAAGGATTCCTTAAAAACTAAAGTGAAAATACTAGTTTTAATAAAGCAGGAAGTTTCTATGAAGGAAGCAGTATTCCTCTGTGTGTATCATTGCTGCTTTAAAGAAAAGGCACACAGAGCAGGTCAGGGAGTGACACTAGCAATAAATCTACTAAAATTGACCAAATTAAGTTACATTTGGGACTGTCACACGGTAGAAGCCTATTGGTGAATGTTAGGGTTTATTGAATTATTTCAGTCTCTGCATCCATTTTAATGAAACAGGGGCAGAGAAGAAAGCTACTAAAAAAAGCTCCAAGCAATTTCTCTGCAAGGCAGGTTTTCCTACACTCAACAAGCTCTATGCTTATCACACTGAGCTCTAATTAACCAGGATGTTTTTGTCAAAAAGAAAGGTGCCATGTTTATGTTCACTCCATATACATTTTCCTTATTTTGTATTCAACAGCAACATATTAGAAATAGAAACATGCATGCAATTCCCTCAAGCTTCCAGTTTTCTTCAGGAAGTTAAGGCTACAATGAGTCATAAGCAGGCAACCAGGACAGAACAGAGATGCTACTCTTGAAAGAGGGGTTTAACACTTGAATTTTTCAGGGTAAACAACTGTCACAATAAACAAGTTGGCCTCAAGATTCTCTATTAAATTACAGTTACACTTTGTCCTGCTGCACAGCTGGATTCAGGTTACTCTGGCTGCTCTCCTGTTCAATCCCAGCAGCTCTCACATTGACTTCAAGAGCTTGAAGCCAACCTCTAGCCACAGCACCAAGCCAGCTTTTCTCTTAAAGGAAGAAGTTGTTCACACCATGCATTTTCCCTCTGCTTCCAGAAGAGACAGTGCTGGGACCTGCAGGATAAAGCACTTGCAGACACCCTCACCACCACTCTGCAATCCTCCTCCTGTCAGGGAGCAATGTGCCCCAGGTGCTCCAAAACCAAAGAGCCTGGTTGCTCAAGCTAACACCTCAAGACAACAGACAGCAAGGATGCAGGAGGACACACACCCTACAAACCAGGCCAGACACTAAACTGCCATACACACAGAAGTTTACCACAGGGACACACTGCAATAGCACAAAGCCAAGCTCTGCCAGGCTTGGCCTGAACACAGAACAGCGATTCCCCTCTGCCCTGTCAAGAGCTGAGGTCCTGCAACACTTTCACATGTAGGTAGGAGACAACTTCTCTCCGGGGAGAGACTTAGTCAGAATCTCAGTTAGAGAGCCACTTACTCCTCACATGCCCTTGCTCTCTTCTAAGGGGAAGAAATAAAGAAGAGGTAAACTTTAGTAGGAACAGAGGATATAATAGGAGAGAAAATGGGCTTGCTTCCTGGAAACCAACTGCAATGTAAAGCCTTTAAAGCACAAATGTCATCCCCAGCCTTGATGTGCAGTTCAGCCATTCTGCACTGCTTTATTAATTTTCCATTAAACTCATTTCTACTAAAACCTGTTATTCATTGCTAAGTCCAAGCCACTACTCTACTCCAGCCACATTAACCTCCATAAAATAATTAAAGGATGGATTATCAGCATGAGACCTTACGTGCCACCTCCCTAGAACCTCATGTGTCTTTCAAAGGCCTCCAATCTAATGAGATATTCAAATATGGAAAGTTGAGTTTCTTTTCTCAGTTGTGACATTTATTCAGGCAGAAAGATCCAACTCCTCAACTGCATTACTTATAATTTACTTTTGACCCTGGGTAGTTGAGAGTAATCTCTAAGAAAGCTATTGCTTTGAATCTCCTTTTTATATTAGCATTTAATTACTCCAAGAAATTTGCAGATGTACAAATTATAATGGACTGTGAATCAGCTCTTCCCTTTTGAACCACAGTGTCTCTTGGGAAGGCAATTTTTTAGCCTTCTTCCTATTCAGACCAGCAAACATGTCTCTCAGCATTTGTTCTGGTTCCTTACAGCTTCTATTTATCTTCGATTAATGATGCCTGGGTTTGACCAGTCTGTCTGTTGAGGCAGCAGAATGGCTGTTCTCAGTCCCATGAAACAGCACCAAGCACTCCCATCAATGAAAGAGATGTAATTAAAGTGAATTATTAAAATGGAATGGTTTACACAATAGTTAAGATGTGCAATAGGCTCAAAGATTTTTACATTAAATCAATTCCAATTAATGCTATCTCACTACAGCAAGCTGGTGTCTCCCCCTGCCCCTTTACCACAGAGCTGTGTCTCTCCCTTATTTTTGGAGCCAAGAGAGGGTGGTCTGCAGCCACCAGTGTGGCTCCTGCCCAGCCTGGGGACACCAGGCAGGGTTTTTCTGGGGTTCAAGGTCACCAAAGCCTTGGCAGGACCTCCTTTGGGTCCTTGCTCAGTGTCGAGAGTAACCCCTGGCTGCCCAGCTGCTTCTTGCCATTGCTTTTCAGCAGTGCAAAACATGGAAGCACTGAGGTTTACGAGGAGAAAATGCTATGTAACTGCAAGCTTTTACAGTTACTGAGAAGCAGAGCAGTTTTCTTGTGTGGGCCATAATGGAAAGATCTTTCAAGGTCACAACTCTGCATCAGTGGGGTGGGTCAGAAGAAATACTGCCTAGCTGGAGCAGTTCCTGCAGCTATGCATTGACTGGATTACAAGCAATTACCATAAAACCACTGCAGAGGCAGAACAAACAATCACAGCCCTTGGTTCTTTAAGATATGTGGAAAGTCTGCATTAACCTATAATGCTTCTAAAATAAAGCACTTATCACTGCCTTAGCAAAATTATACAGCTCATTTCGTGGGGGAAAACTCATGTCACAATGGATCAAAAAATACAGATATGGAAATGATGTCAAGGCAACACCTTGCTAATGACAAGAACATTTCCCTGATGAGCAGGGTTATAAAGGAGCGGTCGGAAGTGAAACTGCATCCTTCATGAAGCATCAAATATGCTGGAAAATAAACCAAATCTTCCATGCTGACTTATCCTATTAAAATGATGTTCTGGAAAATTGTTAAGTGCATGCAAGCACATGAAGAGGCCCAGGCAGCTGGACCTGTGCCTTGTCCCTGCCATGCTGTCCTGGGTGCAGCCACAGGCCAGCCAGGGTGGGCCTGGCTGGGGCAGCAGAGCTGAGGCTGGGGGCTGCCTGCCTTCCAGCCACCACCTCCCAGCAAGTGTTTCTTGTCAAGAGTGTGCAGAACACTTGTTTTCTTAGAAACTGTATTTCTTTTGCAGTCACTTATTTAAATGGATTCCACTGTGCCTGCTTTATGCCTCTCTTCATTCCAGCAGACACTAAATTAAGCTTTGAAGTTTAGAGAGAAAGCCCAGTGGCACAGGACTTCAATGCCATTCCCTGAATCCTAGGGAATTAGAGAAAGCAGGAGAGCAAGAGAAAAGAAACCACTCTTTTATTGTTTTCTACAGCTTGATCCTGAAATGACTGACTTTGAAAGTAACCTTAGTGCCTAACTCCATGCATTATTCATATATACTAAACCATGTAAATACAGTTTTCAAAGGTTAAAACTCCTTTCCCATACAGGTCACAATTATTTAATGTTTTGACACAGCAACTTGCACCATTAATATTAAACAGCAGATAGGGGAAAAAAGTGACCTGAAACAACCATGTACTTTCCCCCTCTGTGTGGAACAGCTACACATTGCTCAGAGAGCTGGCAGACTACAAGTGTACATGAGGCTCTCCAAAAAGGAAGGAAGAATTAAGCATCTTTATTTTGCATAAAACTGTGAAGCTGCCAGTCTGCCATTGACTAGGGATGTAGTCTGTCAAAATGTCTATTTGCAAGGATTTTCCTGGCATAGTAATAGTCTTAGGGGATCAAGCAGTAGTATTATTTCAGTTTTCAGGAAGAATAATTTAGTCCCAATTAGAAGATAAGAGTTTGTATTTGATTCCTACAACAATAATACCCGAGATGTGCACCTAGCAAACATGAGCCTGGACTAGTTTAATCCTGTGTCCTCCTACACTTCAGAACTTGCCTTCAGCTCTGTGCCTGAGGAAGGTCTGGAGATGCTGTGAAGGTTAGACAAAATACTCATATCCAGGAGCAGATCATCTGATGAACTGATCTTTTTTTGAGTTATTATTGGGTTTTATTTTACAAGACCCACACATTTTAGGTCTTTCTTTCTGCTCTCCTCCTAGAAATCTCTTCTGGTACAGGTAAGCCCAAGCCCTGCTCACCCCACAGCCCCAGCACAGGAGGAGGGGTAGGAGCCCCAGCAGCAGTGGCTGCAGGTAGAGAGGTCAGGTTAGCATCCCCACACTCTGCAGCAGGCACAGGAGCTGACAGAGCACATTATCTATTCCACACAGCTTATGCTACAAGCAGAGCAAGAAGTGGCAAGCAGAAACATTTCCTCAACATAAAAGACCTTCTCCAAACGAAGGGACAGTCTAAATAATTCACTTGCTTTAAAGGCTGCAGGACCAGGCTGGTTTCTCTGGGTGGGAGGCCCTGGCTCTCTGCTCCTGCTCTGTAAAGCAGAGTAACTGCAGGAGAAGCCAGTGGAGCACCTGAACAGAGAGGGTGAGAGAAGAGGTCTCACCTTCTGACAAGCCCTCCCAAATCATCCTTTCAAGGCTACTGTGCTCTTCTGAGGCCAGAGCAGGTGAGCACTCTGCACCACACCAATGGAAAACAGCAACTCATCAGGGTAAGTCTCTTCATACCTTGAAATACCAACTTAAAGCTGTTCTAAACCCAAAATACCTTTGCAGAGTCCATGCTCTTAGGGCAATGCCAAAGCTATCCTGTCACTCTCCACTGTCACGGCTAAATTTCCTTACTGAAGGATGAACAAGGCCTGAGCTTTACACATGCATTCATTTCTTCTAATGCTCATTCAGAAAGAGAGGCAAGAACTTCTGCCTTTGACAACTCTTTAACCACTGTGAACAGGATTAATCCTAATTGCCAGGGACAGAAATCCTGTTAGGATACCCAGTCCAGCGATTCGAGAGCACAGGATATTCCCTGGGGCTTCTACGTTATTATCTAGTGCTTTATTTAGTCTGTCTTTGGTTTTTGTGTTGATGCCCATAACTAGTAGCTGAGCACTTCTCAAGTTAATTACATGGCTAAGGCAGGTCAATGAATTTCATGGACTCTCCAGCTCAGGTCCCTGAGGTGCACTAAGGTCTTTCAAAGTAGCACACAGGAGATGCCAACGGGAACATCCTGCATCCTCTTCCTGCTCTATTCAAAACTGCTCATGGAAAAGGCCACGGCCAAAGCATTCCAAATTAAGGAAACAGACTTGGGAGAAAAAAATGGAACTGACAGAGCAGCATCCATTGAAAGATATTTTAGTTCAAAGGACATTAGCTTTGTAATTCCAGTTTGGAGTAGTTTGGTTTCCAAGCGATTGAAGGTGAAGCAACATCTTTTCTGGGCCTGTTTTCTTCCTCAGACTAATTGCATTCATGTACACAAAAATTGTCCTTTCATCTCTCAAAGTGACAGCAGTAGGAGAAAAAGCAGGGTAAATAAACTGAAATCTCTTCTGGGACAGGAAACAAAACCTTATGCTCATATCTACAGCAGTGTTAAAATTAAGTTCTGAGCTTTTTTTAAACAGAGTTCTACAAGCAGTGGTAATACACCTTTATCTACTCTCCATGCACAGTGAGCACAACAGATTTATTTTCAATGTATTTATGTATTATTTGACCAAAGATTGTTAATGAAATTTTATTTGCTATTACTGTAAATGCTGGGCCAGTCACAACTGGAAGAGGTGAACCACCCAGCGAGGTTCTCTGGAGCTGCATGAGACACTCTTGGTTTACAGAATAACTTTCTAACAGGAGAGAAGTGCACAGATACATAAGCTAAAATGCTTTGTTTTATCACACTCCAAGATATACACTAAATGTAAATACAGCCAAGCTGGAGATTGCCAAACGTTTGCATATATGCAAAATCCCTACAATCGGAACCACGCAGAGCAGAACTTCCAAAACAACTTATTTCCACAGCATTTTATGGAAACTGATACAGCTACTTGTACTCAACTAACTCCCAAAAATAAAAGCAGACCTGCACCAAACAGTGCTGAGAAATAAAAGTTACATAGCATCAGAACATAGAATTCTGCTCAATCCTGCCAATTTGATCTGTATTAGGAGCACACCAAAACTTCACAAAGTGCAGAATGAACAAGGAGAATGGCTTTTATTTAACTAATCTAAGAATTAATTAAAAGAGAGATTTGCTGTCAGTTGTGAGCATCAACAAACACAACATAATTCTAATAATGGCTTATTACATCATTTTTCTGCTAGAATGCAATATTGATTGGAAATCCTTGGGATGGAACAAATTGAATATCTGAGCAAATTTAACAACTGTTTACTTACAAATGCAGATGTTTACTGTTTGATTTGAAATGAGTCTGTAAGTTCTAGATGCTGGCAAAGAGAGCCCAGTGCAGCCTGGTTAGATGTGTGATCAGTTACCCCTGGGCAGTTTGTTTACCAAGCAGAGGTGTGACTAGGTCTGGCTTTTTCCAACACACACACCACCTGAGCCCAGATCTGCCCCCAGCATCCCAGGAGATTGCTTAGCCCCACAGAGCCAAGTGTGCCGAAAGCAGAGCAGGCACCCCAGGATCCCCTTGGGGGGCTAACCCCGAGGCCCCAGCCCCTGCACAGCACCTGGCAGCTGAGCAGAGGCCAGAGCAGACCCAGACCTCACTGCTTGCTGCACCACCACCTCTGGCCTCATGTATTCAGCCAGAGAGCCAAACAGCTACCCACAAACACTGATCCACAACGATGCCCAGTTGGTGTCACAGAAAGATACAGAAATCATGACAATATCCAGAGATTGGCTACCCTCCATTTGTGGCTCTTAACTCCAAGGTGCACTGGGTTCACATTTCTGGATTCCACAGCTACAGCTTCATTGATGTGAAGTCCCAGGGCTATAAGCTTTCGATTACCCTAATTCCATAAAACACTTTGCAACTGCCTTGCTTGGAAAAAAAACCAAACAAACCACAACACACAGCAAGAGAAAAAATTCCACTTGCTTCTTAGCACGTGACATGAATCATTTGAGTCCTGACCCTGGAGAAGTGTCCTTTGCCACAACAGCCTTGTTTGCTCTCCATGTCGGCTTTGATCAGCATGACTAACACAGAAAGGCTTCCAGAGGGGCTGCCTCCAGGTCTGGAAACAGTCAGGCCACATAGTTAAATTAGAAACAATAGCACACACATGCTCTATAAATAATTTTCCATGTGTCAGCAACATGCAGAAAGCTCAGGAAGCAATGAAAGCCTCTGACAGTGCCCATGCTCAAATCATCCCTGCTTTCCTAGGTTTTAATTTCTGCATTAGTTAAGCTGATTTTAAATTTACTAATACCACAAAGCCTGATGGCAGAGTTCTAAATTAAACCAGCACCTGCAAGGTAGAAGGGATGGAAATGTATAGACCAAACCACAAAACACCAAACTGGTTCATTCCACATGAGCTACACATAAACCACAGAGTTTATTTCAAGCACACCACAAAGACCTTAAGCCTGGCTTCTTTAGAACCCAAAGCAGACAAAAGTCTTTCTCCCAATTTCAGCCTAGCTGTTCAATCTGAACCCTCCAGCAGCACCAAAGCTGTGAAGTACAGGAAATCTGAGGTAAGGCCTTGAGAAGAGGTAGTGGAAGAGTGCCACAGCATCTACTTTGTCAAGGCAGGAAACAAGAGCAAGCAGGTTTTTAGTAGTAATTTGTCTCAGTGCAGGCTTTAAGCCCTCAATTTATCTCTGTCATTGCCAACACTGAGCTTAATCTGTTGCTCTGTCTCATTCTTACTGCTAAGAATCCCAGAAGGGTAAGGCACTGATATAAATAAAGAGCTGAATTTCAATTAATGCAGGCTCTTGCTAATTTTCCCAACACATAGCTAAAATATTTTAACTCACTATTTTCTCATGGCCGAGCCTCTAGAGAAAATGCTTCCACATAATTACGTTTCCTGCAAGTTGGTATTTACCAGCCACTGAAGCTGTGTCAGTGCCAAGAAGGTTTGCAAGCAATTCCTCCATCTTCCACCTTCCCAGAAGGAAACATTTCAATTAAAGGGAGAAGCCATTTAAGTATTAGCACAAGATTTCTAAACTTTCAAATAACAGCCCAGCTGCACAGTGCCTTGCTTGATTCATCATTTCTATCAACACACCACCATTAGCAGGACTAACACTACAACACACACAAACAGCACAGATTCCTCTTGCAAGGGACAGAGGTGTAAACAGAGACATCACCATTGTGTTCTTACCTCCAGACAGGTGAGCTGAGAGCAGCAGGGCAGCTCCTGGGAAAGGGATGTGCTGTGCACGAGGCTCTGCAGGGCTCCAGCTCCAAGGGACCCTCTGCTTCCCCAAAGCCACCACCAAACTCACACCATCAGCAAGAACAAGTGTCCTACCGACCCACTGGCTGCAGTTAAAAGCCAAGAAATGCCTGAAATTGCCCCCCTCACAGCACCTGAGAGCCAGCCCAGCCCCTTGGCAGCAAGGCAGAGTTAGTCCCTTGTTTAGGAGGAGAGGACCTGCCCTGGCTCTGAAGGCCACTGGTCTTACTTTAATCACCGAAGGGCAGCCAGTGTGCCAGAAACAGGTGAAGCACATCTAAAGTGAGTACATTACTCAGTCCTGACGGGCAAGAGGGAGGGAAATACTCCCTCCCTGATGACTGATTAGAGACAGGAGTGGGAACTTTTTGGCATGATGTTACTAAGTCTGGAATAGCTCCATGCTGGTACAGGAGCTCAGGTGCAGGGAAAATCAGCACAACTGGGACTGAACCCAAGACACAACCTTCAGTTCAGCCTGTTTCTGACAGCAGTGTAAACAAAATAGAGCCCCTGCCCCAGGAACAATATATATATATTTAGTTAATTGGGCCAAGCAGAGCTTTCTAATATTGTCTCATTTTCTCCCAAATTAAAAACAGTGTTTAGGTTTCTTTTTTCACTGAACAATGCTTTCTTTCTGAGAATTCAGCTCAGAAATAACTGCATTGCTCTCTGACAAGCTTAAAGATAAGGGACCCTTCAGTCTCTTTCCAGCATTGGTACATGTTTTGCATTCCTCCTGTGCCAATAATTCATTAATCCCCTATATCTGTGTTCCATTCAGGCTTCTTCCCTGCTGTTTTCTGCATAAAGCAGTGCTTTGTCTCTTCCCAGTGTCTGTTTATTGACTAAAATAAAGAAAACAAGACTGTACAAAAAAGGCCATGCTTGTCCTCTTCAGCTTCAAAAATAATCATGTTTCTTTTCATCTTGAAACCCTAATTCACCAGATAGTTGAGAAAGCTGCTTTGAAGAAATCATATTTTTCCTTTGTGAAATCTTTATATTTTATATCAGTGTGAAAGGGACTATGAATTATTCTCTGTATCAGTTAGCAGTTCTACAACAATTTGGTATTTTCTTTAGGTAAGAATGGGGACCAAAACCTGCACAGGGCCTGGCTGCAGGAAGGGCTGTCACCACTGCATCTGCTCCTGCAGGCAGCCAGGAAAGGGTGGGTTGTCTCCTGACAAAAATCAGGAGGTTTGTATTTCCTTCACTCTTCCACTGAACACCAACAGGCAAGAGCAAGGACTGTTCACAGGTGTGAGTTACACGTACACCTCTGCAGGATGCTTTTCGTCACCAAGGTGCCTGTTACTCCCTTTCTGCATAGTGCTCAGTCTTGGGGCAATACTGCTAGGAGACATCCTGTCAGCACCTGAATTAAATAACTTTTAACAAAAGCCATAAATGGTTTAAAAGTCGTGAGTGTGTCTCCAGCAGCCAATAAAACAAGCTTGTAAGCACAGAGAGTCTCCAAACACAGGAGGTGATGAGGCTGCACTCTGAGCACCCTGTGGTCTGCAAACAGACTTTGGGAAGAAACCAGAAAGCTTACAACAGGATGGCTCCATTAGTCCAGAGGCAGCACAAAGGTGCTGTATACTCCATGTTCACCAAGATAGGTGAAAGGGTGCAGCCACTACCAGTAAAGGGTAAACAGGCCATTTGGAGATACATTTGAAGAATACTCCTGAGGAAGTCTCCAGCTTGAGACATTAATGGCACTAAAGTAACCTAACAGCCATTAAGAGGCAGCATCAGAGAAGCAGTGACACAGCCTGACCTTCCTGGGACTGAGAATGGTCTCTTTGGTTTCCTCTGAATCTGATTTTATACTAAAAGCCCATTGTTAGCTCCCCTTTGGCTTCTTCTTCTCCAGATTCTGCATCCAACAGTTTTAGACTTTGCTTGGCTTTCACCTTACATCCTAGAGCAGTTTGCACAGTGAATCCTAACAGCAACTCCTGCAAAGGAGCAGTTTGATCCAAGACTTGAAAGGCTGCTCAGGTTGCCCTGCTTTTAAGAATGCCACACATGCTGGGGTCACTGGCTCCAAGACACTCCTGCCTTGGGAACATCTGCTCAGCAGCAAGGTGCTCCAAGAGGAGGCCAGGAGGCTGGCATCCTGCAAAGCAGAGAAAACACATCAGAGAGCCCAGCCCTGCTGGGACTGGCCAAGCTGCCACAGGTTACAGAGCTGGCCCCTTAACTTTGCAAGCAAAGCTGTCTTTTCACCTACAAAATAAGGCTTTTCAAGCAGCCCTGATTGCTCTGTGCATGCTTCATGCTCTCCACACAGTCCCTGGGACTGTGGAGGCTGTCACTGCTCCCTTCTTGCCTGTTTCTGCTCCTTTCAGCTGTGGTCCCAGGAGCTGGGTTCCCACCAGGCAAGCGCCCATGGAGGGCACACACAGGACAGAGTTGGACCTGAGAGGGGCTGCTGCCCTGCACTGCCTTCCAGGACACCAGCCCCAGGGGCACCCCACACCCAGCCTCACCTGCACAGCTCTGCCTGCAGCTCTCCATTGGGAAACTCGTGCCAAACTGCTGGTGACAGTCACCATTATTATCAGAGACAGCAAGTGCTGAGGCAGAAGTGCTTGGGAAGCATTTCACTTCCAGCCCCAGCAGGCAGGAAGAGAAGAGCATGGGAGGGGAATCCCATCCTGAGCAACGTGTCATTGCTTTGGCAGCACTGAGCTCCCATTGCAAGGAGAGCTGTTGTCTCTGTGACACACACAGGGGACCCTGAAGGAGCAGACAGCATCAGGCCTCCATCAAAAGTCTCTGCAGGCCAGAAAGATGAGGGGTTTTTTAATCTGTCTGTAGGAGTGAATCTCACAAAGCGTGGTAGAGCACCTCCTACTAGGGAAGTAAACTGCACAGCAACTTTCTTAACCTCTGAAATGGGAAAATCATATTGGGGTCCCATCCTTTTCTTGTGCTTTTCTTGTATGGGCTCTGTTGCAAAAGGAAGAGAAAGGGAAGGGGAGGAGAACATCTCCTTGGAAAGCAGCAGTCCCCCCTGAGGTGAGCGAGGGCTGTTACCCACACACATTCATACCCACCACTAAAGGTGCTCTTAAAGACAAAACTGTGTTTGTTATGGCAAAGATCAGGCACTCCAAGACTTCTGCCCCCCTTTCTGTTGGAGAGATGAGCAAGGCTGTGCCACAGAGCCCTCAAAGACCCCTTTTCCCAGAAATTCCTCCTGTCATCCAGGCTCTTGAATCCAAACCCCAAACAGCAGAGTAACCTTCCAGTTTGGAACAAGAATTTAAAACATGGGTACTTAAATTTTCAGCAAATGGTGCTCAAAGAAAAAGCACACCAGTAAGTTTGGAGAGCTTGTGTTGCTTTCAAGACCAAATGAAAAGCATCTCATTCTCTGCTCTCACCCCCCACTGAATTCACCTGAGTTTTGCCATGAAGTTATATGGCTCAGGAGTAAGCCATCCTGCTGCTTTACTGCTGTCAAGGACCATTTCTTGAGCTGGTAAAAGTTAGCATCTTTCTGTCGCCTTCAAACAGATTTCCTTCGGTTTATCAACTGCTGAGGATCATCTCCTTCAGCCATTCCAGGGTAATAAAAAGGTTGTTTAAGAAACCCATTATGACTGATAAACAGTCCATGCAAGGAAGCATTAAAGAAGATTTCTAAGTGCAAGCTGTAAATCTGAAAAGATGCCTCAGTGATATTTTTATATTGCTATTTGTGCAATAAAACAGACAAGGGAGTCATGAAGTGGCTTGGGTTTGGATATACAGAAGGGCAAACAGAGGTGAAAGAGCTGCACTGAAGCAGCACAGATTTCAGAAGATTTTCATGATAATGAGATTAACAAGAGAAAATGCAGCATCACAGTCATTATAGCCACTAGCTCTTCAAGGAGAGTCAAACAGAAGGAAGTAGAGTACCCACATGTCTTCCTGTAGGCAGCAGTGAAGCTGCAAGGATTAGTTGAAGGATGAGCTGAAGAGACTCCATGGCCCTGGGAGTCAGTCAGAGGGGCTGGGGCTGTGTGGCACTTGCCATTGCTGAGAGCCTTTGGGTAAGGATGGAGGAGGAACTGGTCCTGTTGGGCCCCTTCCAACTCAAGACATTGTGGCCTTTGGGTAAGGATGGAGGAGGAATTGGTCCTGTTGGGCCCCTTCCAACTCAAGACATTGTGGTTCTGTGGCATGTATGTATGGAGAGATGCTGACACAACATGGAGACTGTAGGATGAACGATGACACCCACTGCAGGCAAGTGAGTCTTTGGTGCCACTGAAGAAAGGCTTTATCTCAACTTGTGCTGGCTAGGAAGCAGAAAGTTAACATGAAATAAGATCTATAAATTGAAAGGTACAGAAAATAGCTGTGCAGTTATTTAACTTCAGAGGTGTTGTTTTACCTCATGGCCTGTTCTTCTAGCCACGTGAGGTCTTACCAGAAATAAGAGCCATCTTTTAAAATGAAAAAAAACAAAACCTTTTTTTTCTGTTAAAGTGCTCTCAGAAACCTTCCAAATGAAACCCAGCTACAGCAAGTACTACAAGCTGACAAAGCTAGAAGAATAATTCCCAGAGAAACAAACAGCTTCTATTCATCAGCAGAGCATGTTTACTTCGTAATGCAATTGTGACAGTTTAAATGTTGGCATTAGCTGTTTTGCCTGTGCATTTGTCATCAATAAAACAGACACAAATACATTTTTGAAATTCTAGACTTTTTAATTCTAACAGAGTCACAAGTAAAAAGAATATCCAGTTTTCACAGAGAAAAATAAAGAAACAGAATGTAAAACACTGAGATCTTGCAGAAAACACTTCACACCACGGGCTGTGACACCAGGACTGCTCTGATTCACGGGTTACTCCTCCATAGGTGTAATTGCTGCACGTCTTCCACCTCACTACAACCCTCAGCTTACCTCTCTCAATGAAAAATAATGTGGTTTTGCTTTGGCAGAGAAGACTCGGAGCTGTTGTCCGGCAGTGGACCCAAAAATCTCCTGTGCCCTGTAAAGAGAGACATACTAGAAGGATGCTCAATCAGGTAAAGTAGCAGCAACCCTTTCAGGAGGAGTCAGGAATGTCATCAGCACTGGAAAAGCAACCCAGTATCTATCATTTTACTCTTTATTGAAAATATTTTGTCTTCCCTTTCTTCCATACAATTAACTGTACTATGGTGAATCGGCATGCAAAATTGGCCTCTTCACATACATTGTTGCTAAATTACTCTATAATTAGTGCTAGCATATTGTACTTACAGCATTTACTGTGCTTGATGGTTCCATCAACATAACCTTATTGTGATCTATAGCAGGAAGGATAACAATTAAAATGGTATTACTCACTTTTAAAGACCCACTGACAAGTTCTACCCACAGTTACAAGCATCATTTCGATCCTATTTAGCCACATCCATGAACTGTATTAATATTTTCATGCAGCCTTTTTGCACTGCTTCACCTGTGTACAGAGAGAAACAGAAGGAGCCTTCCCACCCTTTTGGGCAGGGCTGGGAGGCAGAGGGCCCAGGGCCAGGATGGGTACCTGCCTCCCATGGAACAAGGAGCAGGTGCTGTCAGCAGCCCAGGAAAACCTCTTCCAACAGTTTCATCAGCACTGGAAATCCCTGATGGAATTCAGTAGGATTTGGGATCCTAAGTCCTTCAGGCCTTTCTGCCAGTTCTGGTTTATTGCCCAAGACAGACATGCTGACCATACTTGCCCGGGTGGGGAACAAGCAGGACTCTGCAGAGCTCAAGGGCCAGCAGCTCCTAGCTGCATGCCTGTGCAGATGGGGCAGCATCTACCTCCTACAAGCTGAGTGGAGGACCCACCATAAATAGATAGCTTAACACTAAAATTACTTTCAGAAATTGTCTTCCATTTTTCAACGGGGAAGGGAAGCCATTTGAATACTAATAGCTTTCCTCTTGCCCTCCCCAGCAGCACTTCCGATCTGCAGCCTGATACAGCAGAGCAGGGTGAGGAGGATGGGTACAAGTGACCTCAATTCTGACAGTCACATCATTTTGCAGTTCCAAAGTTATTGGAACGTTTCAGAACATAATGCTCAACAATTTGCATTCCAGATACCTTCCAGACAAGCTGAAGGATTTCTAAAGGTTGCATATCTCAGCTCCAGTGCCCGTGCCCTTTTCTCAAATTAGCGATACTGTCAGGCTCTGATGAGATCATCTCTCTGACACAGAGCAGAATTACAGCAACTTTCACGTGTGATCTTATCCAGCACCACTCCTCTTTCCATGGAATTAGAAGAGAAGAGACAGTCCCATTAAACTGTATAAAAAAAGGTGATATTCACCCTGCAGCTACAGGAACGTGTTTGAGCACTGCATAACACATCCTGTGAAAAGAGAGTAGAAAATGAAAATTCAGAGGCAGCAACAAGGACCTAAGCAACCCTGCAATACAATCCAGTTACAATTTACTGCTGATGATAATTCTAGGTTTCTAGACAGAAGTGAAGGGAACCAGATGAAGTCTGGGGGACGGCTCCCACGTGCATCACTGGGAGGGTGCCTGTAGCAGCTAAGGACCCAGCCTTATTTGTGAGAGGCAGGGTTTGAACAGCATATTTTGCCCAGAATCCAGCATATCCATCAAAATATCCTCCCACTTCCTTAAGGGGGAGGACAATTAACAACAAGTACAGGCAGGCTCTGCACTGATGGTAGATGTCTCTCTCCAGGGAGGATGGGGAAGTACAGGGTCCTGTGCCTCGGCACACCAGAGCAGCAGGTGAGACAAGGCCCCAGGCAGCAGCCCTCCCAGATCTCCTCCCAGTGACACTTGCATGCCACTCAACATTTTCACAGTTAGAAAGCATGTAATTTCCCACTTCTTGTGCATAAAACTGGAAGCAGGCTTTCCCAATCCCTTGCACCTTTGCTGTTAGCGTGCTGGTCTCACACAATCCCCTCTGCACACCAAATGATTCAGGCTGTGCCTTCCCCATGCCCAGATCTTAACTGCCACACAGTAATTGCAGGGTTGGAAATGAAAACATTACTCACCTCACCATGACTGATGCCTCTCAACAAATGGAGCACGTGCAAGCCCAGCACCTTCAGCTTGCACACACAGGCATGTGGATGGTTTAGACAAACAAGGTGATCTTGTCCTTGGAGAACCTCAGTGTTGGCTAGAGGTGCTCAGAATCGTTCTGGTGGCTCAGGCAGAGTCCATGATCAGCTTTGCTGAAAAAACATACTCAGGCATCTACATAAGAATAGCTGGGAATGCAAAAAATGAGCAAGAGTGAAATGTAATTTAAACATATGCAAAGGAAAGACAGGCTTTTCTTAATAAACTGCACAAAGAACCTCTGTAATCATGGTCTATTTTGTGCTTTCCACCACTCTTGGGTGCATTTCATCACTAGAGAAAAAGAGAGGTCATACTGAAAATGCTGCAAATAAAAGATTTTGGTTAGATATCAATATATCAGTGATATTTTGATAGACCTTATTCCAAGTAATCAAGTACATGCTCAATAACATGCATGCTTCTTTAATAGCAATTAAATGTCTCAGGCACAATAGCAAAAAGACAACTGAATTAAAGTTAAGAGACCAGGTGTTGTTATTTGTCCAAGAGGAGCTCAATGGGAACATGGCTTCCTGAGGAATTTGTCCTTCCTTACACACACAGGTTGTCTTTCCTTCCCCGTTATGCTGTGTGCTTACCCCTGGAGGGGCTGAAGACTTGATGTGAGGGGCCAGAACCTCTGTGGTAGCAAGACACAGGGCCCTCAGGAGCAGGCAATCACATCCCACATGCTCTGCTGCTGCATTTTCAACCCTTTGCTCCCCAGATGATACTGGACTCTGTTAGATGTGCATCTCCATGAGGTCCTGACTCAGCAAACCCTGTGAGCCAGGCACACAAACCATCCTGATGGCCAAAGTTCAAGCCAAGCTCACCCTGTGGGGGCTGGAGACAGATTGATGTGTGGGGCAGCAGTTAGGGGAGGGCTGGGCCCCTTGTCACAGGGTGTTGAATGGGCTCAATAAAAGTGGAGCCATAAGCCCATCTATTTGCTGTGCTCAGTGTCAGTCCTCATTGATCCCTGGCTGCTGGCAGGGCTGCAGTTTTACATATGCCATTATCAGGGGAGAACAGTTAAACAAAAGCTGGAAATAGAGTGAGGACAGGAAAACTGCTGAGATACCAGGCCAGGGAGGGCCTGCAGAAGATTGCTGGGGTTTTTTTGCTGTCAGAACACAGAAAAAAAGTCTTCCCCTTTTGAACTCACCAGCTACAAACTGCATTTTAGTCATTCCACACAGAAAAACATCCCTGTGTGCTGGACGTGGTTCACAGCCATGTGACATCTTCAGCTCTGTCCCACTTCCCATGGTCATGGAAGCCTCCAAGAGCCAAGGCAGAGACAGTTGCACATGCCCAGCTCCTTGTCTTGCCTATGATATTAATTGGAACTGATGTGGTAGGAGTTGCAGGAGGTGAATTCATCACACTGTGTGAAGGCTGCTGCTCAAATGGGAACTGATCTGCTTTCAAAATGTCTTGCTTTAATATGTCTGGTGATATTTTGTTAAAGAAGAAGACATTGAGTATTTAATGCTCTTCATCTTTCAAAAGTGAGCAAATACTTGTAATTAAATTTATGATGATAATTATGCAGGTGTCTCCTCTATGCTGTAAGTTGGGTCTTGAGTTCCAAGACCTTGCCTCCTGAAAGGAAATAGTTTATTCCTTTGTTCTGCAGTGCTTTTAATTGGAAGGACAGTGAGTAATTAATTATAACAATATTACAGCCTTGCAAATGACTATGAAGAAATGACAAGTTCTCCCTATGTCTCCTCCCCTGCCAAAGGGCTGCTCCCCCTGGAAGCATGAGACAGGCTCTGGAAAACCCTGAGACAGGTGGCTCTCTGCTGTTCCAAGAGATGAGAGCAGCAGGAAGGGTTTCATCAGGAAAGTGATCTTAAAACCTGGGAGAAACACCAGGCAGTTCTCCATGCACCTTCACCTCGGGGCTGGGAACAGCTATTTCCATTTCAAAAGCAGTTCCACCATTTTGAAGTAAGTTCTTCCAATTAAGAACAAAATATTACGTTTTCTTTTGGATTTAAATGAGGCAAATCCAGGCCATTCTTAGCAGCTAAGTCCTGCTAAGCAGTGGAAGCCACACATCCATCTTCTGCTGAGATAGCCACGCACACCTGCCAGAGGGAAGGAGTGAGCTCTGCCTGCAGCCACTGCACTTCCTCTGCAAGGAGCACGCGGATTTTCTGTCGGGAGACTCTTCTGTGAGTCAGGACGGCTGCTCGATGTCCCAGCCAGGCAGAGCGGGATGAACTGCAAGAGTGGATCAAATACAAAGGAATACAAAGCAGGATATGTGCAGATATTCCCAGAACTAACAGCAGAAGAGTCAGCACTGAGCCTGTTTGACTCAGTGCCAGCATGTCCTGGCTGCCCAGGAAGAGGAGGAGCACTGGTTCACAGCTCTGGAAGAGTTCCCAAAGAGTTTCTGTCTCCTCCTAGAAACCTTGCAGCTCAAAGCAGCATCAATAGCTCAAGGAAGTGGGAGAAACAATAAAATGGACCTGCAGCTAAACCAGCTCAGCTCTGACACAGTTACTGAGCAGTGAAAGGAAATAAATGGCCTCTAATTGGTGCTGGAATTGTGCAGTGTCCTCACACTGCTCACTTCTATCTTCTGAATTAAGAAGTCTCTCTTCTTAATAGTCACTCACAGCAGCTAACTGTTGCCTTTTGCTAGACCCAGAAGGTGCCCACGAGCCAAATCATCACTTCTTGATTCTTCAGCAATAGCTGGATTCTTCCAAAGGAAGACCTGAGTTCAGGGGAAGCTCATGAGGAAGTTTAACAGTACATTAAAAGATGCTGAATTACACAGGAATTTGCATGGATTTGCATTTTACATTTATATTAATGCCAGATGAGTTCATTATGATTCATCTAACAATAATGAATGCTAAAGGAATAAGTAATGATCGTGGTATTACAACTGTGCCATAATCCTCTCTCTGCAATTTTAGTCTCTCTCCTGTTTCCTACACAAGCAGAGCATGGTTACTGCCACTGGCAGTGTGACAATGTTCTCCTGTCACCTTCCTGACTCAGGTCTGACCTTTAGGAGTCCTTCACGGGTTTTCTGTGAACACATGGCTCAAAAGTCTGCCAGTTAGACTTGGCATTGACTTGGTCCTTCCACAGTTGCCATCAGAAGTCTTACTCTTTGAACCCCACACAATGGATTTCCTGAGGTGGAGAAAGCAGGTAAGAGAAGATGGCCAACCAGCAAGCATAGCTGAGGACAGTTCATCAGGGGGAGCGACTGAGGCACAGAGCAGAAACTGAAATGCAGCTTTGGGGTTTAAAAAATACAACCTGTTTGCTTTATTTTAAAATACCCAAATGCAGAAGCTGATACTCTGTGATGGGTATAGGTAGAATCAAACCAGGTAAGTATTTTTCCTGATCCACTTTAGTGAATTCCTCTGCTAATGGTTGTCTGTCTTGGACATGAGTGCGCTCAGCAGAGCCTCCATGGTGGGAGCTGACAGGAGCAACTTCCTCATGGTCTGCAGAGCACAAACTTGTCTGAGACTCCAGCCTGAGGCACAGCTCAGTCTGAAGATTTGTCTAACCCCAGCATGGAGCTGAGCAGTGTCAATAAACAATTAACATGCTCCCAACCAAGCAATTAAATCAATGGCAAGTGGGGAATTCCAGCAGGCAATGCAATTACTGTGCTAACAACAAAAGCTGCTGTATGTAACTACTGCAAAGAAGAAGCACCAAGGAGGAAGAAGCTGGGGCTGGTGGCTTCCACACTTTGGGCTGGCACTTCTGTCCTGGGATCAGCAGCCAAGTCACCACAGGATGCTCAGGACTGCAGAGTAGCCAAAACCCAGCGCAAGCACACGGGGAGAAAAACAAATCCTCCTCAATAGGATGAGTGACATTCCCTTCTATCTCCTGTGCTTCGTTACAAGTCACATTGTACATCCTGCTTGAGCTGCCAAGGAGAGCTGCTTGGCTTGGGAAATTCAGAACCCATCCCCTCCTTATGCAAGATGAAATAACTCTCACTTAACGGGAGCTGACGCACAGCCTCCAGAAAGAGCAGATCTGTGAAGAAGGGTGTTTGATCCATGCCTTCCTAGCTCCTCTCAGGAGATCAGAAGGGATATTAGCCAGGAAATTACTTTCCAGTTAGTTCAAGCTGTGTTCTGCAATGCTGATTGAGGTGGAAGGTGACAGAAACAATCACTAAATATCAACACTATTATGCACACAATTAAAATGCAGCCAAGAGTCTTTTAATACAACACAAAATGAGGTTGTGAGGCTATGCAGGGATTCAGTGATGTTGCTAGGTTAAATCTTCAACTCAGTGGAATATTTGAAAATGTAATTTTTGCCTCCTCCTCCAAATCCCTTTTAATATTCACAATTGGCTTCTCTGTGAGAGATTTCCAGCTCTAAAAAGTTGTTTGAGCCAAGCAGCTAAGGATTATCT
Organism: Bucco capensis; assembly: GCA_013396975.1. Classification (NCBI taxonomy): domain Eukaryota; kingdom Metazoa; phylum Chordata; class Aves; order Piciformes; family Bucconidae; genus Bucco; species Bucco capensis. Next base: position 201,113 of record VWZO01001392.1, on the reverse strand, counting down.
CCAATAAAGGACTGTTATTCAGGACAAACTTCTATAGACATGTTTACTATATAGCTCTGATATTTTACAACATAAATTACATTAATTACAACCACAATAGCAACAGAAATAGGTGGTGAAGTGTTTCAGTCAAGGACACCATCAAGGAAAAAAAAAAACAACACAAAACCCAAAGTAGAACCTTCTTGTGAGATAACCACTGAGTCCCAGACAGGGTTTGTCATCTCAGAGCTGGTGAAAGAGCAGAGCCAGAGCAGCAAATAGAGCAGGGTGAGGAAGAGGCCAGGTGCCACCAACCATGCCCAAGCTGCCAAAGAGATGGCTGAGGAAACTAGTTCTTCTTCAGAAAGGAAAGAGAAAAAAAAGTGTTCCTGCTTGGGAGGGAAAAAAAGAAAATCTAAGAATTTCTACTGAGTCAGTAGAAGAACCATCAAAACAGCACCACAGAGATTCATATCTGCCCTGGAGTTTGAGACATACATAAGGGAAAACTTTCACAGCAAAGGAGACCTGCAGGGTTTTGCTAGCCAAGGTCTAAGTGCAGGTGCTCTGAGGGCAGAGAGAACCAGGCTGGGTTAGAGTGCCCAGAGAAGTGGGGTCCTGGCCCCTGTTACAGCACCGAGGGACTCAGCTCCCTGCCCACTAGGGAGTGAGGAATAAAAGGCTGTGAAAAGCATGAGATTATTTAAATTATCTGAGTCAGGATTTACTGTCATTTCCTCCAGTTGCAAGGCAGGCACAGGCTGGCTCCCTCCAAGCCTGCCTGCAGGGCTGGGGGTGGTGGAGCCTCCACCAGTGCCAGGAGCAGGGCTCCTGCCACAGCCAGCACCTGGTCCTGTCTCAGGGCTGAGGGCTGGCAGCTTCTCCTCTTGCAGAGAAGCAGAGTGTCACCAGGGAGATGTAACAGGTAGTGTGAGTCCCTGCAGCCCAGGCAGAACAAATGGCTGTGATGACAAGTTACTGCAGGATGCTCTGACTCAACGGAGCTGGGCTGCTTCCCTCCTCAAGTTGTTTCAAAAGCAGATGTTTCCTGGATGAGATTGTGACACTGCTAAGTGCAGAACAGAGTAAGGAAGGCAGATGTTCTCTTGACCCCTACTTTCAGGAGCAGGATGCCTGATTTTTATTTCTGGCACATAATCTGAACGTATTCATCAAGGAGATGATGGGGAAAAGGACAGCAGCAGTGAGAGCAGCTGTACTCTGAAAAAAAGAGTTTCTTTTTGCTTGTCTGAGTAATGAATACAGACGAAAACAAGAAATGACCTTGAGCTCCTTCCACCTGCTTTTGCAGTTATCTGCTTTGTTTCAGTATTTCCTGTTTTCTCCCGATTTCCACTTCCTCTGTGCTTTCAGAGCATCCCAGGACACTCCACAAAGCTCTGCCACCACAGCTGCAGCACGGGGCCACAGGCAGGACTTGGGGACCTTGGGGTGTGAGCCACTAGCCTGGGACCTAGCCCTAACCCCACCACAGATCTGTTGGGAGCAGCACCTGCCCCTTCCCTGCCAACACATCCTGGGCCATGCTGGGAGAGAAATTGCTTGAGGAAGGTTTGTGCCCCCCATTTTCAAACCATTCCCATAAAGTATCCCAGGCACTTTCCTTTTTGCACAGAGATGAGGTACCACGAACCACAGGTCACTTCTGAAAGTGTGAATTAACACACTGATTTACCAGCATCTCCAGTTCAGTACTGCCAGGCAGCCATCTGCAGAGGTGACCCCACCTCAGGACTAGCTGCTGCCCATGCCCCTGCCACCCCAAACACCTTGGGCTACGTTGCGTCCCCTTTGCTGCAGATAAGCCCCCAGCTCCCTGCACAGCACCATGCTGGCAGGGGATGCTGAATAGGACTGTCCTGCTGTGGGTACCATGCTGCTCTCAGCAGGAGTTGCCCCAAAGCTTAGTGAGATACAAAGAAATCTGGTTAAAAAAAGAAGAGGATTTCAGCCAGCACAAGGTCAATCAAGTCATGGTTCCTGTCAAGGTAATGAAGATGGAGTGAGGCAGACTTAGATACAAAAGAGAAGGGTAAAAGCAAACTGTTCAAAGCAAAGATGATGCCAAGGTTTCTGGTCCCAGTACTCTGGTGCAGGTGTAATCCAGAGGTGAGAGGAGCCCCTAGAGCTGGCAAGAGCAGTAAGTCTTTCCTTGTTAGCAGTGGAGACAAGATTGATGCAGTCACAAGGACCTCAGTAGGATCTTGGCTGCCAGGAGATGCTTGTGGTGCTCCCCAAGGGCTGCCTGGTGCAGGGCCAGCTGAGGAACATCCTGAGGGGTGTTATCTGCCTCAGCTCTGACACATCTAGCTAGGAACCACAATCACTATTGCAAGGAGAGGCACTTAGCAACACCTCCAGTTAACAATCTCAATTGCCTCAAATAAGAGCCTTAATATGGATTTAATAAGATTGCCTATGTTAGTTATATATCCATTTATTGTTAAAAGAGCACTAAAGATTTAACAAGAGATAAATCCAGATGCCTTCTAATTAGCTGAAAGCTGCATGAAGTATGAAGGGTGAAATTCATGCTTGTGCTGGTTGGTGTTGGTCTGATGCAGAATCTGACTTCACTCAGACCCTGGAGGCACCAGGACTGTGATGGTTTGATCTGACCTCATTGCACAGAAGCAGACTTCACTGCAAATGCCTAATGACCTTTTCATCAATGCTAGATACTTGCAAAGAGATTTTTTTTGAATCAATTTAATGCTTCACCTGCAATTCAATACCAGTGTAATTAGATCAAGATTATGCACCCTCAGCTATTACTCACTTTGACTGCTGCTGCTAAGCTCCATGGCACTTGAACAGAAGAAAACAGAACTAAATTTCCCTCCAAAATATGAATGTAAATGTCAAATGCTAATGGGTGTTTTGTGGAGGAGCATTTTTAAACATTTTACATGCATCTGCTCGTCTGCAATCATTCTTATCAAACATTGCTAGATCTGAGACAGACTGTGCTCAGAGTCCTGAAAACAGGACCAGGAGCTGGAGGAATCATAGGTCCATGATCCATCTGCCTTCCCATGGCTAGGCCAAGAAAATGTCATCAGCTTGACAAGATCTCAAGCATCTGGACAATCTGCTGTGGAGCTCTCTGGGCCAAGAAGACTTTTCCACAAGGGGAATAAGCATCCACCCTTGCTTTAGACTGACAGCTTGGGTTTAAATGTCTGAGAGGGGAGCTCTGGCTTTGCTGGGCTGGGCTGTACAAGCACCTTGGTGCAGTGACACAGTGCAGGGCTGCACAGCTCCACTCTGGACAATGCTGCTGACCCAGAGCACTTGAGCTTTTCATTCACTAAGTGTCCCTCTGCAGAATGAGAGGGAAAAATAAATGATGCCTTACTACAGATGTTGTCTCTGATAATTAATTGTATCCCTTTGTCTCAGTCTGGATTGATACAACAGCAACTGTGCTAATCACCATCATCACCCCCTCATAAATACTGTTCATTGCTAATATCACACAACAGAGCAGCTCTCTCTCCTTGCCTGGCATTGTTTCAATGATCATTTGATTTGGTGAACCAATCTTTGAAAGTTACACATCTTATTAATGAATGGTAGTAAAATTGCTTGAGGATAAGGGAAGGAGAGCAGCCAGAAGAAGGCACAAGGTGCCCAGTCACAAAGGTGGACATGGGGCTGAGCTGCTTGCAGGCACTGAGAGCCTGGCTGGCCTAGCAAGAGAGGAAAGCTCTGAGAGCAAGCCTCTCCTGGTGTAACGAATGACACAGAAGTAGCTGCAGTATAGGAGTGCCATGTATTCCTTTGTGATGTAGGATGCTTGCTCTACTGATAACTATAGGGCATCAATTACCCTTTTAAGTTTCCTTGCCTCTGATGGGTTCCTGTTATGTGCTTGCTTGCCTCTCTTTTAAATGATTCAGCTGAATTCAGAGTTCCTGAGCAGGATCAAGAGCTCCATGGAGCAGATGGATGCCATCATACCCAGGAGCCCTCCCCACTGCCTCCATCCTCCCTGCCTTGGCAGAGCAGCCCTGGGGGAGGGATGGATGGGGCAGACCTCAACACAGGAACCCCCTGCCTCCATGTGCCACCTGACTTACCTGCCTCCCCTGGAGCCCAGTTACTGCCTAATGCAAGAGGGAGCCTAAAGTGGTTCAGAAAACCATATTGAGGAGCTTAGGTCACGTACATGGCATTGAAGGTTTGAGATCAGGTCCTCAAGGACTGATGAAATAGCAGAGCCCAGCACTGAGGGCTGGAGGTAGTCTCACCCTACAGCACAGGGACTCCATTTACACCTCATGCAAGTGAAATTTAGTCACATTACTCCAAGCTAGCAGGTATTAGAGAAGAGAGCTTTGACTTGAATATCAAAAACACCTAAAGAAGACAATATTTGTTAAACCAAGAATCATTCAGAGTAAGAATAGCTCATGTTAGCATAACAGCAGAAACAAAGAGAGAAAGCAAGCAAGCAGGAAAGAAAACTTGATATAAATCAAGTCTAAGCACTTCACCAATCATCAGCTCTCTAAATCAAGAAATCTGGCAGATTTTCCAAGTGAGAATCAATCTTCCTGCCTCTGCAGTAAATACTGTAATCCTTTTTCCAGCAGGGTACAGAAAATGTAACTGCCACATCCAGGATTTATGGAAAAATATTCTGCCAGGCTGTTTGAGTTTTGCAGTTCCAAATGTTTTTAAACAAGAGGTCAGAAGAGTTAGCACAGCTCTATCCTCCTCCTCTGCCCAGAACAGTTCTGGTGACAGACAGGTCACACAGATGCAGTGCAGGCCTGAGCTGCAGGTACCCTGTGCACTTACCAGGGGGGAGCAGAGCTACAGAGAAGGTCACTTGGCTACAGCAGCAAGGGGAGCCCCTGTCAGCCCCTTAGGGGATGTCTGTATGGCCCCCAGCAGAACAGCAGCAAACCAGGACTGTCCCCCAGCACAGACCCATCACCTGCCTGTCATCAGATGCACACACACCAGTATCCTGCCCTTGCCCCAGCAGTAGTGGAACTCAAATTTCTGCCACTGCAAAGCTCTGAGCAGAAGGACAGCTGCAAGTAGAGCTTGTATAAAACCAAACTTGGCCCAGGTTGCCTTCACTACAAATTTCCCACAGCTCAGAGCAGATATACTTGTTCTTACCTCAGATACCCAGGCCCTCAGCACCTCCCATGGCAGGAGTGGGCTTTTCAGACAGGCTTGAGAAGGTCTTCTGATAAAAGCAGAGACTGCTGCAATATCAGGACTTTTAATCCTTAGAGGCTTTTTTCCCTCCTCCCATCTTTGGCAAATGGAGCTTTAACAAGGCAGTGAACTTTGAGGAGTCCTCCAGGAGATGAGCCTGCTCCTGCTCCAACTCCTGCTCCTGGAGCAGGTGTCCCACCTTCCCAGAGCCTGAGGAGATGCACCTGCCAGCCCAGCTGACATCAGCTCACCTCCTGGGCAGGGCACAGTGCACAAAGAGGTCAGGGTGGAGGAAAGCATCCAAAAACTAATGACAGTGAAATAACCAGGAAGCCAAAGCCAAAATCACCTCAGACACTGCTCCTGCCTCCCCCAGCTATTCCAGAGCTGCAAATGAAAAGCTGAACCCTCAGAGGAACCAATCTGAGTTAGGAAAGGCTACTGACTACAGCCAACATCATTGGAAAATGACCCCTTAATTCTCAGTTCAATGTAGTAAGTGAATCCTGCCAGCATTGGAATCTGTTCATGTAACAAGAAATTCAAGTGATTTTGCAGAAATAACCCTGAGGCAAGAGGTAAAGGGAGAGAAAGAAGCCTATGAGATTAAGAAACTATTTAAATTAATGAGTCACTGAAGCAGCTCAGAGAGCTGAGGTTTCACTGGAGTGTTCAGGGTAATTTTAAAGTGTACTAGTGAATTGGCAGAAGGTGTTCTTCTCTTCCTCCAGTGTTTAAAGACCACGGGACTTCAGCAGATGCTTGTAATGAGGCCAGCTCTCAAGTGTTGGGCTTGTGGCTCACTGGTGTTGCAGTGATGCTGCAGGGCTGTTGGTGTCACTTATTAAGCTGTAAATCTGGCACCATTGGAGTGAATTGGGACTCCCTGGAATATCAGAGTGTTTGACACTGTGAGTTAACACTGGTGTCCTGGCTTAATTCTAGCTTGTTTAATTACATCCTGGCCTTCCCAAACCCCCTGCGTGGTTATCTGTGGAGGACAGTGTCCCTTTGCCTCTCCATGGCTGTGTCCTTGTCTCGCTGTGTGCCATGGAGCAGCTGCAGCATCCAGCCCTGGGGTGGCTGCAGGCCAGCGCTGGGAGAAATGATGGCCAAGGATCATTGCTACAGAGAGTTCTCTGCAGTGCATCCCTCAGGATGAGAGCTTGCATAAATGGGACATTACATCCTGTATCAGTTACACTCACAGACAGAGGGGAAGGCTCTGCGCAGCAAAGTGAGGAGGCAACCTGAAGATCCCAGAGGTCCATCTTGAATCCCACCAAAGCCAAGGAGCAGACAGATGCCTTTTGGGCTGGCCTGGCAGGCAGGAAGCAGTGAGTCACAACAGCTTCCAAACTTGGCCTTCAAGGGAGAAAACTAACCTGAGTAAAAGATGAAGAAGTAGATGTTGTCACAGGAGGAGAGGACAGCTGCTTTCCTTGCTGTTTTTGCTGTAGTGTCTCTGAGAACACACAACGAGAGCTCAGCTCAAGAAGTGATCTGTAAGACAGAGAGAAAAGCTAAGGTTTGTTTTTTATGATACAACACAAAGGTGTCTGTGAAGCAGCGGAAGGACACCATGCAGATCTATTTTTTTCTACATTGGTGAAGATGGTTATTCTTTTTCCAAAGGGCTAGATATCTGTCTCAGCATTCTGCATGTGTTTTCACTTTCTCAGAGGCCAAAGTAACACACTTAATGCAGAAATGCTGTGAGAGTCTGCCCAGAGCTGCAGTGCAGATAGATGTGTCACCTTCCCCTTCTCCCCACGAGCTGGGCTGCCTCACCACCCCATCAGTCAGGAATATGCTCCTGCAGGGAGCAGTCTCCTGTCCCTCAGATGAATGTGCAGTAAGGATGGGATCTGAGCTGCTGCTCCAAAACCAGCAAGAACAATTTCCTTTAAAAATTAATTACTACTGACATCTAACACAATTGTAGCATGCAGGCAGACACCAGCAATTAATTAATCAGCAGTTTTCAGAAAAGAGAGTATTGATTTGTTGTTCCTCATAAACCTGGAATATTAGATGGAGGACAAGACAATTACATAAAGCAAGGGAAGGAAATTACCTTTCATGAATAAGACAAATGGGAAGGAGCCTGAGTGTCTCTGGTTTCCTCACTGGATCCCTGCATGCCCATCAGGTCACTGCACCAGAAAGGCACATCCAACACAGCCAACTCATTCTTCTGAGAAATTAGATCTCTCCAGTAACTAGATAAACACATACACAAACTGAACAGGCCGTGGTGCTGGAGCTGATTAAAAGGCACAGTCTTCACGAGCACTCGTGTTTGGGTAGGTGCTCTCACAGACCCTGGGGCAGGCATGCTCTCCCCACTCCTGCTCCTGTGCACAGCACGGGGTGAAAATCTCCCAACAGGCCACATGTCCATTGGAAAACCTCAGCCTCTCAACCCCAGAGCATTCTCTGAGAGCAGTTCTGTTAAACCCAGTCTTGCTTCCCTGGAACAACCCTTCCCTTCCAGACAGCCCTGGCCCCTGGGATCCCAGGATCTCTGCCTGCAGAGCCCAGGGAGATCTCCAAAGGCTGCTGGTGTAACCTGAGCAGTGGATATCAGCTCTGATCACTCTCTTTGTTGACAGCCAGCCATGCACAGGCAAACCTGGGAGCAAACGCCGAGGAGGCCTGGCTCAGGCTGTTTCCATGGAGGCAGCAGAGCTGCCTGCTGCAGCTAGCTGCCTCATAAACCAGCTCCCTGGGTCCAGAAATTCACACTCCCTTTCGCCCTGCAACTATCTGTGTGGTGCTTAAGCTGTCAGTTCCCATTGCTGTTCCTGCCACACCTTTGCCCACCGGGGTGAAAGTGATGCCATGTGTGTGTCTGGGAGCTGCCAGGTATGTCCAAGCCTTCTCCAGCTCCCTCAGCTGCTCTGCAGAAGTTTTCTTTCCAGCCTTAGGCTGTTCCTTGTCATGAGACAAACCATGCCTCCATCCATGTGAAATACAGCACCTGGTGGGTGAGGCTTTTCAGCTCTCTGACAGTACCACCCAAAGAGCATCAGTGAAGTAGCAATTCTCCAGACCTGCATTTTTAAATTGTCATTTAGGATCTTCAGTCACTGGGACACCCACAGCTGCACAATCAGCCAAGTCTCTGGCTCCACATCCAACTTAATATGGGGAGATTTTCAGAGGAGTCTTTCAATGTCACCTGCACTGCACAGCATCCATCTGCTCTGCAAACTGTCCCCCAGGCACTGAGGAGATGTCACCTCCCTGATTTACAGGCCAGGGCAGGGAACAGGGACGTGATCTCATGTGATCTCCTTGCCCATTTGGTGCTCAGCCTGCTGACAAACAACCCAATACTGCAGCTCCAAGGAATTAAAACCTGACTCTGAAAACTGAGGCTTCATTAGCAGCACTGTTTACCTGCTGCCCAGAGCAGGGTGGCTCTCTGCCCCCTGAGCTGCAGAGGGGTTGGTCAGGCAGAGTCTGAGGGCCAGCTGCTGTGCAGGAGCAGTCAGCACAGCTTCGCTGGCTTTGGTGAGTGTCAGAGGAAGGTGCAGCCTCTCAGTGCCACAAGGTTTTGCCCCAGGCTCCTGAAGAAATCATTCTTGCTGGCTAGGGGTGACCTTACAGCCTCCCCTCCCATCCATAGGTATGACAGGCAGAGGGCATGTCCTGTGGCTTTTTCCTCCAAGTCAACACTTGAATCTCTTGTCTTTACAACCCTCCCAGACTGTTTATTGACACACAGAGGTTCAGTCCTTCCTCCATAACATCTCCCCCATCGTCTGCAACTCTCAATGCAAAATAGTGTTTTCAGAAGTGAGTGAGGCACTTTTGCAGGTGGGAAGATTTCTACCCCCTGCTCAAGCAGGTCACCTGCAGCAGGCTGCCCAGGTCCATCACCTCATAGCAAAGGAGTTTTTCTGATGTTAATTTCCTGCATTTCCATTTGTACCTATTCCAGCTGCAAAACTGGAAGGTAAGTTTCAGAGTTCCTGATGTGTGCTCAGATTGCAGGGCAGAGGCATCTCTACCCACGGGACTTGCTGTAAAGCAGCAAGGCAATCAGGGGAAGTGCTTGTTGTCACGTCACCTGCAGAGAGAACCACTCTTCATCTACCCAGAATAAACCCTGCTTCAAAAAACATGCTGTGAATGAAGCTAATGGGGGCAGGGAAAACAATCTGCCTTTGCCTGCATGGGCAGGAGACGTCTGTTTCTCCCAGGAGAGGGAACAGGCTCTTTTCAGTGAAGAGTACTGGCACCTTCTCTTTTGGCCTGGCATGCTCTGTACACCTTCTCTGCACACTCAAGGTCCCTTGTCACAGTTGGGGCAAGGTGTAAATGGATCTTGCTCTTTCTCAAGAGAGGTGACTTTCATTCTGAGGTGCAATCCTGACTTCCTGTTTTGCTCAGAGCAAACACACACACAGAACATCCACTCTGATCAGTCTTCCCTCATCTTTCAATATTCTTCATTTCTGTATACACAAATAATACTGAGGTATTTTCTGCAATTAATCCTTGCACAGCAGAAATGTGAGTTCCAATAAATACAATACCAAGGAAGCTAACTGACCTGGTTCCCTGTCCTTAGTTAGGGACGTGTTTCAATACCATATGGGATCATAGCCTTAGTTTCTATATCATATATTTTACCATAATTAACAAATTGAGGAAGAAGAAAAGCCAGCTAGGAACCAGGACAAAACAGGAATGGCTCTTCTTGCCCTGCACTGCAATCCAAAGCAGAGATAATGGGATGCTCTTCCCAGATCCTTATGCTCTGTGACAAGGCAATTTCCTCCGGGCTGCTTCCTCACTATTCAGCTCACCTCTTATTGACTGTGTAAATCTAATGTGAAAATAACACCTTATTTCCCTGAAGATAGCAATACAACGAGAAAATAGCACACCCTGTACAGCAGCTAGGCTGAGCAAAACTTCTAAGCGGTGTTTTTTGTGTGTATCTTTCCAGAAACACAGTATGTTGATGCAGATGCTCTCCACACATGGCTGCATCAGCCCCAGCTCCTCAGGCTGTGGGTCATGGCTCTGCCCCAGAGCTGCACCTCCTGCACAGGCCAGCCCCAAGGAGCTGAGCAGACCACCAACACCCCACCAGAATAGCAGGGCAGGAAGGGAGAAAAGGGAGAAAAAGTGGCCAGTTTCAGCTCACTTTTACTGCAACTCATTACTTGGAGATAAAAGGCTCCCTAGCAAACGTGTTGCAGGCTTCCTGCAGGAAGATCAGGTTATGAAGTGCTGGAGCACAAGGTTTAGTGATCAAAATTATTATTGTGGTTTGTTCTTTTGACGGGTCCTTTCTGAAGGAGGCCAAAGCTGGCAGGTCCCCTGGGAGCCAGGGACATCTCCCTCTGAAGCACAGTTTCTGTCTACCTCAGCTCCAATGACAACAACAAAGGGTGCAGAAGGTTCCCCTGTCCTGCTGTCACCAGAGGCTCTGCTCTGGCACAGCTCTGCCCCTGGCATTCTGGATGCATTTCTTTCTCAGCACCTTGTTCCACTGCGTTTTTTCTCCCTTGCTATTTAGCGCTTTAGAAAGGAAACTGATTAGAGATGTCTCACCAAAGACTCTGGTCTGAGTAAGTAGAAGGAAGCAGTGTTAAAAGCATACTGAATATTCATTCAACAATGAAATCCTAATTCTGCTCAGCAGTTCATCTTGTGGAAGTACATTTCAAAGTGAAACTTGAACATCAAGGTGAATATTAATTGTGCTGCTGGTGGTTTTTTACTCAGCAGGTCTCATTTCTAGGTTGTAGTTCTGCAAACTCACACACACAACCAAACTGATTGCCAAGGCTGAGCAGAAAAATAACAATGATTGGATTTATGTGTGTGGGGTGTGTAGAAAATGCTAAGGATCGGCAAAATGCAAAGTCCACAGCTGTTAAATAATAGCAATGACAATGACTGAGTCCTGAGAGGTTCTCCAGGGCATCCTGGTTTCCAGGGCAGCAGCTCGGGATGCAGCCTCCACACAGAGGATGTTCCACAAGGGAGGTTCCTGTCCTGCTGTCCATGCCCTGCTCCAGGGCAGACTGGAGCCAGGTGGATGGTGCCTCCTGGGGAGGGGAGCACCAGGACTGTCCAGCTGCTCACAGTGCTTGTTGCCATTACAGATGAGTGAGACCACTTTGGGGCCTGGCCATCTTCACCTTGGGTCACCCACATGCTGTCACCTCAAGGAAGAGCATGACAGGGGCAGGAGGAACTGCAGTGTGTTGCTGTGCAGTGTTTGAATGCAGCAGGGCTGGGCTTTGTCTGAACACCTATTTTATAAAAAGGCTTTCTTCACTTTCTCTACTCAAACCTGCTCCCCAGCCTTGCAGAGACACAGTGCCAGGTCCCTGCTACCAGGTGTGGATCACAGCACACCTGCACAAAGGAAACAAGAGGAGTCAGTTCTTATGGAGAGGCTGCCTTAGGGATTTCATTCCAAATTATCCTCTTCAATGTTATTAAAATCAATAGGAGATTTTATTACAGTATAAATTAAATGAAAGGCTATTTGCTCCTCAGATACCCACAGCAATAGCACGAAAATCGCTTCAAGCGATGCTATTCATCCAGATGTCTTAGCTAATGCAATCTGGGTGCAAGTGTGGAGCTTCCTTTCTTTTTCTCTCTTATTTTTTCATCCCTTAAACACCAAGCACAGTCCGTGAAATGTGACTGAGGCTTACAGATGATACCTCAGGTGGTTTTGAAGGCTCAGGCTTGCTAATGGTTCAAACACTGGAGGGAGCTCATGAAGGAACTGAAAAGACTATTGAGGTCTGTAGGAAATGCTCTGCAGCAGGTGATTACAGAGCCCAGTCCCTTTAGTCTATTAAAAAGAAGGCTAAAGGTGACGTGATTACAGACAGGCAGAAAAAGCCAAGAGACTGAGCAGCTGTCATTCTAACAGAGGAGGTAGTGACAGTGACCAGCAGCACACCATGGCTAGGCAGGCTGGGAGAGCAGGAGGTGAAGGGCTGCTGGCTCTCGGGGTGACCTTCTTTGCAGATCCACACCTGTCAGTAAGAAATCCTGATTTCTGTAGGTCACTGTGTCAGGAGAGACCTCTGTGTATGCTGGGTGTCCCTGGGCTGGTGCAGGCTCCCAGGAGATTGGCAGAGCACCAGCACTGCCAGAGAACATCACAGCACCTGTGTGTGCTACAGCCAGGAAACTTTTCCACATCTTTAGGTGTCCCTGGAGTGATAGCACTGTGCTGAGAACTGAGACTTTAAAACCAGAGTGAGAAAACAGAGGCTGTGACTGAAACACTGGAATTTTGGTGGTGGTCCAGGAAAAACCTGAAATGCTGTGTTACAGTAGATGTAAGCTAAGCTGTGATAATAGCCAATATTCTGTCAAAATTGATCTAATAATCACTGAGACTGGACTTAAAGTGCCTGAAAGGTTAATGTGCTAACAACTCATTTCACCAAGCTGCCATGTATCAGTGGACAAGTCATTTAAATAAATATACACACACTCCAGAGAGGGTCAGCAGGGCCCTGTAAATGCAGGTCATGTTCTGGAGTGCTGCCAGTTGTTGTCACTCTGGAGGGAGAAATTGATGTTATGCTGATTTGCAGAGGAAGAAGGTGGCCCCAAATGCCAAAGTCAGGGAAATTAAACACATCTGACAGCTGCTTATCAGATATTTAGAGTTCATCCCGACACACGACACACAACAAAAGCATCCCTAGGCCTTAGCAGGTCCCCTCAGCTGTGCCCCAGTACCAGGGACTTCACTGCAGCTCATTCATCTGAGCAGAAGTCAGGGGCTGCTTCTCCTCCCCTTCTTGTGCAGCTCACCCCCTGAGCAGGGCTGTACAGCACAGGCTCCACTTGGGCTTTTCCTCATCTTATTTCCTATTTTTACACCAGTGAGCTGAAAAGCCTGTTTTTAATGAAGAGAGATGAGCTCCTTGTTAGAAACGTGACAAATAAGGTCTCTTGTACAAAACAGAAACACACTGCAGGTTATTGGAAGTGACACCTCAAACACAAACTGGATTATGGGTGCAGTGAAGTAATTATTTCTTAGGGACATACCACTAAAATAGCATGTGACACCTTCTAAAGCCCTGGTAGACAGACAATGAGCATGGAGAAGGATGACCACACACCAGAGCCTCCCATGGGGGCACCAGCAGACATCACAGGACCACCGAGCTCTGGGTGCTGCACCCCCGGGGACACCCAGCCCAGGGATGTCCACAACCACCACCAGGACACCAGTTCAGGCTCAGATGAGGAGAAGCTGGGGTAAAACTTGGACCAGTAGAAACGGAGACTAGTGAAGATGGCAAACAATAACCTGCATGCCACCCAAAGCCATGGCTTTCCATTGATCCCATTATTTCCGTGAGATTGGAATTCCTCCCAGACAGCACAGAGTGGAGCTGTACAAACAATTGATTTTTTTGGCTCACTGACCAAAGAGAAACAATAAACATTTTTTTCCAGGTAATAGAAGTTGGGAAATGCATAGCTGAAATGGAATGAAATATCTTGCTCCCTGGGTAGGGTTTGAGGGTTTGTTTTCCTTTCAACGAGACCAGGCTCATCTTTACCTCCAGACTGCAATTTTTTTTCCTCAGTGTGACAACAAGAGCATTTCAAAAATGGAGATGGTTTCTGTTAAAATAACGTAATGTTCTCAGCATAGATTTGAACAAAATCAGCAGTGAAATAAATATAGCAACAGACAAGCAGGGGATGTGGTGAATTCTTCATCATTTGACTCTTTAAAGATTCAGTATCTTGAGCAGACCCTGGGTGTTGGGTATACAGATAAAGACAAAATACAAACAAAAAAGATGAAATATAAATAAAATAAAGACAAAGTATTCTTTTTGCCATAAATGTATTGTCAGGTGTCTAAATATTTAGAGTCTTTGCTGTCACTGTAAGACATGTCCTCCAGGACCAACTCTTTCAGAGAAGCAGTTACTGAGCAGACCCTGCTGTGGTGGGGATGGATGTTGGGATGGTCCCTGAGGAGCTGAGCTACACACTGCAATACCAGTGCCCAGGTACATGGGGAGCTGGCAGAAGAGATCAAGAGATGCCTGGAGTTACTATTAGATGTAAATAATTGACAAATCTAAGTGCAAATGAATAGAAATCTAGCCTGATGCAGTTTATTGTCTGGCCTTCAGTCTAGCTGCTTACCAGAGCAGAGGAAGAAGGAATGCCTGCAACAGAAGCTCTGGGGAGCAGCAGCAAAACAGAGAGGAAATGTGGGACACTAATTTGCTTTTTAAAATGTAGGGCAAATGACCAAAATAGAAGATGCAGCAAAGTTAGTAGAGCAGAAAAGTCCAAATGATGTGGTAATAATTCATTCTGTTCAGATCAGATGCCTGCTGGCACATGGGGCAGCTCAATACAGCCATTGTTACCTCTTCATGGTAGAGGGGAAGAACAATGGATCACAGGAAAGGAATATGCATTTCATGGCAACACTGGTGAACCCACGGCATCCAGGGAATGCTAGGGCTTTGGAAGGAGCTTCAGTGGAGCTGGTGTTTCCAGTCATCTTTAGTAGGTCGTAACATTTACAATTATCATATCCTTTACAGCCTAAGCTTCAGCTTTCATCTACTCAGATTTACACTAGCTCTGAGAGCTATTCCTGAGGAGCTCATTTCTGCGGGAAGCAATTCCATATGTTAGTTATTCAGCTGGTAACACCGAACCACAACTCATTTGCCTGAAGGCTGCAAGATCTCACAGGATGTCCATCAGACAGCAGCACAGTGTTGGGGGCAAGGGCTCCAGGGAGGCTGTGCAGGACCTGCATGCCCCCAGCTCCTCAGGGACTGCCCCTGCTACCTGTTATTGCACTGACTGCAAGCCACAGGAGAGAGGGAGAAATGGAAACAGGGAAAGCATTTGTGAAGAGGATTTCTCCCTCTCATCTCTGTAACAGGCATGGAGTGCCACAGAGCACAAACACTGCTCCAGGCCAGAACATGTGGATGTAAGCCTGGCTCTTGATCACCTGCTCAGACAGAATGGATACAAGCCTTAATTAACTCTTGATGCAGGGCACTGTAATAATGACAAATGGTGCAAGGAGAATGGAGAAATGCTTTCCACCTCCTGCACTGGACTTCTGCAGAGGAAATGGCTCATCCTGTGGATGGTTGAGAAGACATCCATCACTAAGATTTTCACACTTACATTCTTATACAGAAAATTACAGGTTAAGGGCCTGATGCTGAGTCTCAAGTAATCCTATTTGCTTCTTAAAAGCAGCACCCTGCTCCTCTGACCCTCTGCAAGCTCTCAGGATTGCTCCCTTGACAGGTGCATTCCAGGGTTCAAGTGACCAGCACAGGCTTTTACCTGCAGAAGGTGTTTGAACTAATGAGCAGACAGACCTGGGATCAGGGTGCCCCAGGACTGGGGTGGCAGACAGACCCAGGCACGTTTGTTCTGAGTGTCTCAGTCCAGCTGTGCACAGAGCCAGAACAGCTCTGCCTGCAGCAGGTAACAGTTGCCTGACTTCATCTGTGCCATGCAGTGCCCTGGCAGAACACTGAGAGCACCCCAGGAAGCAAAATGCATCTGGGTTTATTTCTCACCAGCCACCCACACTTATAATTAGTTTGAACATTTAGCCATTCTAATTAATGAGCAAACATTATTTGAAAAACAATGTTTAAATACTTTAGTTTTAATTTAATCAAATATTTAATCATGTTGTAATTAATCTTCTAGTGGTTAATGAATTAAATCATGGTCCTCCTGCAGTTTGATTTATGGTGTTGACTTAGCTTCAGAAGAACTACCCAGCACTCCATCCTCTCTGCTGCATTGTGAACCCAAGTGTAAACCATGCTCTCCACCACATGGGCCAATGTCTGCTGTAACCCAGTGAGCACTCTCCAGCTTTAGTCCTGAGCACATATAACATTTACCATATTTAACACAATAATATTTACCATGTATTATCTATACTCTTGGTAGTTAGAGAGTCTACTCAGACGTGCAGCAGGAGAGAGCTCTAATGGTCATCCAAAACCAAAGGAGTCTGTTGATGCCAGCGCACCTCAACACAAGCCAGAATAAGTTCCTGGGTGAGGAACCTTGTTAAATGCTGAGGAACCATGTCTGCTCCCTTGGCCATTGCCACCAGCACAGGAGGGTTTCAGTTGGTTATTGCAGCACTGACTAATCTGAACAAAAGCAGCATCCAGCTTAACAGGAAAAAGTGAAAATACATTTTTCATCAGTTGTCAAAGCTTAATTGCATATCAAAGCACAGAAACAAAGCCAACTACGTGACTGCTGCCTTGAGGAATTCTGCACCCCAGCGTGGTGATTCCTGTCTCACAAGGCACCAGCCAAACCTCAGTGCTCAGCAGTGTCACAAGGGGATACAGGAAGCTGGCTTGCAGCCCACTGTGAAGCCAAGGTAGAAAGCTTTTCCAGAGGTAAGCTGGCAAGAGAGGATTTCAACCCCAGGGTGAGAGCAGGCCTCAGTATTTCCAGTGTTGTCAGCAAACAGGAGCTGCTTGATCATTGCCCAGACTCTCTAGGTACACTGCCATCAGTAGTGTGAAGGGCATTTTCCAGCCTCGTGCCAAACAAGGACCAGCAGAGTTGGTAGACATTTTTCATTTAATTTGAAATTTTAATGAATGCCTTCAAATTATCAGTACAAGGTGCATTAAGTTCTTCCCAAAACACGACAAGAAGATTGAGTGATGTTTGCCAACAGGCTATCCATCTCCTAGCAGTCTTTAAACCTCAACAACTCCCCATCTGTTCAGGCTGGAATTAAATACTCCTTCTCCCATGTCTCCCTTTTCCTGTAGCATTTACTGATCTCCTTTTGTTCTTTCTCCTCTCCTTCACTCCTTGTGGTTGATGGGACTGTGATTGGATCAGGGAGGACAGCGTGGCAGCCATCCCTCTATCCCCTCCCTGCCAGGAGCTCCATGCTCTCCCATGCTTATCTCTATTACCAACATGATCCAGTTAATGACAACAAGTTGTGTTGTGTGCTGATATGCCTCAGGGGAAGCAGTGTCTGACTTTCTGAATGAATAACTCTTAGCACTACTTAAGAGGAGTTATCTTGACAAGTTGATGTATAAGATTATTTGTCATGCACTGCAGAGCTCTGCAATGAGCTCAGACTGAAATGCAACATACAGTTCTAAACAAAGAGCATCAACAACCCAAAGGAAACCTATCCTGGCATCCTCAGCTGGTGGAAGCCAGCAGTGAACTTGAGGCATCTGACCTGAAGGAGCTAGATGAGAATTAGCCTCTTACTTCCACAGGTGAACCCAGCCAGATCTCTGTCCCCAAGTGGGTTTAGTCTAGACTTGGAGCCCACATTGCAGGTCAGACACCACAGTCAACAAATAAGAGCTTGAGTTTGAAACTTACATTTACCAAACCACTGCTCACATGAAACACTGAGCTTCAAGCCATCCCAGATACTGCTAGGGGTTTGCCACAGTGACTTCTCTGTTAGCTTTCATATGTAGAACCCCAATAATCACTGTAATCAGGAGTAAACTGTGGATTTAATTAACTTGTACACAGATGTATTAAAATGGTTGTAAAACAAAAATCTAACACCCAGATATACTCCATTATGTATTATTTATCCCCACACCATTAGTTCATTAAATTAGGAACACAGAAAGTAGTCAGCGCTCAGTAACTAAGTCAAATTAATACACCCTGAATTAAAGTACAAAATGAGCTTTAATCAATTCTGTTTAATCTCCCTGTTTCAGAGCTGCTAGCAGGAGGAGGCTGCAGGGAGACAGGAGCACCCATGCTGCTCCCACAGCACTGGCTGCAGCAGAGGGGCATCAGCAAGATAAGCATCTTGACCTCAAAAGCATTGTGACACAAGGCAAGAAAGTGCTCAGAAACATGTATGGTATGGATCTCTAACCCAGAAAAGCAGCTTCCACTGGCAGAGAACAACAAGGCCTTTAGGCTGCTAGGTCTGGATAAAGACATCACAGCAAGTCCCACTGTCATCAAAAATCTGACAGCTGACCAGCTTAAACTGCAAGATCGTGTCTGCTCAGCTGTAGGGAACCCTCTGCATTAACATCTCCTTTCATATAGTACAGCTTCTCAGTGAGAAAGGACTTTTTCCAGTGGTTTTATGCTGGAGGAAGGGAGGTTAAGAGCATTTCTCCCTTCTCCTTGTTTACCATGCCAGAGGATTTCTTTGCTGTAGCCTTAACTTCCTCCCATCTTGCCAATGTCTCTGCTCTCCAGAATGCAAGCTGCTTCCCAATGAGCAAACTCTCAGTGTAATGGATGAAAAACATGATAAATAACTAATGGTGCTGCAAACACTGGAGGACTATCCATCTTTCAGTAAACTGCACATGCTTTGGGGTTTGTGACTTCTCCAGATCTGCCTGACGCAGTGCATAAATATAAAATATTGCAGCTATCAGCCTTTATTTCAGCAATCAATTTTGTTCTTGTGCGATATTCATGTTTTGCAAAAATGGCTCTTTGAAAGGAGTTCACTGCTGTTTGTGAGCTAAGTGAGGACCTACTATTGCAGATGAAGTAGGCTGGTGGGAAAGGTGTTCTACACATGAAAAGAGTGGTTTTCTGAAGAGCAACAAGGAAAAGAGGTCACAAACTTTTGCCTTTAGCAGCCCCTAACATCTCCAAACATTAGGAACTGTTTTCTAGCCATGCCCTTAAACCTTCTAACCCTCCACACTTCCGTTGCAGTGCTTACCTGTCCAAGCAGCTGGTGTGTAAAGTGAGATTGTATTTATTAAACACTTACTGCTTGTGTTCATGGAGGTTTTATTTGCCTCCTTAGCAAACTGAGTGCTGTGGACTGACACAGCTTGGCCAGCTTACTGAAACACCAGCAAAAAACGACAAATGTAGCCAAAAAGAAGTGCTTCTGCTTGGAAATGCCACGATGGATCATTAGCACTTCCCTAACGACACTGCCCAAGCATCTCCAACACTTGCTTATACTTTACATAAGATCACACAGCTCAGCTCCACAGGCTGTGGCAGATCAAGTCACCTGGGAGGTGACCAGCTTGCACAGGGCACAGATCAGCTTCTCCTGGGAGCTACAGCATCTGAACAGCCCACTGCTTTAGAGAAGACCTTCCTCTCTGTGTTAAAGATGCAGACACAGAGGCTGCTCTCCTGTGGCACATTCCTGGTGCCCGAGCACAGGCTTCTCACTCACGCTGCTCCTTGCAGAGCAGCAGAGCTGGCCTGGATGCTGCCTGTCATGTGCAGCAGAGGCAGCTTCAGGGCAATCCCCCAGAAGGTGCACTGGTTTATCTGGCAAATTGATGTCAGGGGTGCCTTGTGGCTATTTTCCATCTGTTCTGGCACACATGTTCCATTCCATAGGGTAGGCTTCAGGGGCATCTGACAGCAGATGTTTGCATCTGTGCCAGCCTAGGCCCCTTTTGCTCCTTCCTGTGAGGGTGGCTGCTGTGACAAGTGCTTTTATAGCTCCTGTGGTGCTGCAGATGCACTTAAGGAGCCTGACAGAGGCAGCAGAATGATGATGGTTTGGAACAAGCCTGCTTCTCCGGGTGCTAATTAACCATTCTGGATCACTTCACCACAATCATAGTCATCCAGCAGAGAGAAGAAAGAGGAAACAGGAACAAATACGGCTTGCTGGACCAGAAAATAACACAGAATGGATAAAATCTTGCAGACCTGAGGTCAAACACCAGTTCAATAGACCTGAGCTCACACCACAAACATTTACATCCTTGCCTTTTCCCATGCAATGACATTTTCAAATCATTCCTGCACCAGTATTCCTACAGGCACATCTCTGCATTGACCTTTATGTTCATCTCTGACATTCGTGGGGACACAGGCTAGGGAATATGAGAAAGACAGTACATTAACTCACACCTGATGCCCTAGTTTGGGCCCCTTGCAATGCCAAAGAGTGGAATCTTCTACCAAACGACTTGCTAAGCTGCAGTCCTGCATAAACACATCTCATATCTCCATGCTACGCATTTCCTCAACTGCTTTTCACTCTGCTTAGCCTCTTAGTCTTATTTTTTCCTTTTGTTTGCAAACAGAATTCTTACAGAAAACAAATTTCTTTGTTCCAAGTTGTTAATTCTACAGTGTGGATACAAAAATTGCATTTTATACTTTCCTTTCAGAAGTTTTCTATAGAATGAGAAGGGCTTGAAGCTCTGAATGCTCACTAAATCCTTGAAAAATCTCTAATCATTTCTAATTTCCCTGTCACATGGCTCATATTTTCTCCTCTTGTAAAGTGTGAAGGAAGATGTCCATAAGCCAAGAATTCTTGGAGGTGTGACTGCATGGATTGTAGGACCCAGACAACATCACTAATCTCATTAATAAATCAGAACCTGTTAATAACCCTGCCATGGAATTCCCATGCTCAGGTGCCTTCACAAGGCCCTCTTCAAGTGCTAAATCTTCCTTTCAAATTCCAGTGCTGTATTTCAAGTCCTGGAGGTAACATGTCAATTCAGATAGCAGTGATGCAGCTGTGAAAGACCTTGCTGAGCCTGTGCCTCCAGGGATCAGCTGTGAAAGACCTTGCTGATGCCAAGCCTCCAGGGATTAACCCAGCAGCAGTGATGGAGGAGAGCCTAGCCACTGCCAGCAGCTCAGCAGTGATGCTCAGAGGGTTCCCTCCCAACAGATCCATCACCAACAACCCACTGGATTATTGAAGAGGCTTTGAACATCTCATGTCCCAGAAAGCTGCTCTTGAGATCAGAGAAAAGATGTGAACACAGAAGCTTGACAGCACAGACACTACTGACTCCAGCCAAGCTGCAGACTACTGGGAACCTCCACACAGCAACCACCAGTCCTGGCCTGGCCAAGATCTCCTGCCTGGCCACAGGCACTGCTCAGCTCCTCTGACCTGGGTTTGGCCCTGGTTTGTGCTCATTGCTGCTCTGCATAGCGGGGTGAAAGCCTCCGGAGATGCAGCCAGAGACACAGGAAGCTTCCTGCTGCCCTTGTTTCCCCTGGGAGTATCCACAAGATTAATCTCTGCAGACAAAAGAGTCCTAAAATATTTACATGAAGAATTTCATGCTTCAGCATAAATCCCACTGTAAACCCTACAAAAGCAATAGGGTTTTTTTCTCCTCTTTCCCTCTCCTTGGCTCTGTCTCTCCACACACATAAAAATAAACTGATAATATCCAGCTAGGCTGAATAAATTCAGAGCTATTGAGCTGTGGAATTACAATTGCCTAGAGAAAGGCACAGAAGGAAGCAAGTATCCTTCCTACAACACAGGGGTGAGTAATGAAGTGTAAATGTGTGAGCTGAGCTCCTGCATCCTCCTGACTGACACAAATACACATCACCTGGAAGATGCCAGCTCAATCTGAGGTCAGACATCCTATGTGTTAGAGCTGAGAGAAGGAGATATAATCATCAGGGGGAGGGAAGAAAAACACATCATCATAGCACAGAGGTATCAAATAGCACAGAGATATCAAATATGATTGTGAAAGGCACGAACACCATATAATTCATAACATCAAGTGCCAGACACCCAAGAGCTGCAGGGCTGCTGAGCTCCTTCCAAAGGTGAGATGTGTTTCACCTACAAACTTCAGGGCCAGATGAGGTACTTGGTTTCCAAAAGGAAATGAAGTGGTAAATTCATTTCTCCTGTAATATCACTGCTGCTTTTAATGTAAGAAGTATAAGCACTAAAGAGAGTAACAGCAGAGAGAAAGAGCAGGATTGTAGCCATTAGCTTGTCATCTCACTGCACAGACCATGTAGATCATCCCCAGCCCATTACTGCTGACAGCTGAAAAGTTTGATCTGCCCTTTAGAAGGTACTGCATGAAAACATCTCAGTGCACTGCTCCATGCTGGGCATCCATAAAGGGAGCAAATCCAGTCTAAGCCTTCCCCTGTCGTTTTCATAGGGAAAAATAAATGAAGTTTTCTGTCAGTATTGTGTCACCTTGTAAATTCCCTTCACAGCAGAGCAGCAGAGTGAGCAGTGACAAAGTAGACAGAGGATACTAATCCATTCCACTGAATTACAGCAGGGTCCTGAAAAGAGTTTCCTGTGAACACCAGTGGGCTTTGGCTCAGGTGGTTGTTTAGCTGTTTGGTGGGTGTCTGAAGAGGCTGACTGCTGAACTCTTTACCTTTTTGTGTTTGACACAAGCAGCAGCACCTGGGTCTACAGCCCTGGAAAGAAACCAAGGAGCAGTACTTACTATCTGCTCTTGTGTCCCCTGGGTGCTGTGCAAGTCTTACAGCACTCTGGGTGCTAAAAAGCAAACCTCTAGTCCTTTGTGCCAGAGAGAGAGGAAACAGAAGGTAGGTTCAGTCTGGAATTTTTGCACTGAGGCAAAAGTAATGCAATGACTTGGCTGGATGGAAATGTCACACTGAGTACCCCCAGCATGCAGATCATACCTGCCAGCTACAGAAACACGGTCAGATGGACAGGACAACAACAAAACCCCCAATTGTTCATTTGTATAATTAAACAGCTAATCCAGGTGTCAGTTCAAAAGATGTGCTCATGGTGTGAGAGGGATCAGACAAGGCAAGTGCATCATGTGGTGAGAGACAAAAACCAGACAGGATTTTGTGCTTTATATCCACATCCACCTGCATGGCTTCTGTTAGCCTTCTGCACAAAAATGATCAGAAGTTTGAGAAGATATTTTCTAGATCAAAAACATTTTTAAGTTCTAGCTATGAGGACTTGAAATAAAAGGACATAGAAATATCTATATCATACAGTAGCAAATTACAGACTTTTAAAATTGAGTTGTAGAACCCAGTAGCAAGGACAGTGCTGAATGAAACCATCAATGTCTTTGGGAGAGAAACAAAACCAAAACAGATCCTAAGCTAGAGTACACTAGTGCAACTCTGACACCAGGGTAGCAATCTCATACAAGGGATGAAGTCCAGCACTGGTGGCTGATTCCTGCAGGCTCTTTTCAAGAGCAGAGAGGCACAGAAGGAATGAACCAGTCACTTGTGAGCAAACAGAAAGCACAAGCTTGCAGGAAGATAGAAATGCTTCAGCCCTTCAAAAAGCCTGCCCATGAAACAGGAGCCTTCTGAGCTTCTTGCTGCCAGGACCTGGGTAACCGAGCTGCAGTAGCTGGAGCAGGTCTGTGATCACATCTACAGGAGTGGCTATCATTTGACACTGCAGATTTTACTCTGCTGCTTCCCTCAACCTGAATACTACAGAACCACCCAAAACGATGAAGATAAACAGCGTGGTTGTTCCTCCTTGCTACAAAGTTGCAGTTCTAGTGTCATAAACTGTGATCTCTACAGGGACAGAACACTCCTGCTTCTCCAAGAATTACTCCTGGGCTTTGTGAAAGCCACACATTTAATAAAATATCATTTTTACAACACAGCTCTGTGAGACCTAGAGCACTTAGCAATAAACCAAGTCAGTGCTGATTTGCCATTGCCAGAGCTGTTCCCATCATAGCATTTTAAGTACCACATTCAGCAAAGCCTTTTCTTCACTACACATTGATTTGTGTGATCCAAGAAGGAACTTACCTGCCGTCTTGGTGTCAGCAGCACGACACGGAGCAACCCAAACACCTGTTCATCCTCACTTCTCTTTACCTTGCAGGTGTTTGAGTGGTCAAACAGACAATGACACTACAGGATGTCCTCAGTTCCCTATGAATTCTTCCTAACTTGCACCTCTGGAGAAGGAAACATCAGCTCTATCCCAATCAGCACTGCTGGAACAAAAAGTCCCAGAGCACAGCTCCCCAGGGCAGACCCAAACCTCATAGCCAAGGCCCCCCATGTCTGGCACTGCTGCTGTGGGGAGGTGGATGAGCTGACCCTGAGGGTCAAGGAGCCTCTTCCACCACCCTGTAAGTGACAGGCTTTGGCTCAAACCTTTTGCCCTGCAGGTACCAGGGTGGGGATCATCAGCAGGGTCTGGAAGGGAGGGAAAAGCTTCCACCCACCACAACAGTGACAAGCTGAGGACAGCTGAAGCTGATATTTGACATCACTTTCCGTCAGTCTTTTCTATAATAAGGAATGGAATAACCCAATTCTTCGCAATGTGATTAGGATGTGGAGCTGATCTCTGCCTATTGCAGGCTATCCTGGCTAAGCCTCTGTGACATGTACTCATTTTTCAGATCAATGCTAGTTATTAGCTTGCATGGTTAGCTTTGTTCTCCTGTTCAGGAGGGACATCTGATGTGCCCTGGTAGCTTTATCCATATTTAAAGGTGACTATGGGCAGATACATGTGTATAGGGTTACTCCAATCTCATCTAGCTTGTCAGCTGCTGAACTGGGCTGACAAATACCTGCTAGTGACTTAAACCAACAGAAGAAATCACAGTCTTAGTAACAAACAGGCAGGCTGCAGGTTTATGGGTTCTCTAGAAAGTGTTTTTCCTTCACAGTTTTAAATTCAGTTCTCACTATGCCCAGGCATCCTCAGCAGCCTGGGAGCCCAACTCTCATCTTCCCATCAGTGGGAGAAATAGTCTTGACACTGCAGAGGACATCTCCAGAGAACACAGATTGTCACACAGTGCCTCCCTGAAGCCAGGAGAAACAAATTCTTAAAGAATATTTCCATGTGTGCCTTATTAATGGGAACAGCTACATAGTAAGGAAAAAAATCAATGGCTCGCAAAAACCCCATAAATCTGCTGCAGCATGTTGCTGTCTCCTTTACAGTAATGGTCAGTGCTGAGTATTAATTGAAAATCAATGGTACCAACAATACTTCAACTAAATATTGACTACATCTCGAAGTTTTCTTGTCGTGCCTGCGTGATGCTTCCTCCAACTTCATCTCAAGCACTTCATTTTTTGGCTATAATTAAAAATACCATCGTGTGCTGTCTAAAAGCTGATCACAGTCTGTTCATAAAAACCTGCTGGGAGATGCATCATCCTGATCACACTCTACAGAGAAACTTCTCCACATAGCCAAGGGGATGGCACACATCCATTGGAGAGAATCAGCTAGACATTCAGAATGCACACACAGAAAGCTTGTTTGTTCCCATTAAAGGGTACAAATGCTGCAGTTTAATTTAGAGAAATTACAGCCTCAGTACCTTCCCAGAAGCGTGGCTTTGAATGGCAGGGATCTTGATTTTGTAGAACAATATCCAAAGAAGTGGCCCCAAATTGCTGTCCCTGGCATGTCCATGGGGCCATTTCACTGCCTATCAGCACTAACCTCCTGGGCACTAAATAAGATTACATTTATAACAATTATGTTGGAATTGCAGTGATGAATCCTGACAGCTGTAACTCCTGCAGGGTTATGACTGGAATGCAGAATTGTGTATTATCTCACCACACTCGGAGGTTGCTTCCAGGAGTTCAGTTTCCTTCAGCAAGATCCAGAAACCCCAAAACAAACACAAGCAGTGGTACAACTCCACTGTAGGTTCATGGCAAGGACAAAGGACTCATTTCAAGTAACTGCCAAATTCATACCCCCAATGAGGTATGAATGAAATACAACTGGATATTTACTCTGGTAGCAATAGACAGCAAACAGATTGTGTCACACAGTAAGTTTACAAGAGGTAAAGCAGCATGGTTTATGGAAGTCTGACACTCATCTGTCCCCAGCATCTAGCTCTATTCTCCCCAACCTTGTCTGGGTTTGGGGTTTTTTTTCCTGTAAATAACAGACTCTTAGCAGGTTAAAACAGTGATGCCTTGGAAAATGATCCCTCTGACACCAAGAGCACTACACAAATATTCTCTCAGCTGTATTTAAATAGGATCTTTGTACACTGATCATCTAAGGAGCTGCAGACAGAATCACAAGTGGAGCTGGTTTTTCATCCTGTGCCATACACACGATTTGGGATGCAGAACTGATCACCCAGACATGCCCAGGGAGAGAAGTGCTCAGCATGCGGGAAACACAGGGCTAATTACAAGTACCACATGAAGTCACTCAAAGCTGAAATCATTGGTCTCTGACACTTCACCATTTTCCCCAACACTCTTCCACTAATATTTATCATAACTTTGTTTTAATGAAGGGAGCACCTGCTCCCTGAACCTAAATATTTGAAAAGCTTTGGAAAAAACATTCCCTTCAACACAAATCAGACTTGGCAGCTTCCCCCCCTTTGATAGCTAAATGACTTGGATCTCTCTCGGTATCTCTAGATCACATCTTGTTCATGTTTTCATCCTGCTGTAGCTCTGCCTGAGGTTTGAGCACACTCCTGTTTCTGTGCATTGTTCAAACCTCTGAACCATGAAAGGATGACAGTCTGAAATTAAAGCCTGCTGAGGGTCAGCATCCACTAACTGCAGTCCATCTGCAGCTGCCCAGGGGCAGGGAGACGTGTTGACACCAGACTAGGTTCTTAAAGCACAAATATGCAGTAAACTCTCCTCAGCTTCCCATAGCTGAGGGCACAACCTGTTTTGCTGCTGTACTGAGGATTCCCCAGCTCAGCAACTGACTGAGAGTCTTCACACAACAGATTAGTTGCCGTATGCTGACTCTGAAGCTCTCAAAGACAACCTCCAGTCTGTTTGTCCTCATGCAGCCACCCTACACTCCTCCCTGTCTCACACTACCCACAGACGGACAAGTTAATCTTGAGCTTGCTTTATCTGCCTTGCTTCAGTCACTAACAACAGCCAAAGCATTTCAGATGTTTATGATACACACTGCAGACCCACCTGCTGAGACTGCACAGCTGAAAGGGAGAGCTCTGGTACCCAGGGAGATTTCATCCAGCTCCCCATCCCATTTTAGCTTCCTCGAACCCAGGAAAACCCTCAGGAGCAGTCTCCAGCCAGGCTGCTGCTCTCCCTCCCTGTGAGCAGAGAGCAAGGTACAGCACAAGCCTGCACACAGCAGCAGAGAGCTTGATGCTTTCCACTCTGCCCTGGCCCTGCCAACCCTCTGAGCACTTCTCAAGCACAGCAGCTGAGCCACCGGTCAAAAATCCAAGCAGAATGCATCACCACTAAGAGAAAGTATCTGTCAGCATCTTCTGTAGGACAACAAGGGGAAGCAGTCACAAATTATGGGGCTAACAAGGTGGCAGTTCCTGTCACAAGAGCTTTCTGGCAGCCCTGAATGGGGGGACAAAGAGAACCTTTTCCTCCTGCCCAAACCCTGCAGGAACAGCCTCGTGGCTGGGAAAACAGCAATGCAGCCCCAGCTGCACCCTCTCTGCCTCCCTGGGGAGGCTAGAGTCTCCATCACCAAGCCTTTTGCTCCAAACCCTCCAGGATAGCTAAGCTCCCTGCAGACTTTGCATCCTGGATAGTTTCTCAAGTGCCCATCTGTATATTTCATCTGACTTCTGAGGAAGATGCACTTGCACTTGAAAACGGCTTTTAACAAAACTGCTTTAATAAAACACTAAGCTTCTAAGTCTTAGTGAAATTATTCCTTAACAAACAGTTGTCAGCCAATATCAATGCCACTTGACCTCCTTCTAGTCACTGTGAATGTCCTGTGCATGAAAAGGCTGAACAGTGCATGAGGGATGCAAAGTCTGTTGAATTATGGCTGGCTCCCACTCAGGCACAAGCCTACTTCTGAGCAAAATAGTACTAGGTATTAAAGAAAAAAGCCACAAAAGGAACCTAACAAAGCAGACATTCAAGTTAAATTTAATGTGAAATCAAAGTACTTTTCCCAGGTGACACTAAGATCAGGCTGAAAATGAGAGGAAACCCCAAAGACAAGAAAGGTGGGGACAGAGCCTGCAGTGGGCAGAGTCCCTTGATCCCTGCCAGTACAAGAGGAACTGTGCTGCTGCTTTGCCTAAGCACATCCTCACTATAGTGAGGGCTAAACCAAATCTCTTCTAGGCTGCAGACAACTGCTGCTCCTCAGCCATGTCTCCTCTGAGGACCACGAGCATCTTTGACATTCATGGACAGCAAGTTAACAAACAAATGGTGCATACTCATGGTGCCTTCTGCCTAGGGAGAAGGTCTGCTGCGGGTGGTATGCTCAGTTCTCATGCCCAAGTGATGCCTGGCAGAAGCAGGAGCTGCACTAGCTCCAAGAGACGCTTGCACCAGTTTCCCCCTAAATACAGCCAAGAGCCTGGCCAGTCGGCTCACTCAGTGAGGAAAGTTGTGTAAAGGATTAAGGAGGTTGACTATTTCAACAACTGGGTTAATGCTGCTCAGTGGAGAAGAGATCTGATGGCTACTGAGATCCAAAGAGCCTTGCACAGCCACAGAGTGACCTTGCTTCCACTCCAGAGAGATAATGATGGTTTTGTTTCACAGCCTTTTGTGCTGCTCCTTCCTGCCCTCCTGGTGAGGCAGGCAATGTAAACAAACAGCCCCGAGGCACATTAACTCTCCAACAATAACTCTTCAGAACCATGAGTAAGGCTGTTATTTGCTGTCACTATGATCCAGCCTTTCATTTAACTCTTCCAAAACTGTTCTTTCCACAGAGATCCGAAGGGAAAACTTAAGTATAGCAAGCAAAACAGGGCTAAGTTTTGCTGGAAACCAAGCAAGGTGGAAGGGGATGCTTCCATGAAACAAATACTGCTGAGAAGATTCCATGAACACAATTTTGACTCAATTTTTAACCACAGCAAACTAAAGAGTGAATTTGAAAAATTCCTGGCGATTTCTCAATGAATACAGTGGAGAAGTTTTGATACAACTCCACACATCAAGCAGTTTCATTTCACCACAGCAGATGGAGGCAGCTTTATTCACAACTAGCTGCATAGGTTTGCCTTTGCCTCCAGTCTCTCAGTGAGCTATCAGGAGCAGTGATGAGGCACAGGAGAATGATGCATTCTCTTTTAAATGCTTTAAAAAGGTGACAAGGATTCCCTTAGTCTGCTGCTTGGCTTTTTCCACTAGAGTCACTGCAGCTCAGATAAATGAGGTCACTGGGTTTGAAATGCCAGGCTTCATTATCTCTCCACACTCAAGCAGCTCCAGTGGCTCCTGTGTCAGGAATTGGTTCACCTGATATTAATAACCATCTTCCTGCCTGTAGAAACAATCTACTTGTACAAGTCTAATGGGAGAAAGAAGAGGAATGACAACTCTGTGGTTAAACAGATGATGAGGTGATGCTGTTGGCAACAATCAAGTGCTGAAAGGTCATTTACCAAGAGTGCAGAGGAGACAGCTCACAGAATCACCAAGGCTGGAAAAGACCCCCAGGATCATCAAGTCCAGCCTATGACTCAATACACCACAACATCTAAACCATGCCACTCGGTGCCACAAAAACACTTTGGGAGCACAAGAATTCCCCTAAGTTCTAGTGGCCATAAGGAGCTGGTTACTATTATTTTGATGAAAAAGAAACCTTTTCTGAATATTCCCATGTGACTATTTTGGAGCAATTATTTCTTGCAGGATGATAAACAAATAAGCCTTTGCTTTTGGGAAAGGTGCAGAGCCAGAGCTCTGAGCAACACATGATAAATCCTAATTACAGGAAGAATACTCAGAGGATTGCCCTTGCTATCAAAAATGTACAAAACAAGAAGCCTTTGCAGCCATTAGCCTAGATAGCTGAAGGGTGGGAAAAGTTTTTCAAGTGAAGCTAACTTAATTCCTATACCCCCCCCCCCCCCCCCCCCGACACTGCCAGGTTGCATTTTCAATAGCCTTCGGGTAAAAAGGATTGGAACTGGTCAGTGTCCTTTTTCTGCTCTTGAAGCCAGTAAAAAGCTCATGAAAGGAGTTTCTGCAGCAGTGACGTTTATAAAGAGCATTCAGTATTGGATTAGCTCTGCTGTCCTCGGAATCAGCATGAGCCCCACTGCTAACTTGAGTACAGGGAAAAGTTAAGCCAAAATGAAGCTTCAAATCTTTCAAAGAGCTCCTATAGAGGAGCAAGAGACAATGTCTTTCAAGTGAAGTGTTGAGTTGCTTTCTATCCTCTCTTTAAAGACAGTCACCACGAGAGCCATTGCACTAACTTGTGAATAAGCATGAACTGCGGCACAGGACCTGAGTCACCAAAGATGCCAGTAGACAGCTGCAGTGGAAATGCAGAAGGTATTTGTTTGCACAAGGAGCCAGAAGACAGAAGTCAGGCAACACGTTTGATGCTAGTTAGCTCTGCATGAGTGGAATGCAGCTGCATGTTACAGAAGCTATTTATGTGACAGAGGAAAGGATGTAAAAACAGCAGGATATGGAATAAAAGCATGGAAATCACTCTAAGCCTGAGCCTCAGTGCTGTCAGGACTGCACAACATGCTCTACATCACTGGAGGGACCCATCCAGTGCCTGTCAGCTCCAGGCTCCTGCCATCAGGAGGTAGGTAAGACACCACTTAAGTCAGCTGCTGACAGCATATATTGTTCCATGTTAACAAGTAATCTCTCTTGCCTGCATCCTGGATGTGGTGGGATCTTTTCCTCAGGACCTCCTCATCTGCCCAAGAGCTGGACAGAACACCAACACCTAGTCCTTCTGAGCCTGCACCTAAAGGTAAATGTCATACAGTGGATTACACCTGCTGGCTCTCTATAATCACCTAAAATTCATTCTTAGTTTGGATCAAAGAGTATTCAAGCTACATTTCAAGTCCAGCCCAAAGCTATAACACTGTACACAGATACAGGAAACAACATGAAGTAAAAAGCATCAGACTCCTGGTCTTTGATTTCTAACAACACTGGAGCATTCCTATCACCTGCCACAGCTGCAAACTCCAGCAAGGGACCAGTGACCAGGTGGAATTGTCCTAACAGCTAAACCCACACAATGGATAGGATGTGCTCATTAGCCTTCTGGCAGTCATCCTAGGAGAAGGACAACTCTGATTCCAAACCTGGGCAGATAGAGCTCTTTTAGCCCAGCATCCAAGCTTGCTAGGCCCTGGCAGATGAACCTTAGGACTAAAGGGTGGGTCCAGCTCTGCACATGCTGTGTCTCACCTAAAAAAAAATCCATTGCTAGGCTCGAGGGTGCTATCTGCTATCCTCTTTTTATCAGCACGCTTGGAAAAGGCACTGAGGAGGAGTGTGGATGGAGCCCTCCCTGGAGCTTCATTCACCAAGCCTAGCCATACATAAACCCACACAGCACTGGATGGCTTTACTGGACTTTTTCCTTATCTCAAGTCAGCAAAGGCTCTGCTGTCAGCATGAGCAGGGCCAAGACATCTTTCCTCAGAGTCCAGAGATCCCAGGGGAGATGGGAGAACAGGTAAAGGTGTTTGCATCTCACCACCTAAAGGTCTGTGCTGCAGAAACAGCAGTTTGCTTTCTTGTTCACCATAATTTGCTTGAAGAAACCTGCTTTAGATACAAATGATACATGATCCAATTCAAATTCATTTAGAGATACATACACTTGTATTGATCCAACATCTACTGGCTGCATGATTAAAATCAGGGTTTAGGGTGTTTTTTTAACTCACAGCACCAGTAGCTGCTCTTGAAGAGATGTTGCTGGTAAAGTTAATGAAAGCCCTGAGGTACCCTTAGTTCAAGCACACTCTTCTTTCCCATTTCAAGGCATATGCAGTGATTCATGGAAAGGAACAGAGCTCCAAAGGGGTACTAAATATAGCAGTAGCCCTCCAGATATTGCACTGATTCATAAAGTACCTGCTTGCAAGTGATGCCTTTTATCTCTTCAGATGTCTGCCTACTGCCCAATGTTTAAATATACTACATCTTGGGTCTTTTGTTTCTTTCAGGATGATATTTGCCCTTCAGTGGAACAACATGCTCCTCTGGCAGAAGCACTTCAGCTACATGGAGGCTGCATAATTGTTTTCTTTTATTCATGGTCACAATGCTGACATAAAAGGTATTTGAATTTACACAAAATGAAGAGAGTAAGTTGCCTGACTCCTCATTTGGAGCTCTGTATTGCACATTCACAGCTCAGAAGAAATTCAGCCAGGCCCTATTTATAATATCTGTAGTGTTTGAAATCTTTGTTCTTTCAAGCCAGACAGATTTACCAAGGTGCTGCAATTACAGATGGCTGAGAAACAGGATGGTGTTCCAGCCATGATTCAGGTGTCACCCATTGTTCCCAGGCAGTTTGCAGAGAGAAAACTCCCTCAACTAGAGCAAAATGGAAAATTGCTTCTAAAAGAGCACTAGCTACTGTCTTACAAAAACATTGGCTATGTTTGCATTACCTTCTCAGGGTATGATATCTGAAACCACACTAATGCTCCATTCCTGAGGGAAGCAGAGGACCTGCATCCTATACAGACCAGGTGGTGGTCAACCATGGGGAAAACACTTCTCCCAATGACTAGAGCCAAAGGGAGAAAGCCCAATACCCCACTCCTCCATAAAAGAGAAATGGCAAAGCTGAAGCTGGAGCAAATGTCTACAGAGAAGCATTACTATTAAAATCACAGGCCTAGTAGAAGCCACCTTCTGTTTTAGCTGTGTTCCTTCACACTCTTAGTTTATGTCAGAAGATATGATAAGGATCAAAGCACTCCTAGCAGTACCTGCTGATGCCCCATCTCTGCTTGACTTAGCCCTGTTTTGTTGGGAGCCATTGTTTATACCAGCACAGAGCACTGTTATGAACCTCTTCAGTATCTCTTGAGGTGACAAATCTCTACCCTCAAAATTAACCCCAGATGATCCTCCCCAGAAGTGGGGAGCATTCCTTGATTCCAGACTGCCCTGTCACCTGCCCACTGTTTGCGGACATAAAGCTCAAAGGCTCCTTCCTCTCTGAAGCTTCAAAAGGAGAGCCATCAAACGAGAGGACAGAGCGCGAGCGTCTCCTCACTCTGGTCTCAGAGACTGCGGTAGAGAAGTAAGAATGGCATCAAACAGGAGAAGAGGAACTCTCCTCACCTTCTCCACGAAGCTATACCAGACTCCCTGCACAGACATCCATCTAACTAACCAAACCATTAGGCTTGATAAGGAAATCAAGATCAGAACATCAGAGAAGAGTTCAACAGGTTCCTCCCCATGGCCATGGATCTTCTAAGGTGCCTTGAAAACAAGGCACTTGGCTTTCTTAGGCATGTCTCTTCTTCATGGTGGTCTACTAGCAGGTGATGTGAGACTCAGTTCAAGCAAAGGTGTAAGAACCTAGCTCTGTAGGAGTTGACTTTGCTCCTCACTACCCAGATTGCTGCAGCTTCACCTCACTGCTGTTGAGCTGATGGCTCTGCAGTACAGGCAGGTGTATTTCCTGCCATTCCCTGTGTCAGCCTTTTTCAGTGCCAACAGTTCTGCTGAAATAAAGCTTTTTTTTGTTTAGTTCTCTTCCAGCCTTCAAGATGAATCCATGGCAAACATGTCTCTCCTTGCTGCCTTCCTGGGAAACAGAGAGCTCTCCTGCAGCTTCTCTCAGCTTCCCCAGCCTTTAGAAACACTGACACTTGTGCCTGTGCTTTGGTTAAATGGAAAGCTGAATGCTGTAGAGCAGCTAAGAATTAACATGTTAATGAACTTTCCAAAATAATTGAATCTAACATTACAATCAATGGTACTGATTGACTCTGGGATAGGAAATTGTGAAAGGACAATGAGAATCACTTCTGCAAACAAAATTCTCTTATTAATTAAGGTAAAGATTAACTGTCACTCATGTTTACCAGAAGCAAATCCAAGGTTTCCTTGACAGTGGTCCAATGTTCCTTACTGCAGGGCTGTGAGGAGATACTGAGCAGACATCTGAGCTGACAGTGCCTAAGCTTACCTGCTACTTCTGAGGCAATACAAATAGCAAAATCAATACAAAACACAATCAATACAAAAATACAAAAAGCAAAATCCTGATCTTTAGCTGACATTGAGAAAGTAAGTCACCCCAGCTTTGACTTCTCAGTCAGTACAAGATGTATAATGTACTGTAAACTCACTCCTGACCTTACATCTTGGAAGATGCCAATGTGCAGAAAAGGGAGTTCCTCCTACCTGTGTCTGTTTGCTAGCCAAAGTCACAATGTTGTTAGAGCTGCTACCACTCACAAATAATCTGCAGGTGAGAGCAGAGAAATTGAGCAGGTCAAAACCACTTTCCATCTCAGTATTGTATCTCCCCCTCTCACTAGCAGCCTCATATCCTTGAGCATGCTTCCTGGGAAGCACAGCAGGAGGCAGGGAGGGCTTCCTGCTCCATGACAAAGCACCAGAACCACACTGGAAGCCTTCTGGGTGAACAAGCTTTCTGGGTCAGATGCTAGCATTGCACTCTGGTTAATTATATCAGTGGGAGAACATTAATAGCAATTCTTACTTCATAACCATTCATTTCAGACCAAGAACTCTCACTCCAGCAATCTATCTGGCTACCAGTTTTGAACTCACTATTTATCACAGTCTGGGGTCACTACAGAGGTCCAACAAGTCAAGGTCCAATCCTTTCTATCTTTGATAGCAATGCACCTGTTGCCTAGAGCAATATCAATTAAATACATTACTGTTGATTACACAGCCTACAACTCAGTGCTTGGTACATATGGAGGGCTGGCTGAGTGCAGGGATATGCTCTGCTCCAGGCACCTAGTGGAGTTCGGAGCCCTGCTTTGAAAACACAATGTACAAGGAAGGAAAATAATTCCTGTTATAGCTAGGCTTTTTTCCCCAATGCCTTGCTAAAGCACAAACACTTGTACTGAGTGCTTTCACTCCTGCATTGCTCAGAAAGTGTAACTTGCATGATGCTATTTTTGGCAAGATCATCCTCTCAAGGTGGTTAAAAATCAGCCAACACATGGAGACTTTAAGCTAGGTGAGATCACTGATTGTACTTTAAGAGCTACTCCATGCCCTGAACAGCAACATCACAAGGATGAGAGGGCAGGCCTGCCTCTTATCTTCTGCCAGCACAAGAACCGAGTGAGGCACTGACAGGAACAAGGCATCTTGCTCAATGTCTCATCCTGACCTGGAGTTCAGCATCTCCAAGACAGCCCCCTGCCCCTCACACTACCTTCAGTCAGCACAAGAGCTCCATGTGGCATCAGTTTCTAAACCTTGCATACTAGACTTCAGCTTCAAGCCCCAGCAAGGTGTGAATTACTATCCCACAGTGGCCATCTAAACCTCATCATGGCACACACTAGGCATTAGGAGATGATAAAACCTGCACTGTAGAGCCTTCTTCCAATAATAAAAAGGACATAATGGTCAAATTAGTAGGTATAAGCCTTATTAGTCTCTCAGATAGTTAGGATTTTCAATCTGTGAAGCAAAATGGGTATGGGTATACCCCTGCTAACTGACTTCTCAGAGTGCAAGACTTGCTGCTCTCCTCATGCTTCCAGTAGATGCTATGGCTGGAGGAGGCACAAATTTCAGCAACACTATTGAACTGTCCGTGACAAAAGATTCCTAACAAAAATTCCCTGCAAAATCCAAACAGTCTTTCAGAAGAAAATGCCATCCTTTGATATAATTGCTCAAATGCACATACAGACCTCAGACCATCTGCTGAATTCAGTGAGAGATAAAGACTAGCTCAGACAAATGAGGATCAGAGCTAAGGATCAGTCAAGTGGCCATGTGGGAGACAGTCAACAGAAGCTACCTTTAGTCCTGAAAATGTTAACTCTGAATCAAAGATCAGTGAAATCAATGAAAGTCCAAGGAACTCACTGGACTTTGCTGAGATAGCTGACTCCATACAGCTCCTGAATGAATGGTTCCTATGTGCAGAGACTCTGCCCTGGGCAAGAGGAAAAGTGCCACCAGAGCTGAGGGGCAGAGGCAAGGAAACAGGCACAGCCAGGCTCATGGGTTCTGCAGTTCACTGCAAATATTAGTATCTGAGACAGTCAGATACTTTCTGCTTAGGCTGAGCATATTTCACACTGTCCTGACCAGAACCTCTGCACTTACCTAGTCAACAACAGCTCTGGCTGAGAAACAAAACCAAACAAATGTTTTGGAGCAAAGCCTCTTAGTCTGAAATTTGTCCTAAAAATGTAACAGACAAGTGGTGGGTGCTGGAACCCTCACATGTGGAGAACATCTGCAGAGCAGCAGCTATCATCTTGGGGACAGGATTCTTGTTACTGCTACTGTGGGTTTTGTGCCCAAGAATCCTTACTTGTTAAAATAGCAGGAAGGGGAAGTATGGAAATAATGCTGGGGAACTGTTTGAAAGTCATAGGCTATAGTCTGAAATCCTAGGCACAGCTGATCACATGCCTTGAACAGAGGAACATGTATGTCCACACACGGACTCCCACCCTCCAGCTAACTTTCTATCTGTTGAGAGATAACAGCAGTTAAGGTTTCAGGAGTGAAACCAGGCACTGCTTCCTCCCTCCACCTTCCAAGCAGCATTGCTGACCAAGATGAACAACTCACTAGATCCTTTCTAATGACTGCCTGCTCCACAGCTGACATTTTGTTAAACTACAGCAACTGACACTTCCTCAGGGACATTCTAATGATCAATTAAATTTGTAAGCTGTGGCTGCTGAAGCTCAGTTTAGGAAGTCTGGCAGCAGATGAGCATCAAGAAAACAGAGAGAGGACAATGAAGTTGAAAACAGCAATCTCATTTTATCCTGGGGAAAAAGAGCTCCAGCAAGGCACTATCTCCAAACCATGCAAGATCAGCATTGGGAATTGACAGCTGGAGTAGCTTTAGTTAGCACCTCCAGCTTGGAGCCAGCTTGTCTGCTGCATCTGTGGTAACTGCACTTGTAGAGACTGAGCACGAATGGATGGGTCTCAAATTAAGAAATTATTTTGTTTGGTTTCGGGGTCTTAAATCAGTCTTGGTACTTTATCAGAAGAAAAAGTGTTTTGAGATGAGATGATGTTACCTGGGCTGAAATAATGCTGGCAGCCAAGAGCACAGGAGACTGCTCAACAGCAAAACAGTAGCCAAAAAGTGAGGAAATGCATATATTTAAGACCATACTCTGTCACATTGTGCCAAATAAGCAGTATGTCACTGATACAAGTTTAATGCACTTAGCTGGAGCACAGTTTTTGGAGTAAGTGGACTTAAAGGCAAAATACAGTTACTCAATGCCACCTGAGCAGAACTCAGGATCCACCAGCTCCCAGAAACTGGTGTCTAACTCAATCAGAGGCCTGGAAATTCCCAGTAGTGACCTGCCTGCACCTTAAATGCTGCATAGAGCTTTAGAGATCTGACACCACATCCTTTACATCTAACAAAACTTCAGCCCAGAGGTTCTTAATGTCACTCCTTTGGCACTAAAATTAGTAGTTGAATCAATACTGAACTGACACTGGGAGCTGTCTTCAACCTGAACTATGGATTTGCTGCACTGATTCCATGATAGATGGAGTGCACCTTGTGCAGACAGGCATCTTTGGCCTGGACCCATCTATGCTAAAAGCCAGCACCATTCCAGTGGCTGTCAGACTTCCTGATAGCTCTCTATATAGTGAGCAGAAATATGGGGATCTGCAGTCCACCAAAACACTGCTGAGTGCTTAACCACTAGGCACATCATGCCTTGCTCCTCCTCTCCTCCATTCACAGGCAGGAATAAAGGCATAGAAAAACTAAGAGCCTTCCCCAGCCTTTCTGGAACAAAGGAAGGAACAAAAGAGGAAGCCAGGAAACATCACCTCTTCACATCCACACTAGGAAAACTAGCAGAACGCTGGCTGAATTGCTCTTTCAGATAGGATTCACACCTCCTCTCTTCCATTAAACTGCAATGGCCCATGTCTAGAACATTATCTCCATGGTAGAACAGAGTCTTTGGTGGGGGAAGAAAGCAGCAATAACCTTAGCTGACACCACCATAAGGAAAAAGACATTATAAGGAGGGTAATATTAGATCCCAGAGCATAAAAAAAAAAGAGGCCTCTTAATAGAGCATGACTCCACAGTTTTTAGAAACCCCCTCTGGCAACCTCCTCCCCTTCATGCCCTAGGAGCCCCTGAGGCACTAAGTAACTGCTGCTCCAGCTGCTTATTCAGCATTCTTAAACCTGCTAATCTGTGTAGGCTCAGTTCCCAAAAAACCTGAAAAAAGTCAGTCTGGGGCAGGTCCAAGACTGTTGCCACACCACTAGTGATGACATTATAAAATAGTGGTGCCGTTTGGTTGCAAGGTTTTATGATGTAAAGCTCTTTGCCCTGTTGGGAAGGGAATGAAGCACCTGCCACAGCACATTATTGAAAGGAAAGAAGTTGCTGTTTTACATTTCCTTGATCTGCAAACAGCATTTTTATGTTAGCAACAGGCAATATTTCTACATAGCCTTTTCTTTTCTCTGTGCACTATAACATAGCTGGAACAGCACCTTAAACTAGCAGCTTGGATCGGTTTCATTTTGGCATCTTCAGCCTCATTACAGATGCATTGAAATGCATTCTGATTAAGCACTGGAAAGAGAACAACTTCAATACTTCACACCAGTGGAAGACATGACAGGACCTTACTTCTCACTGCTGGAACCTGCTGCAGTCTTCTCATGCACCTTCTCCCCTGCAGCCACACTGGATGTTCTTCCAGCTTCCCAGTACAGTACAGAGTCCAAACTCTGCCTCTCCACGTGGTGCACGTGGGCTTAATCTTATCACAGGTGGTTAAAATCACACTTCTATGACAAAGCAGCATGTAACTGCTGCAGTGCCATACGGGATGCATTCCCAACCTGCATTTGCTGATGGGATTAAGGTTGGGAATGCAGCTGTGGGCAGCAAGGCACAAGGATGGGCTATGGTGTTTCATTTACCAGGGCAATATCAACACCACTGCAGGTAATGACTATGAAAGACAGAAACCTCACTTGTGCTGTGCTTTGCTTACAGAATTAGCCAATCTGCTTATTTACCCACAGAAAGACTTCTTGATACCATCAGAGAAATATCTAGGCATAGGAAAGAGTCACCTAGGAGAGCCAAGTGTCTAAGAAGCCCAAGAAAATCCCTCCTGGCTAGAAAGTTAAATGTGAAATCACTTCTAAACCAATTCAGACTCAGAAGTGCTATTGAGAGGATCCCAAAATGTGCATTGGTCAAAATGAAAATGGTTTCAGTACCTCCCTGCACTACTGGATTTGTTTAGATCTTACCAGCTGATGTATGGTCTTGGTTAATTCTGTGAGGCGTACTTAAGGAAAACACTGCTAAGCCTCTCACATTAATGGGCAAATAAACCATAATGTAGTATGTTGAACATTTTAATGAGAGTTTGCATACTTACTTGCAGCTATTCCTTAACAGTTAACATTTGAGCAATGTTTGTATGTGAATTTAAAGAGCAACTGAACTATACTCTGGAGATAAACAAGGTTTAGTATTCGGAACTCCACAGATATCAATGCAAGTACAGATTTTAGATCTGTGAGGTCCAGAGAAATTAGACAATACATACTAATTCATCAGCAAAAAAACACACTAGAAAATATTTAGTATTGTCTAAAGTCCACTGCAGAACATGGCAGTTAGTCTGGCAGATCTAATTGCTGCTAAAACCTTGACAGCAGCAGGGAAGCTAACAGACCGAAAAGCAAGGCTCTGTCATTTGAACTAACAGCAAAGTTTGCCTCAGCACACACAGCTCAGACCCCATCCAGGGACAGCAATCTGTCTACTAAGTGATCTGGAGGAGGCTTGGCTTGTATTTAACACCGGTGCTAACATGCTTGCTGACTTCAGCACTCATCTCACCTCTGTGTACTTTATACCTTCTCTTTTTTATCCCTTCCATTGTGTTTCCCCCAGGCAAGGGTGCACAGACACACTGCCCTGTTCATTGCACACTTGAGGGCAGGGCTGAATGTCTCCTGATCAAGCCGTTTCAGACTCCCTTACTGCAGGCTGCCATGCTCACCTCTGCATTGCCACCTTCTCCCCCTTTTCTCTTGCTCCTGCCTGACACTTGCTGGCTGCCTCTCCCAGTCCCTGTGCTCAGAGACCAGTTTGCATTAAAGAGTTGTTGCTACCAAAGAAACAGGCCTTCAGTGGTCAGCTGTCACTTACCAGAATCATGCTGCTTACCTGCCAAATAATTAACACAGCAACTGCATGAAATTTGCTGTGAAATACAGTTTGATGTTGTATAATAGCCTTTCTGCACACAGGACAAGATAATGGGCTGTGCTTTCTCACTGCTGAGTGTCTCCAATTGCAGAAGAGAGCAAACAGCTACGAATTTACTCTTCCTTCCTTCCATGGAGGCAAGTGGCCTGGTCATCCTCCA
Organism: Bucco capensis; assembly: GCA_013396975.1. Taxonomy (NCBI): domain Eukaryota; kingdom Metazoa; phylum Chordata; class Aves; order Piciformes; family Bucconidae; genus Bucco; species Bucco capensis. The sequence goes on along the minus strand of VWZO01001392.1, from coordinate 160,785 downwards.
GGACCAATCCCCTACTCAACACCAGCCTCTCCAAGGCTCAGAGTCACCAGAGTCCTGTGGCATGCAGCAGCACAGCACACACTGCAAGCACTCATGGAGCTGGAGCTAAGCCAGCATTCAGCAAAAAGCATACAGATACCAGGGGTTACTGGGAAATGTGTGTGGTGTAAGAGAGCCAGGGCAGTGGGATGCTGGCCTCTCCTCAGGGAGCACACCCAGCTCTGGGGAATTATCAGTGCCCTGCAGGGGCACAGGTGCCAGAAGCTCCATGAACAGGCAGATGGTTAAATGCAGGTCACTGTCCAGGATGAAGATCTGCATCCAAGACCTCTGCTTTCCTAATATCCTCTTAGCCTTCCCCACGCCTCTGACAGCCTGTTTTCCAGATACAATTGTTCCTTCCATTTGCTCTTCATTTGTAGCTCTTTCCACTCAAATCCTTGTAAGCTCCTGCAGAGAATGAGTTTAATTGCACACTCTTTGTCTTCCTGCCTCCGGGGAAGACAGTGGCAGCAAGGGCAACATCAAATACTTCAGGAGGCAGGAAAAGTCTCACAGGGCTTACTTCCAAGCAGCTTCAAAAGACCAAGTGCCAGAAAACCGATATTTTTCCTGATTTAACATCCCAGTCACAGTTTTCTCAGTCTTTCGTTGGAAAGCCTGAGCCCCTCAGACTCCTCACCTGGCTGGATGCTCTGGCTTTGGGAGGAGGGAAAGGGCCAGCTGAGCTGCAGCCATTTCTCTGCACAGCCACAGCAGAGGGGAGGTGTGGGTGAGGACTGCTCCCAGCACTCCCACCGCAGCCAGCCGAGGAAGCAGCACCAGCTCCTGGTACCCCTGCCAGTCGCCCAGGCTGCCAAGCCAAGCCAAGCTAAGCCATCACCCAGCCACACCACTGCTGCCAGAAAAGCCTCAGCACCAGCAGCAGCCACTGCACAGCTACCAGAATTCATCAGCTCTGCTGTGAAGTTCAGAGGCTGATCTGCCACGTGGAGTTCAGCAGTTGTGCCACTGCTGCCTTGGCTCCAGGTTCCCTCTTGGCTCTGTTACGCTAAAACAACACCAGCTGACAGTGGTAGCAAACTCACCTTCTCTCTCTGCTTATAAACACTTTCACAGCTCTTCTTGCTACCTAAATGCCTGAATATTGTGGAATACATTTCTAAAGCTGCCTGGGTGACACAGAAGCAGAATTTTGGTGGAAGTAGCAGCAGCTCTTAGCATGATGTGGCTGCACAATTCTCATTTAATTGAGTGTAAATGTTTAATTACATTAGGGATAGCCACAAGAACTCCTTAGGCCTATGAAGGCAGCCAAAGGCAATTTAGCACCTGGCTCATAATGGGGTATGAAATGGAACTAGACATCTGTGCATAATCAAAGAGGCAAAACTAGCACTGTTCCATGCCCAGTTCACTTTGTGATAGCTGACTGAGGCCTAAGCCACAGATTAAAATGAACTAACTTCTTTTTGATAAGGAACCTGAGATCTATACCTTTTGAGACTTCTAAATTTGAACTTTACCTGGCCAATTCTACCAAGGATAATAAAAAGTGCTTTTATAAATACATTAATTGCAAAAGGAGGGCCAGGAAAAATCTCGATTCCTTGTTGGACAAAGAAGGAAACACTGTAACAGAAGACAAGGAAAAGGCTGAGATACTGAGCACCTTCTTTA